>OY856186.1:8071141-8644522 GCA_963693315.1 Diogma glabrata | reverse complement strand
TATTTTAAATTTTTAATTCCTATATACAAAACTGTATGTCATTTTTTTTAATCGGGAGTAATATTAAATTTTAATCCTATATACAAAACTGTATGTCATTTTTTATCGGGAGTAATACATATTACATATTTATATTTGTTTAAGTAATAATCGCACTGAGTCATCCCATCCACTATTGAACCGATTATTTTGTTAGAACAAAAAGAAACAAAGAAATATTTAATACATATTAACAGTTGGTTGCTGTTTTTAATTAACTTCTAATATGTTTTAAATTATTTTAATATAATAATTATCTTACCTCCAAAGCTACATAATACTAACGAAATAAAAATTAATCCTTTGTAAATCATTTTTTACTGATTTTTTATTTCTACTATCACAAATTTATTCTTCCTTTAACTATAATTGTGTAATGAAAATATATATAATATTTAGAAAAAGATTATAAATATAATTAATTAAAATCGTTTTTTGATACTATTTTTATTTAATCAAATAATAAAATTCGCCGTCGAACTTAACTTCAAGAATGGCGAGTCATTTGTTTTTTCTTAAAATAAAATTATTTTTATATTTTTCTTTCCTACTCTATTTAACATAATTTATATGAATTGTTGAAAGAGTAACAGAGAACAATAATCAATGCAGTTTTATTTAGTTTGTTTTTATAAAAATGAAATGACACTCAACACTGAACTTTAAATGACATTTATATTTTTATGATTTTAGTTTGAATGTTAACAGATAGATGAAGATTAAGTTGTTTTAAAGAAATTCAGTTGATAACGGTTATTTCATGTGTAAAGTTGTTGAAAAAAATTACTTAAACTGAGTATTAACAATTTCGGGTTTTTAAAGTACCAAATAAGTACAAAATTAAAGTTTTTAGAGTACCAAAGTAAATACTAAAACGGGAAATAAAATTTTAGTGAAATTAAACTATATTACAAATATTTTTAACGTAAAAGTTTTGAGTAAGAGCTTTGACAGCCGCTTTCGATTAAGTGAATTGCGCAGCTATTTTAAGTGAATTGTATTCTTGAAAATCCAAGTTCTATCTTCATCTTTTGTGGTAAAACGTGAATAATAATAAACAATTAAAACGATAAACATTTGTTTGTGTGAAAGTTTTTAATATTAATTTAGTTTTGTTATGTTAAAAAATTATTGTTTATGTTGTATTGGACTGGCGCCATTTTCAATATCAATCAGTCATTGGGAAGTTGAAACAAAAGAAGGTAATTTATTTTCAAAATATAATTCTTTTTAATTATATAAGTGAAGTGGTATAGTAGAATAGTTCTGGTTGGTGATCCCATATGGAACTATGAAAGTTATAGTTGAAGATGCTAGCAGTGGTTCCTCGGAATGTTGCGCGTTGTTATAATTATGATTTCATAATCTCCATTGAACAAGAAGAGTAGTGGATGTAGTAGATGAATTTATAGACGTGCTGAGTCTGGATGATGGAGAATGTCTCTCCAATGTAGTTGGTTAAATTTGCTTTGTCCTTACTCCGAATATTATTCCATCTGGTACGCACACTCGCTTTATACTAGGTTAAAGCCCAAACAATTCGTTTATCCAAATCACATTATGTATCTTCAGTTGTATGATACAAATGCACCCAGTTAACTTGGTTCAACAACAAAAATGGCGGAAAAAAATCAACCCCTTCTGCATCCATTAATTGAAACAAAAACAAACTAAAAATTTTTGTAATAAATAAATTCGTTTACTTCACCACAATTCAAATATACGAAAAGGTTATTTTGTTATTCTTAACACTGCTTTTTTTTACTCGACTCGAGTTTTTTTTGAAAATTACAACAACACTTTTTATACTTAATCAAAAGTGAAGATAGTTACAATTTCTTCAATGCGTTTACTCTGCTACTGATTATCTATTCAACGCCACATATACCCCCTTATCAGTGATATTGTTAAATAGGTTACAATATCACGCTAAAAGAGTGTTTACAAATTGTGGGTTAGGTAATTTTTTAAATATAAGAAATATTTTTGTTTTGTGAATTTAATTAACGAAAACAATTCGCTATAATGGTAAAATCTATTGAGTTTTGAAATTGATTCCGAAATTTTAGATTGTGGACGAGTGATCCGTCCAGATCTGGTAGTAAATGTTGGTTGGAAATTAAAACGCACTGTTGTTTTAGGTTTGATCACGGGATTTGCCATAGAATTTAAATCCTGTTTCGAAAAATCTGAAACTGGAATCGACGTAGAAGTTGAAACAGGAGATTGCTCTGGAGAACTATGTATTAGCGGCGATTTGTCGGTTAGTGGTCGATCAGACTTTGTATTATCCTGATAACTTGGTTTAAGTCTGTCGATACTAACTTTGACCGCCTGACCTCTATGTGATGCGATAGTGAATGTTTTGTCATCTTTGTTGACAACAAGTCAAGGTACGTTATAGGGCTGTTACAGCGACTTTCGGACCGTGTCCACTTTCGTTGAAAACAAAAACGTTGTCGCTAGAGTGACGTGATGCAATAACTGGTCGGAGATCGTTAAATTGTAGCTTAAGGTTAGCTACGAAATCCGATTGTTGGGCCAATGTAGAATGTTCCGATAAAGTGTCCGCGCAAGCGTATGGTCGATCCATACACTAATTCCACGGAGGTAGATTTGAAATCTTCCCGAAAAGTTGTACGAAGTCCAAGGAGAATAGTAGAAAAAGTACATGTCCTATCTGGTCGATTTGTGACACACTATGGCCGTTTTCAGTGTTCGATGGAAGCGTTGGATCATTCCATTACATTTCGGATTATAAGCTGTGGTTCGTCGTTATTGGAACCTAACAACTTGGAAAGTTCCGCATAAAGTTGCGATTCAAATTGTGATCCTCGATCAGTCACAATAAAATTCGGGACTCCGAGGCGAGATATCCATCCAGAGTACATAACAGTGGCTACGGTTGCAGCCGTGATTTCTGAAATTGGGATTGTTTCGGTCCATCTTGTCTTTATCCGGATTTTTTGACAAGGCATACATTAATGGCTTATGATCTGTAAGATAAAGTTTCGCCCTTCGAGTAGGTAACGAAAGTGTTTAATGGCTTAATAAGCTGCCAAAAGTTCACGATCATAAGCGCTATAGGGCTGTTGCGTTTCGGTTAATCGAACCGAAAAAAAACTGAGGGGCTGCCATGAATCGGAATCGAGTTTGAATCGCTGTGTCGGAAGCATCGACCATGATAGCGAGCTGGGCATTAAGAGAAGGATGTGCGAGCATCGTTGCGTCGCTAAGTTTGGTTTTGGTTTGGTGTGTGGAATGAAACGACGGTAAAAGTTGATCATTCCGAGGAAACGACGGAGTTCTTTGACCATTTTTGGAGTGGAAAAACTAGAAATAACATCCACTCGTTCGCTTGTTGGTCTAATTCCATCGGAGGAGATGGTATGACCTAGGAAATTAATCTCAGCTTGTGCGAAGTTACACTTGCTAAGGTTAATGATCACACCAGCGTTTTGCAGTTTCTGAAAAACGAGTTTAAGATGTCCTATGTGTTCGGCATAGGACGTAGATGCGACAAGTAGGTCGTCTAAGTAGACAAAGCAGAAATCTAAACCACGTAAAATGGTGTGAATGTGTCGCTGGAACGTATGACCGGCGTTTCGACGTTTCGTCAACCGAAGCTTATTCGGGTAAACAATCCGTATAGAGTAGAGATAGCCGTCTTCGGGATATCGGACAGTTCAATCGGTATCTATCTGGTGGTAACCTCGCATTAGGTCGATAGTCGAGAAAATGTTGCAACCATTCAGTTGATGCGAAAAATCCTGTAGAAAAGGAATGTTGTATTTGAACGGTGACCTTATTTAAGCCACGGTACTCCCCGCAAATACAAATACTACCGTTTTTCTTCTCGACCAAGGGTAGGGGACTGGACCATTGACTGCTAGAAGGTCTGCAGATACCTTGCTGTAGCAGTATATGTCGAACTCAGTCTTAACAGCTTTGAATTTGTCTGCCCCTAGCCTACGAGTTTTGCAGGAGACTGGAGGTCCAGTTGTGATAATAGCATGTGTCACATCGTGTTTCACAGCTAAAGAGAGACCTGAGTAAAAGGTTAGTTCTTAGAACTCACGTAATAACTCGTTGATTTCGCGAGGTCCTTAGTTATTTGCTAGCACGGATAAAGAAGGAGTAGCGATAAGAGTAGTGCAAGTTGCTGTGTAAATATGGGATAACGGGTCAATGATTTGTCTTTGTTTAATATCAACCAGACTAATATCAGTACTTGTTCAAAAAGTCAGCCCTAATTATCGGAACTGTCACATCGGCTATAATAAAATTTTGAATGAATGTTTGTCAAAGTCCCAACCTTAACGTTAGTGTTTTTGTTCCAACAGTAGAAGCGTTCGCTGCAATAAGGGTAAAGGCAGATTTCCCAATGAGTTCCTGCGCGTACGTAGCAGGGACGACAGAGACTTCAGCGCCAGTGTCGATAAGGAAACGAAGATTGGTGATGGTATCATTATCATAAACCATCAAGCGGTAATGTTGGTGGCTATTGCTACATTCCGCTACATGTGGTGAGCCAACTAGGTTTTTGGTCCATACTTGGACGAAGCATGGCGCGAACATATTTTGGTAAGTTCACCGAAAGTGTGATGGTAATAACAGAGTCTGTATTGTTGTTTTCAGGGTTTGTGGAAGTCGAAGGTACAGAATTGAAGTTGTCCGAAGAAGTAGATTGGACGTTGTCTGTATAGCAGATAAACTTTCGTCAGCGCGACTAAGAGTTTTGCTAAAAGACGATGGAGGTTGAGTCGAGATATCTTCAGATTCTGACCTAAAACAACAAAACCATCTGTCGATGGAGACTCGCATGTGTTGACCTTTGTGATCAATGACGAAGTTCTGTTCATCGCGACTAATGACTAGATATGGACCTTCGTATGGAGGCTGAAGCGACTTACGTACTAAGTCAGTGCGTAAGAAGATATGAGAGCAAGTATCAAGGGCTTTGAAAACAAAAACTTTTTCGGAGGAGTGCCTTGATGCAGTAATGGAACGAACGTGATCGAAGTGTTGTTTCAATTGTGAAACAAGATCAGCTTGTGGAATGAAATTGGTATTTTTGCTGAAAAATTCCCCAGGAAGACGAAAAAGCGTACCATAAACTAGTTCCGCAGATAAAGATTGGAAATCTTCGCGAAAAGTGGTTCGTAAATCAAGTAGTATTGAAGGTAATATCCTTGTCCAGTCTGTCCTGTCGTAAGACATGATAGCAGATTTTAGTGTTCGATGCCAACGTTCGATTAGACCGTTACATTTAGGGTTATAACTGGTAGTGCGTTTGCGTTCAAAACCTAGGAGTTTAGACAACTCACTAAAGAGATTGGATTGGAATGGGGAGACCTGATCAGTGACGATTACTGAAGGTACTCTGTTATGTGCGATCCAATTAGAATAGAGTGCTGAGACTACCGTTTCAGCAGTGATATCTGAGATGTAGATGGCCTCATGCCAATAACGGTCAATAATTGTGACACAGTAGCGTTTGTCCTCAGAAGTAGGAAGTGGACCAATTATGTCCACATGTATCTCGTAAAATCGTTTTGAAGTTGGGGCATAGTTACCCAAATAAGATTGTGTGTGTGCCTATAAACTTTGACCTTTTGGCAACCCAGGCAGTTGTGTGCCATTTGTTTGACGTCCTTTTTAATGGATGGCCAAATGACCTTATCCGTAAGGAGTTTGACAGAACTGTTAACCCCTGGATAGGATAAATTGTGTAGGCTGTTAAAAACGGATTGACGAAATTGCTTTGGTATAAAAGGGCGTGCGTTACCTGAAGATGTACCGCATAAAATTGTTTTTGAAGATTGCCCAAAAGTTAATGGAAAGGGACGAAATTGAAGTATGGAACCAGTGTCCATTAATTCCTTTAGTTCGCCATCGTCGAACTGAGCTTCCGCAATTTCGTCATAGTTATTACATCCTGGTATTGATAGTTGCTCGATACGAGAAAGTGTATCTGCAACTACGTTTTCAATCCCAGCAATGTGTAGGATATCAGTCGTGAATTGACTGATAAAGTCTAAATGCCTGAATTGGCGAGGACTTGCTTTGACAGGGTTTTGCGACAAAGCGTAGATAAGAAGTTTATGATCGGTGAAGAGAGTGAAGGTTCTGCCTTCAAGAAGATACCGAAAGTGCTTAATAGCAGAATAAGCTGCTACAAGTTCGTAATCATAAGCGCTGTATTTTTGTTGCGACTCGAACAGAGAAGAAACTTTAATCGAACAGAGAAGAAACTGAGAGGTGTCCAACAGTTGTTGATTTTTTGTTGGACTACCGCGCCAAGTGCTTTATCCGAAGCATCGACCATTACCGCAAGTTGGGCAGTATGCCGCTTACACAGGTCGAAGGCCTGAATGGCGTCTTGTAAAGGAGAACTAGCTCCATTGGAAAACCAATGGAGTTGTTATAGCAGGCCGCGTACCTAGTTCGATTTTGAACCCTAAACTAGCTTCAGTCTGCGGGAACGAGAGATTATACCTGCTGCCTAGTACAAATTGGGGAATTGTACGCGTGTATTGGTTATATATCGGATCGGAGATCAAAAGAAAAAGTTATAAAAGGGAGACCTGGCGGCCCTGCAGGTCGAAGGAGCCACGACCTTCACGTACACTTCCATATTATCTTTCACTCACCCGAACACGCACCGCATCCACTCACGCATACGCACACCTTCATACACATATATGTATATACACATGGCTGAGCTTCAGGCTACTATGGGGGCTACCCTGATATGATGTAAGTAGGTGAGCTGCGAATACGAAAATAGGCAGTCCCCGACCAAGAGCGCAACATAAATCCACGAGCGTCTGTCCCACAGTGAGCGGCTCACTGGTCAGCGTCTGTCTTCATGTTAGAAGTGGCTGTTTATATCGACCTAGCAGTAGGTATGGGGTGTGCTGCTGGTTGTGAATTACGATCTACTTGATTTATATACGATGTGTTTGTGACATCAAATACAGCGTCTGCTATGTTAGCGGCTCGATCTAATGGTTCGGCAGTAGCAGCCATACCTGCGGTTGCAATTTTTCTCCAAAGTAATTGAGTGTTTCTTCCGAGAAGTGATTTGATGCTTCCGCTCGCATAGATCGAAGTAGTTAGGATGGGCGTTAATTGCCAAGGATCATTCCACTCAATTCGGTCTTTTGAAGATTTACCTAGCCGTATTATGATGGCTTCCTTGAGGATATGGTAGATCTTTTAGTAATTCAAAAATTGAATAATGCAATTCTCTTTTGTCACACTTTTTTATGATCTGTCTTTCTAGCGCGCTTTTCGCTCAGAATTAGAAAAGGTTTATTCGTAATTTTCCTTTTTTCTAATTAAGGTTGATTCATAATTCGGTTCCTTAATCACGTACTGGATTTATACTATCGAGTGCACCGAAAATACAATCAATACATCACATTCAGTCAGATCGTACGATAAGCCACCATCTTAAATCCATACACTATTTTCTAAATATTGAAAATATTAATATTAATTTTATTTAACACTCGTATTTGAGTTTTAATACAATATCTTTATTAATAAATGAATACAAAAAGAAATAAAACACATTTAGGAAACTTTTTTTTTGACATGAAAAATGAACTGTCTGAATTATTCCTAGGCGTTGCTAACCATATCACAAAATTTTATTAAAGCTATGTTTACCACAACACTCCCCCCTTAGTTTCATCGAAGATAAAGATGAGACGATATAGAAATTATTGGTTCTGTCTGCTCGCGTAGTTGTGAATGTAGGGTAGAATATTTGTTGTTGAGGAATGGTATTAAATCTAACCCTTTTAGATGATACCGTTACCTTACTGTCGCGTTGTCTCATTTCTGCGGCGGTGGAAGGAGGAGAATGAAATATGTCCGAAGGGGTAGAATGGACAATATCTGTAGAAGACGAAGTTTCATCTTCGCGACTGAGTTTGATACTCGAAGTATTTGAGTTTTGAGTTAAATGATCTTCAGATTGTTCTCTAAAGCAATGTTTTAATCTGTCGATGGAAACTTGAATGTGTTGACCTTTACGGTCAATAACGAAATTTTTATCATCGCGGCTGCTGACTTGTCAATACCTTCGTATGCAGGTTGTAGTGCTTATCGTATTAAGTCAGTACGCAAGAAGACATGCGAACAAGACTCAAGGTTTTTGAAGACGAAAACTTTAGAAGTGTGCTTTGACGAAATGGCGGGACGAAGGTGATTAAAATTTTGTTTCATTTGTGAAGCGAAATCAGATTGTGGAGTGGAATTAGAATTTTGGCTGAAGAATTCTCCAGGGAGACGTATGTTAGTACCGTAGATGAGCTCAGCCGATGAAGATTATAAGTCTTGACGGAAAGTGGTTCGTAAACCGAGAAATATTGACAGTAATATTCGTGTCCAGTCCATTTTATCGAAGGCCATTGTCGCGGATTTTAGAGTTCGGTGCCAGCCAACGGTTGATTGTAACTGGATAGTTCGATTGTAACTGGAATTCCAACCATGATTTGTTGTGGACGTTGAAGTCACCGGTAACGATAACCTCACAAGGGAACTTTGCTCTAATCTCGTCCACATTTTTTTTCAGTAAATTAAATAAGTTTGGGTTATGGTTGTTGGGGGAGCGGTATAAAGCTATTGTAAAAAAGTAATTTCTGGAAGAAAAATCTTTAAAACTATTGTATTGAAGCCATCGCCGTGTAGTTCAAAATTTAAAAAGTGTGTATACGCAACACTCTCATGAATGAATGCGCATACGCCATGATGGAGTTTGAAAGCAGATTCAAGCCTATATTTGGAATTAAGCGATTCTATAGAGAGAAAATTTTCAGAAACTTGTGTTTGTGTAAGGAATAGAACGTTCGGTTTCTCGTGCTCAAAATCATGTTGCACGTGGTCATGGTTAGCGTTCAATCCGCAGATGTTTTGAAGATGTATTTTAAAATTTGTTTTTGATTCATATATGTGTTGTCCCTGCAAATACCGTGGACATTCCGTTTTATGAGCGGGTGGATTGCGCATATTTGCTTTACCACTTCCCGCCATATATCCTTTCTGTTGTACTACCCTATATGTATCAAAAGGTTTATTTTTTTACGTTTTATTAAAGAATGGATAACTAAGCAAAAAATCTTATCATACAATAAAATATGACATATGCCAATATTTCATGATAAGATGAAGAAATAATAACAAAATAATAAGTGAAAAACAAATTGTGAGAAATTGGCAGAAAACAAAACAAAACTAAATGCCAATAATCCAGCTGATGCAGCACACTCCAGACGCATCGCTCACCACCTCAATCGAAGCACACAGCCCACACATAATTATATGTTGGTCTGATTCCTCGGAAGAACTAGTTAGCGGCACTACTACGGAAATACTACGGAACGCTGCCTAGCTAAGCCTGGAGAGTTGCGGCTGACTAATTAAAGTTCGTCCGACAGCACCCTAAGCTATCATATTGGCTAATGATATTGCCTGCCATTGACAGTGATATATGATATCTCACGCTAACTCATATGTCAATGGCAGGGATTGGAGTACGCTGGGTACTCAGACCCGTAGATCAACATTGATCATAATCGATCAAAATCGACCACTCCTGCGGTTGGCTTCCATATCCATATCCACATTAATATCCAAGTTGAGAATGCAATAAGAAAAAGTAAGCCATCAGATACTATTGTGCCTGATGGCATTCTCATTAAATGATCATTAGAAGACCAGGGTAAGGTAGGATTTGTTTACGTCTTCGGTGACACTTTTTATTTATTTCTCTTATTTCTTTTGGAACATTTTTCAATAGTGTGCCTTTATGATTTGCAATAGACTCAAAAAGCCTATTTAACTTTGTGTAAGTGGCTTCCGGTACCAGGTTTGTTTCCGGTACTAAAATAACAATTTATTTCTTTTTTTACAAAATTTTCACTTTTAATTTATTTTTATTTTTTTCTATATTTACACCTCAATATATTATTATATAAACTAAAAATATAAACGTATGTAGGCCAAAAGGGGGAAAAGAGAAAATCTAACAAACACCATTTTGTTATACATACATCTTCGTATTGTTGATTTTTTGATGTGTTAATTTGATATTATTTTAGGAATATAAATGAATTTTGGTGTTTTTTTACTGTCTATACTATACTATGAGTTAAGATAGTATCATAATTTTAATGTATTATATCGTAGAATAAAACGATGATGATAGAATCGTATTAATTATTAATCTTTCAGAAGACCATGAACAGGTTTTAACGAATCACCTTCCAGTTTGCTAACAAGAATATCAAAAACCAATACTATAATAAGCCGTGTTATCTCTTACTCGAATAATTCCGAACTGCAAATTTTAGTTTCATCAAAAAGATAAAATAAAATAAATCACTTGCAGTATGTTGTCTTTAGATAGATTTCCCTAGATCGTTGGTAGATGAGATCGTTAACAGTTGGCGGTTCAAGATACATTATTCGACAACTTTAAAAAACGTAAAACTAGAATATTTTTGGATCTCACTGTATCTATCTTAAATTATAACAACTGATCTTCTCAATTATCTAATAAACTTAAGTAATTTCTAAATTAAAATCTTTTAATTTTTCAATTCATTTTGAATTGGATTTAGAAAAATTTTAATTAGTTTTTTCTTTAATCAGCTTAAAGAAGACAAACAAATTTTTTCGATTACTACAAATTTCTTTGGAAGAATCCATAACAATACGAAACAATAGTCTGGTTGTAATTTTTACCCAAAAACTGTTGCGTAACAAATTATTTATTTATTTAATTTTCAATTAATCTTATTTGAGTTAATAAAAATTTTATGATAAATGTTTAATAACATTTTACCAAATTGTATTGGTTGGTGTTGCTAGATAAACCATTACAAAGTGTGAAAAGAAATTTTTGAAAACACCTAGAGCTCAAGCATTTGTTTAACAAGCAAAAAATTAGAGTGTTGATGTTGATGAATGTTGATTTTACGAGAAGTGATATCCGTCTCCCCTGTTTATTCTATCTGTTGATCTAAAAATTATGTAACAAGAACATTTCTTTTGTTCCATTAAGTGCCCATTTTGAAATACAATGACAAGAAATAGAACAAACATGAAAATTTAATTTTTAATTAAATATTGCTATAACGATAAAATTGTATTCAAACATAACAAGACAGAATAAAGAAAATAATCAAAATGTAATAGAAAAATAATAGAAAATTCATTCGTATCATATAACAAAAATGTTCAAATAGAAAGTCACTATGCGATAGCATTGAAGAGAGCGAATGGAACGACGTTTTGGAATAAAAACAATTATTGTTTTGTCTTACAATAGAAACTATGATTATTTCTTAAAAATGTTTCTTTACAATTAAAAATGAGATATATACCATAGCTATGGAATTTTTTTTATAAAAGTTGAAAGTTGAATAAATTTCTAATCGATGATATTTGTTTATTTTAATTACGATTTTTTAAAAACCAGACTCTAAGGAGTCAAATGAGTTCAAAAAATATTTATCTTTATTTTTTTTGAATGCAATATCTTTATTTCTGTTTCTATGTATCGTTAAGTAAAGCGAGAATTAGAATCGTAAAAATTATTAGGTTGGAAAAATAAGAAATCCCGTAATTTGTAAGGCGTGGAACAATTTGTTTCATATGATTAACAAATATACCGGATTTGTTTTGCAACTCGTGCAGAGGATTGGAACGACTGAAAACGGCCCAGTTATTTACAAACTCTTTTGGGTACCTGGCAGCCGTCAAGGGTAACTTGCCTTACAAGACCAAGAATTGCTTGCCAAACAACAAAAAACAAAAACACCACTCGTGGTCAAGCGTAACCGACGAACCGTAAAGAGCAAAGTGCCAACTGCAAGAGCAGCTTGTAGAGCTGAGGACACAAGAGGTAGCGTAATACCTTACCAAACAAAAGAAAAAACAAGATCAGGGCCAGGCCCACTTTTCTACCTAAAAGTCAGCCAGAGAACTAGATGAACCACTAAAGCAAGGACTCAGTGAAGAAGATAATAAGTTCACAGAGGGAAGTATTTCGTCAAATTCAAGGAACAAGGATTTAAAGCGGAAAGGAAATGACCCTTGTTCTAAGTCGAAAGCGGACTAGAGAGTTAACGATATCCCAAGAGAACGCAGTTTACAAAGCTAGGACCTCAACCCCGCGAGTGGTTGTGATCACCACTCATTAAAGCCGACTACGCAGATGCAGTAAAAATCATTATGGTGACAATTTGGACAAATGCTATCCTAGGTCTATGCTAAGTGCAAAGAATTAGTAATGAACACTGGAACTGCTAATGATGTCACTAACAGAAAGCAATCGGAGTATTGCGTGCCTAGCGGGGTTCTTTTTCCAGCGAGCCTCAGCCATGTGGGTCCGAAAAGTAATTTCTCCCAGTTTAGTAAAAATAGTCAGGCACGTAAATGAGATTCAGTAAACGGCTTCAAACAAGCGAAAATAAAGAGCAGGGACTCTGATGACCCCAACGACCGAAGACACCGAGATCACTACACACACGCCAATTTGATTTGATTTTCAATAAAAAGATTTAATCAGCTTTCTTTATAACAATAATAAACGCGTCGCGTTTTAGCAAAATTCTACACAATTTAGTTTTTCTAAATTTGTGTTTTTCGATTATTCACGAATTGTCTATTGATTTAATGGCGATCAACTGACCTTTTCATTTTTTTTTTTAATTCAGTGTAATGTAATGATTATCATAAATTTCACTAAAATAAATTAAATCTTTCTAAAAAATTTCGTTTAAAGAATCTAAGCTAATCTTTGTCATAAACAAAATTTCACTACTAAAAATCAATTTTTTAATTTAATTTTAAATAAATTTTCCTAATTTGACTAAAGAATTTAACTGAACTATAAAATTTGACTACTAAACTATATTTACAAAAAAAAATGAATTATCCATTACGTTTAGAATTTAAATAAAAAAGAAAATCCAATTATTGTCATTTTAAAGTCAAATTATGATCAAATCAAAAATTGTGAATCAACAACAAATCAAAAATGAGACAGCAATCGATGAAAATAAAATCATTGCAAATAGTGTTGAGAAATGTATGAATAAAATGACGGAAGTTATATTGAACGCGTTGATTCATGCAAACTACAGTTTTCCGAACAGATAAATTATTACGAGCAGATAAATTATTTTAACCACGAAACTAGGAGTTAGTAATTGTTACTGGTACCATCCTGGCGATGGTGATTATACTGATCTAACGATTTGGGAAGGTTATTGATAATGGTTCACTGAAGGCAACCATCGGTATCCCTCTCGGAAGAGGCAGCAAAGGTGAAAGAAATCATGGCAGGTGAATGTCTATTATGTCATAACCGAGTTAGCTGTGTCACCCAGAGTTTGCATTATTATTAAGCAGAACGGTACCACAATTGGTGAACTGATCGAGAGGTAGTGATGACATCGGCCTACTTTGTTGGAGACGAAACGCAGATATCGTCCACAGAGGTATAAAGGTTGAGTAGTGAAGTAGTAGTCTTTCACAATTGTGTGTGAATCTAACACACAAAACGATATGTGTAGTAGTATCAACACTAACTAAAGAGGTGAGTACACATCCATCTTTGTCACTTAGACAAAGCTGAAATGTTTAAGTTTACTGTAGGAACTGATGGTTCGATCACAGTCTTGCTTGTCCAATCAGAGGAGTAAGATCTGGGGGATGCTACTTGGTAGAACAAGGATTAACCCTAATTAGGATCAGAAGTACAGAGAGTTGAAACAAAACTAAACAATCTGGAAACTTGAAAGAATGTACAAAAATGCAAACCACATCTAACAAAGTAATTATGAAGGTCTACTAAGAAGTAGCATTAGACATTTCTACCATAATGTGCCAGCGGTCACTATACTGTCTAAAGCGTTAGCGAAAGACGATGTTGAGATCAAGATTTCACCTGGAAAGGCAAATGGTATACGTTTACAGAGGACGAAGAGCAGCATACAAACTTTCTGGATGTTGTTAGTGCAAAGAAGTGAGTAAGTAATAAAAGGAATAGGAGAATAAAAAAAATACATGAGGTTGTTGGTAGTGCACATATTCCTCAAATATTTATGGTCCTTCGAGCCTGCTCACCAACTCGAGTCGCGATTAAACAACAAAAAAACAAAAAAAATCAAATGTTAGTCAATGCAATTCTTTTACACTGCAGGAACTGCATTGGCTTACATTTGATTTTTTGTCGATTTGTTGTTTACTCGCGGCTCGAGTTAGTGATCCGGCTCGAAGGACCATAAAATTTTGTGGACTATGAGATTTTAGTTAATCCAAATAGTTCCAAAGCTGAATAGAACACCTGGAACAACAATTTTTCACTTATAAAAATCAAAACCTTAAATATCTTATATCTCCAATATATCGTTAAATTTCACTACAACAACGAAAAATAATCTTAGTTGACATAAATAATGTGTTTGCTTTTGTTCGTTACATTTCCCAAAAGAAAAAAAAACAATAATGAAACCAATAGCCTGTCATTTCATGAATAAAATCAAAATCAATTGAGTGCGTTAAATAAGTTACAAAAAAGTTTTTGTTTCGTTTTCGATTCATAAAAAAATAAAAGAAATAATAATATTTTAATCAAAACCAAAAACTTTTCTTTTCCTAATTTATCCTTTATTCTCCATTTTTATTATATAATTTAATTCTGATTTTTATTACAATTTTTATCTTAATCCAATCAAATAAAATCTAATAAAAAGCAAAGATAAAATTATGATAATGGTTTTAGCTAAAACATCTTCCAATCAATTGATATTCTTTATTATATTTAAAAAAAAAAATGGGCTACAAAGTTCTGTTTACTTTCGGTTTTTAGTTTTCATATAAAATGATAGAATTTACTACAAAAAGGGTTTCCGTTATGTAGCAATATATTGAACAGGCAAGTTTGTGGCGAACGAACTCACCGTATATAAAAACTTCATTATTGACAAATATGTCTACAGCAAAAATAATACTTATATTCGAAAACTTAATAGTTTTGGTTGTTTCAAATCAAGCATTATTTTTCATTTTATTTTATTTATGTTGCCAAACATAAGCATTATTTTTAATGTAAACACTGTTAACGATATTGAAGTTCTTACATACGATTAGTTTATTCGCCACAACACTCCCCTCCAGTGAGTGAGTGAGTTGATAAGGACTCGCATGTAGTGACCTTTTTGATCAGTGACGAATTTTTGTTTGTTATGACTAATAACTGTGTAGCCTTCGTATGGTGAACTATAGTGATTTACGTACTAAGTCAACGCGTAAAGACATGTGAGCAAGATTCAAGGGCTTTAAAAACGAATACTTTTTCAGAAGTGTGCCTTGATGAATTAATTGGGACGAAGTTGTTTGAAATGTTGTTTCAGATGGGAAACGAGATCGGACTGTGGAATAAAGTTGTTATTTTTGCTGAACTCTCCAGAAAGACGTATTTGAGTACCATAAACTAGTTCTAAGAATGTAAAAAGGAAATCTTTGCACATCATTGCAATCTTTGCAATACTAAAGGTACTCCGAATCAATTGTAGTGGAGTGTTGAGGTTGAGGTTTCAGGAGTGATACGAGACGAATATCCTTCGGGCCAGGTAGTGTAGTCTTCAATAATTGTGACGGAATCACGTTTGTCCTCAAAAGTAGGAAGTAGAACAATGATGTCCATATGTATCTCGGAAAAATCTTAGTGAACCCGAGGCAAAGTTACCTAAAGGAGATTGTGTGCGCAGAAAAATTTTGTCGTTTTGACAATTCAGGGAGTTCTGTACCATTTGTTTAACGTTCTTCTTAATAGATGGCCAAATGATGTTGTCAGTAAGGAGCTTAATAGTTGTGAACTAAACCATGGACTCCTGGATGCGATAACTTGTGCAGGCTACTAAAAACTGACGAAATTGCTTTGGTATAAAATGTAAAATGTATCGCATAACATTGTGTTGAATATCAGTCGTGAATTAACTAGTAAAATCAAATTCTCAAATTCATGCATTTTGATTTCACATTAGTTTATTAATCTTTCGAATATTCGGGATAATATATTATTATCTACGAGGAAAAAAGTTACAGTGCATTTTTCATGTTTGTTGGCCATCACAGGACAAGACCAAAGGAGAAAATCCGACTAAATACATTCGTTTTGATTCGTGAGAACCAAAAAAATTAATAAACTAAATGCGAGCCGGACTCAAACCCAAACCCCGAGATAGACTCTCAGGTTCCACCGACTGAACTAGCCGGGCCAGAAAATAAAATGAAAGCGAGTTTCGAATAAAGGTGGGAGATCCAATATATAATTGAAATGGAAGGGACTTTTCCGACAATAGGAAATCAAGGAGAACTAAAGGGAACCATACATCTATTGACGGACGTATTTGAAATGGATTCGAATGGATTTTAAGAGTCCGAACGGTGTGGAAACTGCAGTTTTGCAATCAAGAACTCAAGTATGAAACTGCAGTTTTGCAATTAAGAACAACCTGTTTTCCTTTTCACACAATTAATGGTCAATAGGCAGCAAATGAACTTGAAAATGTATCATCAACGAAACGATATGAGCCAGATCAGTGCAGAGTTGAATCAAATATTTGATCAACAAAGAATTAATCAACTGATGTCTGCTACTAAAGAAAAATCAGCAGCAATATCAATCAACAGTTAGAAGTAATAAATACAAACATTGCTATGAGTCGCGATGAAGTCAAATAAGTTTTGGCCGTTCGATGAAAAAGCCGAAAAGATTCAAAGCGAAATTCAAGATTTTCAGCATTACTCGTAGTTTTAAAGAGAGTATATTAAAGCCACCGTCTTATAACGGTATCACTTCTTTCGGCATATACAAATTCCAGTTCCAGAAATGTATCTGTTCCTCTGTTGATACCAACAGAGAAACGGGCGTAAACTAATCAGGCAGATAGAATAGTGACGCAAGAGCTAAATTAAAACAGTCCATTTTCGAGGGGTGTAAGCTGACTTCCGCAATCGATTTTCCCATAAATTTCATTCATGTTTTGAGATTAACAGAAGTCGTGGGAGTGGCGACAGCCTAAATGTTATGGCTAATATTGATGGAAAAAGTTGTGTTATCACATTATTATGGTGCAACAAATACAATTGTCTGCACAGATGCTTTGAAAGGTGAAATAAAACAAACAAACAGAAACCGAATGGAAACTGAAAGGTAACTGAAAAAAGTGCAAGTATTAAAGGCAAGAAAATGGTCAAAATAGAAATCGGATATATCGATTTTCAACATGAGTTGGACTTCATGGAGCTCATTTTGATTCATTAAAATGGATTCATTATTGTTGCTGGCAATTAGTTACGTATGGAAATCTTGAGTTTATTTATTCGCCAAATCATATATATAATACACAAAAAACGAAAAAGCGTAGCCATACCATAGGAAAGATGACTGAAGAGTATACGGTAGAGAAAGAAGAAAAATAAAAAACGAAGCATAAACGAAATTTTTTAAGTTTCTATTTTCATTTTTCTTCTCTTTAAATTTCAATTTAGTTTATGCTTTGCTTGCGGAGTGGATAGACGTATTATTTTAGATTTAATTTATTTCAGGCTTAAAAAAATATTTGTTTTAAAATTTCAGCTGTTTTTAAATTCATTTTTCATTTTCTTTTTTTCGGAAAATTAAAAATGAAATTCATAGGGAAAGATTTAAAAAAAATTATTTTAAGTTTCCTTTCTTCTGCATCTTAACTTTTATTTTAGTCATAATTTTCTTTGTTTTTAAATATTTTCTATTGATTATAAATTAAAGAAACAATTCATAAAATTGATTTGTTCTTTCTTTGCAAAACAAGATAGAGAAATATTTCATAATAGCCGTGTTCGATTTGACTGAAACAACTGAATTATCTGAAAAGAATATATTAAGCATAATATGTAAAATGTATTTTAGCTAGAACATAAAAAACGTTTCGTTGTCATTGTCGATGCAGTGGGTTGTGAGCAAGGTTCGGGGCTCAACGCGGACCCTACATTTATTTTTATTGTTTTTGTCTATTTTTTCCCCCAAGTAATATTAGATAACAGAGAAAAGCTGCCACCTCTCAATCAGAAACAATAATTTGTAGCTAAATTGGAAGGAGGTTCCAGGTTATTTTAAGTGTTATTTAATAGAAGTATTTTGTATATAATTTTGGACGTTGTCTGTTCATACTGGAAATTTCTACAATCATCCGTTTTAGTTTCTAAAGCTGATAAACGAATATTCTAGTTAGGAATATTGCTTTCTGTATTGTTTTCCTATTGTTGTGGAACAATTAAAGTGTTAAATACTTAATAAAACCCCTGATGATAACCCGCAAGGTCGAAATATTGAGTTTAAAATATTTTTAAAATAAATAGTCTATAATTAAGCTGGTTTTGAGAAATATAAAAAATTAATAAAAGACTGATGAACTCCGTTAATAAATATCGCAATTGCACTTTTGTTATTTTTAATTACAATTAATTAAATATTTTTACAGAGATTGTTTTTGATATTTTTGATAAATTATAAAATATTACAGCACACAATTTATTTATGATGTTAACAGTCTACAATGGCAAAAACCTTATTTTACTATATTTTTGAACGATGTTTTATTTGTTAAGTATCGAGAAGAAGTGAAGTTTTTTTTATCAACCGTATTGTCAACCAAAAATGGCAAAGATATTCCATTGAACTGAAATCGATTTTCGATGTTTTATTGGTTCGTTTTTTTTTTAATTAATTAATTGATTTATCAATTAATTCTATTGTTGCTACATTTTCGATCATTATTTAGACGATTGGTATCATGAGTAAATGATCGTTTATCTTTGGCATCCCTTGTGGGGTTTCCCTATATATTTCAATATATTTAATATATTTAAATTTAAATAATTAATTTCTTCAATACTATAAATATTTAATAATTATTACTAATCTTATTCTGTTTTATTTTATTTTCAATTTAGAATCAAACCTGTACTTTTTCCATTACGAGAAGAAACCATAAATTGAATTATGTATAACAAAATAATTCTTAAACAACAGACAACAAAAGTATAAATGCACAATACGATGATTTATGGAAAATTAAATCAACCGTCGGGCATTTGTTATTTTTTTTTCATTTATTATCCATTTCAGTTTTATTAATTTCAATTTTGTAAGTTTTAAATAAGTAAATTAAAAAAAATATATCTGAAAAGCAATTGTGTAAAAATTTAAAATACAAAAGGCCTGTTTTTTTAAAATTAAATTTTATAGTGAGCAAAAAAAGAAAATTGTGTGTAGTGAAACTAAAAATGTGAATTTTATAGAAAATTAGTGCAATTAATTTAGTTGTTTTAAGTAAAATTAGAAATATATTAGTGAAAAATATTTTGTGTGTGTTAAATTATTAAAATTATTATTTATATTTTTAGTTATTAAATAAAGTGAATAGCACAGTAATAGTTCCCGATTTTATCACCATATTTACAAGGTTAGTGTTTTATTTTTCTCATTTAAGACTCATTTACAAAATGGTAACTATCCTTTTAGGCTCAATTTTATTTATGCAACATTTCCTATAATCGTGAATTTTTAAAAAGTTTTCTTTTGTAATATTCGAAGTTAAGGGCGGAGGGGAGGGAGGGTGGTAGGGTGGTATTTCACGTTTTTGGTAATAACTCAAAATCTAAGCAGTCGATAAGTTATTGAAATTTTCTTTAAAATATTTCAATCTTTTTGGATTTTTCTAAATCAAACTCGAATCCTTAAAAAAAACTTTTTGTTTTTCACATAAGTTAAAACCTTATATTGCCAACAAAATGTTTTGTTTGGATCAATAGTTTCTCGCCACCCACAACCCGACCTTAAAGTAAAAATAATAAGGCAAATCAGTCAAAGTAAATATGTTTTACAAACTATGAAGTCAAAGTTTGGATAGTTATTAAAAGTATAGCAAGACCTGCACATTGAATCTCAATCCTTCAAAATGATACCTTAAAACAAATCATCTAAAGATCGCGAAAAATAAACAAACAAATTAGAAGAAAACAAATCTTTTCTAACTTAATTGGAATTTTACCTAAATACACATGAAAATCGTATTATTTCCAGTCTAAACAAAATACGATTTATTTTTCTAGCTAACTCTTAATCCTAAATCTAAAAAAAAACGAAGATCAAAAAAATTATTGTGTAATATATCTCAACTCCATTTTCGTAAATTAATAATTTATCCAATTTTCTATTTAACCCACATCAAAGAAAATTTTTAGCTCATCTGTTTGTTATATGTGAAAACCTAATAAAAATAAAAGCAAAGGCTTTTATGAACAACAACAACAAAAAAAACAAATCACTTGTTAGCCGAATGAGTATAACAAAGGTTAAAATTTTAACGGTTCATCTCATTTCAAAAAGAAGAAAAAAAATGTCTGTGTATATTCTGTAAAAGCTTTTCTTTAGAAAAATTAATTTATTAATTTCAAAGTTGTTTGACCATTTTTTGTTATTTGATCCGATTAAAATATTTTATATATGAACGCTCGAAACCTGCTGCTATAGTCCATTGTTGAAACATTTAAAGTTACTCACCACTTCGTGAATTTCGTTTGACATTTTTCCTTATATTAGAAATTCATTGAATGTATTTTTCTAATTAAGGTAAATGTCCCAATTGCGGATCGTTTTTTTCGTCTTAAGGTTTTGAAAGTTCCTACAGTAAAATGTGTATTTATAAAAATACAAATTTGCTTCCCATTACTAAGTTTGTATAATATTTTCTGAATTTAGTTGAAAATAACTGGTAAATTATATGCGAATTGTTCAGAATTTAGCAAAACATTATTTAATTGCAATGTCCTTAATGTGGATCGTCTTACAAAATTGTATTCCCTAAAGCGGATCGTTTGCTGTCCCAAATGTGGATCTCATTAGAGATTCTCTATTTGTTGCACAAAAACAAAAAATTTTATGGGAAAAAATTGTTCATTTTTTTAAAGGATATCCTGAAATACACGCAAGATTTGAATTTGCCGTCATTTATGCGGTTAAGTATTTGCAAGTACAAAATAGTAGTTTGTGCTACAAGTTTTGAAATGAAGATTTTTTCATGACTAGTCCTATGTTTTCAATACGAGAGAAACGAGTATTGAAAATTAGGACGTGTGCTGAAAATTATTCATTTCAAAACGAGTTGCATACAACGTTTTCTGCACTTAAGTATACCACAATAGACAAAAAATAAAAAAAAATTACAAAAAATCACTACAAAAAAACTACGCGAAGTATTGATCGATCAACAATGCCATGACAATATGCAATTTGGGTTATATGCAAGAAAAAAACGTCATTTGTTCTTGACTGTTACCACATTACAAACGTGTTTTCATTTCGCGTGTATTTTATTAAGAAACTGCAAAAAATGAGCTCAGGGGAGGATTCCGATTTGGGAAGGAGCAGCAGAAAGAGCTTTCTAAGGTTTATTGCCGGTAATATCCAAAGTAAAATACGAAAAAACGAATCGAGCGTTCAAAAAATAGTGCTGTGAAAAAAAATTAAAGTGATTGAGGAAAATAAGTTGCTTGCTTATTTCGATACCGAGATGAAACAATTCCAATCGTCAACTACATGGAGCATTTACTCAATGTTAAAATCCACGTAGAACGTGGAGGACAACATTGATATCTCAAAATTCAACAATTTTCGAGTTCTTTTGAAGCGTAAAAATGACAATTATTTTGCGAAGAAATTAAGAATCTTCACCATTGAAGAAATCTACAAATTCCTGAAGGACGCTCCCGACGATGTTTATTTGGCTACGAAGGTAAAATTTGCTGATAATTTTTTTGTTTCATTTTCCTAACCTCACAATTTTAAGGTGGCCCTTATTGTCGGTGTCTATGGTGCTTGCCGACGAAGCGAATTGTTGAATTTGAACGTAAAGGATGTCGAATACATGGACAATGGCATTAAAATTAACGTATCGAAAACGAAAACCAAAATCATTCGACAATTTGTCATCAACGAAGGAAGTGATCGGAACGTAAATTCGGTTGATATTTTCAAGATGTATTCAGGACTACGTCCTCATGGTGTTATCACCGACAGATTCTTCTCGGGTTTTCGTAAAGGCAAATGCATCAAACAGCCGATCGGTATTAACACGATTGGAGGCTATCCGAAGACAATTGCAATTTTCTTGAATCTTTCGTCACCGGGTGAGTACACTGGTCATTGCTTCCGTCGATCGTCTGCCTCCTTGTTGGCAGATTCGGGTGTGAATTTAACTACAATTAACCAACATGGTGGTTGGGAGTCTGATAAGGTTACAGAAATATACATCCAACATTCGCTCAACAACAAACGTAAAATTGCTGACAGCATCATGGGCTCGAAAATTTTTAGAGCTGATAACGTTTCAACGACCTCATCAACTACTGCTCAATCCAGTGCATCAATCATTGAAAATGGCAATGTTTCAGCCGGTACAACTGTTACAATAATTTCGAGTCAAACAAGCCGAACAAACTTGAAAGTGGTTGGAGAGCCTTTGCCACAACCACCGATTCCTGGAGGATATTCATTCAATAACTTGCATAATTGCTCTTTCTACTTTGGTAAAAAGTAATTTTTTCATTCATTTCTACTTTATTAATAAAAATGTTTACCAACACAAACGCACCGTTTCGTCTTTTAAATTGGCAGCAGTGCGGAAATGAAAAATCAGTGCGGAAATAACTCACTTTTCCGCACTCAAACGAGTTTCGATATATGTCGTATTGTGGTACTGGTCAGCAAAATATTATGGTCAGCATGTTAATTTAACGTCGTCAACTAGAAAGCTATTGAAAAGTAATTGAAAATTTAGAGAAGTAATTGAGTAATTGAAAAATTCAGAAACAGTTGGTTTATTTAATGCAAGTAAGCAACATTCATCGGTTGTAACATAGACGTTGAATTCGGTAGGAGAGCGATCACTATGATGAAAATGATTTTAGGACCAACATGACATGGCGTTAAAAATTACTTCAGTTCAGAATGATCATGAATAGGGAATTCGTTTCAAATGTATGTTGACTTCGGGGAACCATTTTCATTATATAGTTTGGGCTTCTTGTGCACGAATATTTACTAAATATTGTGTCACTCTTTTAGATTTTATTTTTTTGTACCGCGGAGCGACCTATTATGAGAAATTCTTATGCAAGTGAAACTTGAATGGAATGAGAAATTCCAATGCAAGTGAGACTTGAATGCAACATTATTTGGGCATATGGCTATTCTAGGTAACGAGTAATCTCTTGCAGTTTTGAAAAAATACTTGTTGCGCTTTCTTTTTATCAGCGTTTAGATTTTTTAGGTGGTTATATAATGTGGTTCTGCCTTAGTTTACTGACTGTATGAACGGTCATTCCATTCTTTACAACGTCTAAAACGCATTTTCCTTTCATCAACAAAATACAAAAAATTAATTTTAACCAAGATTTTCATTCGGTACAAAAGAATTTTATACAAGTTCCTAATTCGGATCGCGCGGTCCACATTAGAGACATCGATGCGATTTTTAAACATTGAGTTCTTTCTAAAGCTTAGTTAAAAAAACCTGACATATCAATTATTTTTAATTACAAATACCACCAGAAACAAGCTGGCCTTAGTTGGACCTACACTTTTTTGTTTAGTTTAATGCGAATTTTCTCAAAAAACACGCCTATCGAATAGTAAATTCAGTTAAGCGTTTCAACAAATTCATTTTCAAAAAATAAGAAATATATTTAGAAAAACCTAGATCCGAATTCGCTCAGGTTGAAAATACGTCTAGTCTGGTATTAACTGTAATTAAAGTTTTAATTTTACTGATTTTTTTGTAATAGTAAATTCGAATAAAAAATTGCGAGGATTTGAACTTAAATTGGATCGCACCGATCCACAATTGGGCAAGATCGAAAATACGATGTACATAATGTGAACCTACTCATAATTTGACCTTGATTAATTTTTTTTTTGAAAATAAAGATTTTTTATGATAAATTGTATATATACCTACTTAGCCGTAAAAATAAAAAAACACTAAGTTATATTACACAGTCTTAAAAGCTTATTTTAGTAAGGCACGTTCCTTAAGAAAAAATTAACAAAATGTCAATTTGACTGTTTTGTATTTTGTACTGCCGACGCAGTGAATATCTAAGTGATAAAACTAATGTTTGTAAGTATTTTATCATGCTCAAAATCTGACACAGGCAATATTGGACTTGAATTTATATTTCTTGATAATCTAAATATTTGAACACCCATCATTTTTCTTATTTTGAGCAAATTTCTGTTAGACGATCCACAATTGGTACAACGATCCACATTATGGACGTTTACCTTATAACTAAAAGAATATCGATTCTCATAGAAAGAGTAAATAATAGTACAGTAGCTAGTTCTAAGTAGATTAAAAATCTTCGCTTCAAAAATTTTTTCACTGATTTCTTTTTAATTAATAATTAAATTTAATTCAGTGAAATGGGCGCCAATTTGTAACGATCGGCTTGTTATTGGTACTAGAAGAGATCCTGATGTCAAGAGGATATGCGCGCCTTGAGTTTTTTCCCGCCTAGCATCATTAGGTGGATTCTATAAACTGTATCCTCGACTCTTTAAAAATGTTGGATGCTCGTGAAAATTAAATATGGATAAAGAGAAAACAAAAACTGTAAACCAAGTAGACTCCGACAACCCAAAGGTAAGAGGAACAAAGGTCATCACCACCCCATCAACTCATTGACATTGTAGTGCAACTTAAAAACCACGGATGGATTCACATTTTACAAAAGAGTAATTCTACGTCACATTGTTATCTTTGGTTACCGTTACCGATTACCAACGATTTAAGTCATTTATAGCTCATTAGAAAGGTAATTGATAGACCTTTTAAAAAAAATTATTTAAAATTTTGTAGTAATTTTTTAAAACTGTGTTAAACTTAAATAATATTTTCAAAGATGGCGCTGTTGAGGGTACCTTCACTTTTACCACATTTTTTTTTCCAGAAAAAAATGTTTAATTAATTCTTAATCTAAAACGAATGTTTCCCAATGGCATGATTTCTCGTTTGGAAAATAAAAGTCTTACAAAATTTTAATTTCCGTTTTTTCAAATTTTTTTTTTTAAACAATGCAGTCTATTTAACTAAAATCGCCTGAATTCTTGTTTTAAAGAAATTTAATTATTTTAAGCATACAAGTTAAGTATTTGAGGGTGTGGATGCTTTTTTTACATAATTGACTTTTCCTCCCATTTCTACCTGTTTTTCTTTAGAACCCTTAGCCCTATTATTTCCACAAGTACATGAGATTTTTGATCTCTTTCTCCGGACTCGAAGCCCTTCTTTATCCGTAAACTTCTTTCTTTCTGATGTTTCTCAGGACAAACATAGTTAGCGGAGTTGTTTCCTTTCGTCCTGTCCTGTAATGGTCGAAATATTTTACGTATGTATATTGTATATGCATACATTATTGTCATCACTTATAGTATTTTTGCATTTATTAACCCCCCGCCATTTATATTAAGCTAACAAACTTCAAAATCACCCAATTTTTGAACAAGTAAGCAACGTATCACTTGCATCACGTGTAAAATATTTTTGTTTTATTTGAATATGATCCCGTATGATCACATTAGTTTAGTTTATTAAATTTTATCTGAACTATTTTCGCTAACTTACACGATATTTCCTTGTTTAAGGTTGGTAAAAGTAGGTTGATTTCGGTTACAAAATTTTAAAATTGAAAAATTAAAAATAATTATAAAAACTTAAGTTTATGGAACTAAAGTCAATTATCTTCGCATGGAGGGATTATTATTTTATAATTGGTGAATTTTGTGTTGATTTTTGGGAACTACGAGTGTGTCAATTCCGTGTCATACTCCAGTACCTGCTATTGCTTTATGACCTAGCGTAAGATATCACATAAAATTTCCAATTTCCCTCTCTCTAATGTTTCCATCCCATATCCCAAGGAGAGTTTTTGCCGTCTGTGCAGTCAACTTTCATTTATCTTGTTCTCTGTTACTAGTTGATCCTAGTTTTGACATCCAATGTCACAAAGGTTTAGGGTGATGTCATCACGTAAGCGTTGTTTGGATCTTCCTCCCCGACCAACACCTGCTGTTTGTTGTTTGGATACTTTTTAATCATGCTTCTTAATGGTGTCCGTTCTACATGACCAAACTATTTCATCGGGTTGGATTTAATGAATTCGATTTTGGGTACACAATACCTTTACAGAATAATTCTTAGAGTAAAACATTGATCTGTGATTGAGCGGTTCGGCAGAAAACCACACTGATATTCACCGATAATAGATTTGGCGAACGGGTTTTAAATTTTAGACGTTAACCTTTCTTATGATAGCTGTTTTTCTTTTCTATTTAAATTTTTTGGTCCCAGATTGTAAGAGTTGCTGATGCTTTCCTGACCATAGATAATCACTTTCCTGGACAAAGAAAATTACAAGCTATAAGATTTATAAGTGAGTGGGCCACAAAAATCGAAAAATCTATTTCCGAATGTCCAAACGATTGACATCTCAGAAACGAGCGCCAACGCCTGCTAAGAACCGAATCCCCGTGCGAATTCAACCAGTTTATTATTTTAAATTGAAAAATTCTGAGCAAGCGTCTGAGAGCATTTGCTTTAATTTTAGCAGAATCCAGAGATTCTGAAAGTGCAGACAATTAAAAACCGACTTCTTCTCTTTCCAACTGAAGGGTAGCTAAACTAGAGAAACTGAGAAGCTAGTAATTGACTTTCTGAGCCATAGCTGGACCACTTCAGTTGACTTGTCACATTGTTGATATCACCTGATCTAGGTATGTTGTATGCTGATTAAAGACTCAAATTTACCTAAATCCTTTAAAGCCGCATTAAATTTGTTTTGTACTCTGCATTGACCTTACAGTGTATATTTTTTTTTATTTTTTCAACGGGTGCACATGCATATCTTTGAATTTAAAAAAAATCCGACGCCTCAAAACGAGGTTTCCGAAATACAACTCTACACTCTAGTTGGTGGCCGGTACATTTTACTACTTTGATTTGTTTTTTGATGCGTTGGACACTAAAAATGAGAAAAGTAGTCTGATCATGTATTTCAATGTTTCCTCTAAAACTTGTAGTCCTATTTTTGAGCTCAAAAATTCTACGAGAACATGAATTTCTCGATTTCAGGGATTGGGTTCTCTATTTCGTCCTGTCCTGTAACGGTCAAAAAACGGCGATGTAAACTAAAATATCTATATCTCAAATATTAATTTTTTTCTGAATTATTTTCGCCAGCTTGTACGATAGTTGTTTGTTTGAGGTTAGTAATAATAGCTTGGTTTTGATAGTCAGTTGATGCGTAATTTTGAATTATATTTATAGAACAAAAGTTAAGGCAAATCATTCACATGAAGAGATTTTATTTATTTAGGTACCATACTAGTTTACGTGAAATATCACATACCATTGGGTAAATAAAGTATAACGATTTTTTTTTGTGTTGGACTTTTAGGTACTCTCTTGGATACTCAAAAAGTTACTTTTTTTTGTGTTTTTTTTAAAATTAATTTTTCTCTGGAAAAGTAAGGTGAGTTTTGGGGATAAAGTAGAATGGTTTGGTTGAGGCCTTGGTGATATTAAAGGCGGATGGATAACTATCTTATCATATTAATTGAAAGTAATTAAAATTTTTGAATTATTATTGAGGACAAAAATTCATAAATAATAAATGTTACAACAATAAGAAAACAATTACGAAAATTTCTGTTTAAAGTTTCATAATTATTTTTTTTTATTGGACTGGAAACAACAGAAACCGAGAGTGGATAATCAGAGAATAACACACATGGAAGTTTTTTTTTTTATATTGCTAAATTTTAATATTATAGCGATGTTATGCTGAGATAAATAACCATGGGAGGGTTGTGGCACAGTACTTGACATGCATTATATTAGTACTCAGATCCGAGTCGGATTCGATTTTCCCTATCATTGATAGGGAGCAGATCAGGCCATTTGATCAGGCCCTGATCCTGAAAATAGGATATGCCTGACGGAAATGCTGGTCGAGCAGTGCACCCTCCTAGGGATCTCGGTGGTGTTTGAGTCATCTTACTACAAAATGGCGCCCAACGTGGGGCTACAGATTGCCAATGTTTGGGTTTTAGTAATGAGTCATCTTGAGCCAAGGTGATATTTTAGAAGTATCGTAGGATGAACTCTCAATTTTAAATTATTGAATATTCTTTGGTGACACCGTGATTTTGCTTACTTAAAGATATGAACTCTATATGTGGACTAACTGGTTTATTGGACATCCAATTTTAATATCATGAGAGGATAATTTAAAAACCAGACGGGGCTGTTTGATCTTACATTTTGCACAACCGATCGACAGCGATTGTCAGAGTATATCTCATCTGTAAGAAATTATCGTTTTTTTAACTGAGCAAATGATTTAATTGCATCGGCATGAAAATGAAACTATATTCAAACTGTTATACTTTCGTCTTCAAAATATTGCTTCTGTTTTATTCGGTCTATGCTCAAAAACATGTCCTTTCAATTAAATTGATATTTCATCAATATAGTGTTATATGGTATTTGCCTGTCGTGAATATAAATACAATAAAACGAATGAGTTTACTCATTCCATTCCTTATTCCTGTAATTGAATTGTTATTTATTAAATTCCCTGTCATATCATTTGTGTAGTTGTTGTCCAAAACACGATGGCTATAATAATTTAATTATACAACAAATTGCATGTTCCATTGTATATTACATTTTGTCATTATATTGACTATTTAGTTGAGTTAACAGTGAAAATAAAACGTACACGGATATACAAATATTTATTGAAAATTGATATATCTGTGAAGTGATGAATGATTAGAATTATTGATAGTTTGTGATTTTGGATTATATATTTGTTTTTTTTGGGGGGGAAAAGCGCAAAACTGTTATTCGTTAACTCAAATAGTCTCTCTCAGTTAAAGTTTTATTTAAAAAAATATTTTATCGTTCCCATGAATATGCAAATAAATTTCCAAATTAAATTGAATCATAAAATATTTGATTACAATATTTTATCCTAAAATTCTTCATAATTGGAAATCCACCCATCCACTGATAACAAAATAATAATATAATAAAAATTTAAGTGCAGACCAGTTTTTCAGTATCTTTCCTGTAAAAATAAAATAATCAGTAATTAACGTTGATTTAATAATTATAATATAATATTTTTGATAAAAATAAAATAAATATTATAGAACTTTATCCATTAAATTTATTAAATAAGATTTCATAAAACAAAAAGTTTTTTTTTATCAAAATAATCAAAAGGAGAAAAAGCTTAACAATAAAACTCAACGAAACACAATACAGCAACTGTTTCTACTTTTCTTTTGTTTTTTATTAATAAAGTTTTCACTTTTTGTAATATCAATTTTCGTTTCTTCAAGTATATTTTAATGTATTCCTTAAATATCATTTTCTTTTTTTTGTACTTGTTGTTGTAATGGAAGGTTTTGACTTCTTTGTTAATATTTATATTGCGTGTCATTATTATTGTTATTGTGGTTGTTGGTGTTATAAATAATCGAATAAATAGAAATTTTATTTTTAAAATGATAAGAAATACCTTTTAGTTGTGGATCTTATTTATTAGAATTTTGTCTTAAAATTTAATTTAATTTCTATATTAAGCCTACGCACACGGTACAATGTGGACCGTTTTCTGTTTGGTTTTTGGTTGAGTTTTTGCGAGCTTTTTAGTTGTGTTAAGGTATATCAGTGACTCAAACGATGACTTTGGCTCTGATTGCGACGCTGACTATGACTCTGACTCGGACCCGGGCTCGAACGCGGACTCTGATTCTGATTCTGACTCTGACTGTGACCCTGACTCTGACTCTTACTCTGACTCTAACTCTGTTTCTGACTCTGATCTGACTAACTCTGACTCTGATTCTGACTGTAACTATCACTGTGGCCCTGAGTCTGACTCTGATTCTGATTCTGACTTTGACTCTTACTTTGACTCTGACTCTGACTCTGTCTCTGTCTCTGACTCTGACTCTGACTCTGACCCTGACCCTGACCCTGACTCTAACTCTAACTCTGACTCTAACTCTGACTCTGACTACTCTGACTCTGACTCTGACTCTGACTTTGACTCTGACTCTGACTCTGACTCTGTGAGATGCTCACTTTGACTATGACTTTGACTCTGATTCCGAGTCGGATTTTGACTCTGACTCGAACTATGACTCTGACTCTGGTTCTATCTCAGACTCTTAGTCTGACTCTCATGCTGATTTTGACTCTGACTCTGACTTTGACTCTCACTCTGAAGCAATAATTACTAACGAACGATCTACAATCGCGCTCAATATACCGACTTTCACCTCAATACCAATTGCGATTGGGCGAAAGAAAATTTCTCCAAAACGTCTCGAACGTGTTCATCATTATTTTAGAACACGTAAGCTTCTTACTAAAGCATGTGTCTCTTCAGTCATCTATGGGACAAATGATCCTAGGCCACATATTTACATCAATATTTTTCACAAAAAGTTTTATGAACTTCTAGATAGCGGAGCCTCTATCATGATTCTAGGAAACGCTGGAATTTCATATCGTAAACTGTCTTCTACCATCCGCACAGCAGATGGTACCCGTAATCACATTTTAGGTTATATCGATGTTCCTATCTCTTTTAATGGCTTGACTAAATTTTTTCGTGTCCATGTTGTTCCAAGTTTACATGAGGTGCTTTACCTGGGAATCGATTTCAGGGGGGAATTTGGTATCACTCCTTCATTTGTTAGTGAACTGATGCCAAGTGAGTCTGATGAAACATTAGCACAAGATCTCAACCCTGACCAGCTACAGGAACTAATGAACGTCAAGGATTCTTTGCCTTCCTTTGAAGCATTGGGTTTTGGTATGATTTCTTTGGTTGAACATGTCATCGATGTTGGAGATAGTGCACCTGTTAAACAGAGGCATTATCCCCCATCGCTAGCAGTTCAACAAAAGATCTATGCCGAACTTAACCGAATGCTATAATTGGGGGTGATCGAAAGGAGTTCTAGTTCCTGGTGCTCGCTAGTCGTTCTGATTCAGAAATCTTCTGGGAAGAATCGTTTGTGTTTGGACTCCCGACATGTCAATTCACTGACCAAGAAAAATGCATACCCACTTCCTTTGATCGATGGCTTGTTGGGTTATCTAAATAGTAAAAGATAATAAGCAGCTTTGATCTCAAAGATGCGTTCTGGCAACTACCTTTATCAGAAACATCTCGAGACAAAACAGCTTTCACAGTGAAAGTCTAATCGACCATTGTATCAGTTTAATCTTATACCTTTTGGCCTGCGCAATGCGGCCCAGACAATGAGTCGTCGGTATCATGAAAGTTTCTTCGTCTATTTAAACGATCTACTGGTGGTATCCTCAACATTCGAAAAACACATGGAACTTCTATCTAAGGTGTCTGAACTTTTGAGTGCAGCACGATTGACAATTAACCTACAAAAAGTAAGTTTGTACTGAGAGAAGTGAAATATTTGGGCTTTCTGTTTGGTGAAGGTGGACTGAGAACGGATACGGATAAGGTACGAGCTGTTGAGGAATATCCAGCTCCATCAACTTTCAAGCAGGTTCATCGGCTACTAGGTATGGCAGGGTGGTATCAACAATTTATACCGAACTACTCAAGCGTTGTTTCATCCATTACTGATCTTTTTAAGAAAGGTCCTAAAAGGCTGGTTTGCAATAATGAAGCTCAAGCCGCTTTTGACAACTTTAAACATCTTTTGACTGTAGCCTCAATTTGAATCAATCCAAATTATGGAAAATAATTTTATATTAGATGTGATGTAAGTATAACAGAAGTAGGAAGTATACTGTATTAGCTGGATGATGAAAGTCATCAGTGTCCGATAGTCTTCATGTCGAAGAAACTTAAAAAAGCGCAAGGGAATTATTCAGTGTCTGAGCTGGAGTGTCTTCGGGCAATCCTCGATGTGAACAAATTCAGAACCTATGTGGAGGGTCACAAATTTACTATTATGACCGATCATTTAAGTCTGAAGTGGCTTATGTCACAGAAAGACTTAAGTGGCCGGTTAGCTAGATGGAGTTTAAAACTCCAACATATGAATTTTTCTATCATTGATAGTGAGGGGTCACAAAACGTAGTACCTGATGCTTTGTATCATCTGTATGACGACACGTATGAGGAATTTGCCGATGCACTCACTCATCTTGTTGATGAAGAATACATTGACATGATAGGAATAGTACAATAGTCTCCCCAAGATTTTCCATTGGTGAAACAGTTGGACGGGAAGCTATACATGCGTATAGAACCTAAAGCTGGTGCAGTGCTTAACGATTTGCCAGTGTGGACGCTCTGGATTCCAAAACCATTAACAACAGGATTGATCAAGGAACATCACGACCACTGTATAGTTGCTCATGGTGGGGTGAAGAAGCGGGTCTTCGTCGGGTCTTTAGCGGGTTTTCGTCGCCTCTACTACCGGCCTAGTATAGCGTCACAAGTTCATGACTATGTCGTGTCTTGTGATGTCTGCAAACAATCAAAGGCAATATACCAGACATTGCAGGTATGTTGGTAACAGATCAATCATGACAGCGTATTTATATTGATTTTTGGGGCTCATTTCCCAGATCAAAATCCGGTAATACGGTTCTCTTGAAAGTCCTTGATCATTTGTTTATATTTGTATTACTCAAACCCCTTAGAAATGCAACTTAACCTACAGTGAATGCATTCTTGAAGAATGTAGTTGTTTTAACACATGGTGTTCCAGAGTGTCGCCACAATAAAAGTGGGAAACAAGTTCTTACCAGTTTACAGTCCTCAAAGCAACGCTTCGGAACTGAAAAGGTTGATACTATCACCAATCAGATCATACATTAAAGGTTTACACAACACCTGGGATTCACATCTGGGGTAACAGTTTATGCGCTATGTTCAGCAGTACATAGCACAACTCATCATTCTCCATATTACATGTTGTTCGGTAAACACTCTATACCAGATGGCAAAACTTATACGACTTTACGAACTCTGCACAGTCTCGTCCCACCAGTCGACATAGAACTTGATCATGCAGACCAATTAGCGATCGTCAGAACCCGCATTAAACAATCCATGAACACGGCATTTGAAAAATCACAAAAACACCACAACTTACGGACACGACCTTGTACGTTTCAACCACAACAACGAGTCTTGGTACGACAATATCACTTAAGTGATGCTGCAAATAAATTTTCGGCAGAGCTGGTTTTTAAGTTTTACCAGTCATTATTGAGTGCAAGATTGGTAACGTCCTGTACAAGTGTAAAAACTTGGCGTTAAGCCCATTGGGATTTAGTTCAAGTTTTAGAATTATAATTTTCACTATTTCTCCGCATAGTCCTCATCGTTAACAATAGTAAATGATGATTCTTATGTTCCTAAAATTGAATTTTGGTACCTAGGGACACTACCCAGTAAGAGCATGAGGTAGTTTTTATTTTGTTGGGGACAAACTGATGTTCGTAGAAAGGAGATATTGACTCACATCTGTGATCAGTTCCACACACAATTGCTGGACAGGGCTTCTAAGTATTTGACTTCGGTTGATGGTCGTGATAGTCAACATTTATATCCCTTCATTACAATAGAACTTACCTTGTTTATTATAAATTATAAATTTTGGTCAACAAGACTTTCGCTTCTACGGTCAAGGATATGGGTGCAGGTGAAATTTTTAACGTCAATAATTTTTTTTCGCTCTACAACATCTTAGTTTTTCAATTTTATTTTACATCTTTAGTTAATATTTAATACGATTCGCTAAACATATGGTATTTCGGTGTAAGCATTCAACTTATCAATTCGTAGCCTTTTTCATTGTATTACAAGGTTGGTCTGCTTAATTAACTTAATTAACACTGCCTTCGTTTAATTAAGTTCTGTTATGCCCAACATTTTTCATTTGAATATACATTTAATCTAGCATAAGAATCAAACATTCAAACAAAACAATTGGAAAATTCAATATACTAACTTTTTTACCTTTGTAGTCCAACAACAACAATCATTTAATGACTCTGAGATTCACAGTAATTAAAACATATAGAAAACCAATTTAATATATTTACCTTATTTCATTTATATAAAAGAGAAACATCAGGTGGATGAGAGAACCGCTTTAATAATGTATATCATTTAGTTTTTTTTTGTTGAACAATGCTAGCTGGTGTATTTTATTTTGCAAGTTTTGCGTTGATATTATATTTTTATCTTAATATTCTATACAGCCTCACTGTAAAAAAAAGATGAAACAGATAATGAAGAGTGCCACAAATTTAATGCCTTTTTTGTTCAAAAACATAAAATAATCCTCAATCCATTAAGTTCTAACTTTTAAAACGTTAAAAAAAATATGTTTTGAAGTCAAATAGAATTTTTTATTTTTTCAAGTTAAATTTTAACTTTGTAAGATGTAAATTTCAGTTTATTGAAAAACATTAAATCTTTGATTTGAGCTAGATGGTTCAATATAAGTTTAATAATTGATTCCGAATTTAATATTTTTGTTTGAATTTAAGAATTGTTTCACAAATAATCAGTTTGTTTATATAATAAAAAATGATTAGTTGATAAAAACACAATTGTTTTGTGATATCTTTTCATTTTCTAGTTTTTTTTGTATTTAAACTAACAGAGCTGATAAAAAAGAGAAAAAAAAATAATTTCTAAACAGAAATTTCTGTAAAGTTTTGTAGAATAAATAAAAATTAAAACTGTGAATTGTACTTGGTGCTTTTATTACTGTGTTTCCGTAAATGTGGAACATACAACAAATGAAATAAAGTAAAAGTTGAAAAAAGCTAAACAATCGTTTAAAATATATGATTTTAAACAAACTAAATTCATTCAAATAATCTGCGGCACAAAATTAAGGTTCATAAACAAACAAATTTAACAACAACAGTTAATGGAATGTACAAACGGATTCATTTGGGCAAGGACGTATATATTAATGTATATATTGCAGGCCACAATCAACAAATTTAACTTAAGTTTCTTTTATATTTTTTTCTAATTTCATAATTTGGAATAATAATTCTAATTTTTTTAAAAATTTTAAGTTATATTTCTTTTTGAATATGATTCACTAATCATTTCTGTTATAGAGGTTTTCCTGGGCCAGAGGCCATATGGGTATTTAGTTTTTTTTGTGTAAATATTAATCCCGGCATAGAACGGATTTTCGCTTTATAATATTCTGACTCTGACTTTGATTCTGTCTCTGACTCTGACTCTGAATCTGACTCTGATCTGACTCTAACTCTGTCTCTGAATCTGACTTTGATTCTGACTCTGACTCTGACTCTGACTCTAACTCTAACTCTAACTCTGACTCTGACTCTGAATATGAATCTCTGATCTGACTCTGATCGGACTATGATCTGACTCTAACTCTGACTCTAACTCTGACTCTGGCTTTTACTCCGACTCTGACTCTAAGTCTGACTCTGAATCTGACTTTAACTCTAACTCTGAATCTGAATGTGACTCTGACTCTGGCCAAAGGGGTATTTAGACTCTGACTCTGGCCATATGGGTATTTAGTTTTTTTTGTGTAAATATTAATCCCGGTATAGAACGGATTTTCGCTTTATAATACTCTGACTCTGACTTTGACGCTGACTTTGATTCTGACTCTGAACCTGACCCTGAGTCTGACTGTAACTCTGACTCTGAATCTGACTCTGATCTGACTCTGACTCTAATCTGAATCTGACTCTGATCTGACTCTAACTCTAACTCTGACTCTAATCTGAATCTGACTCTGATCTGACTCTGACTTTGACTCTGACTCTGACTCTGACTCTGACTCTGACTCTGAATATGAATCTCTGATCTGACTCCGATCGGGCTCTGATCTGACTCTAACTCTGACTCTGGCTTTTACTCTGACTCTGAATCTGACTTTAACTCTAACTCTGAATCTGACTCTGAATCAGAATGTGACTCTGACTCTAACTCTGACTGACTTTGACTCTGACTCTGACTTTGACTCTGACTCTGACTTTGACTCTCACTCAGAATATGACTCTGATCTAACTCTAGCTATATTAAATATTTATTACAAGTAGGAAAACAATGTTTGAAATTTAACAATGTAAACAAAAAATTGAAATTTAACATATGTAAAGTTTATTTATTTTCATTTTAAAATGAAAAAATTTCTCGTTATAAGTTTCGAACATTATAATTGCAGAAAAATAATCTTTAATTCACATTTTAATCTTCTCTTGCGTCTGTAACATAACGTATATAATGTTGATATTATTAAGATTCATATATGAACTGGTTTTCAATTAAAACGATGAGTTATGAATAGGAAAAGAGGAAAAATGTATTTCGGAAAATATTTAATGTTTATGATAATTTTAAATACAAAGACGTTTTGGTAAGTTATACACCAGCAGAAAAAAAAAATTCGTATGTCATGTCAAAATTTTGGAGTGAACATTAAACCATCCATAAACTTTTCAACTCACCCTTGTGACTTGGTTGATCTATGAGTTTTATACATAAAAACAATCTTTTACATTTTATGTACATATATTGGAATATATTATTTTTAAAAGATTTAAAATTATGTTTGTATTTCCTGTGCTGCAAAAGATTTATTGAATTTGGAAAATAAGATTGAGAAATATTGTTACGTTAGAGAAGTCGATTTTCTTGCTTAAAACGACTTTGTTGAAAGATAAGATTAAAGGATATAAATATTTAATATGTAATTGATAAATATTATAATAAAGCTCATGTGAACGAACTTTTTATCGAAAAACGAGTTGACGAGTTGTACGAGCCAGAATGAGGTCAACCTTTTCAAATAAAACAAATGACATCAAAATTAGTTTTATTAGTACATTAAAAATAGATTTTCCTCCCTACACAAATTATTATTCAGTAAATCGTTTTTCTATTCAAATTGTCTCCCTTAACAGTTATTTGGAGTTTTAAATTTGTTTTGTTGACAATAATCAAACCAAAATTATTTCACTTTCGAATTTTGTTAAATTTTCAACATTATCACCCTCATGTCTATATAAGTTAACACAAAACATTTGCTTAAAATATATTTTTAAAATATATTCCAACCAAAACAACTTTATTTTGCAATTTGGAGCTTTTCTGTAATAAAAAAAAAAAATAAAAAGTATATTCCCTTGAAATATGGGATATCTTTTTACCTTACAATTATAACTGAAATGTTGAATCCAAATAAAACAACCTAAAAATAAAATAATGAGCACTTTTCTTATTTATGTATTCGGTTTCTGTATATAATTCAATTCTTTGTCTTTTCCCTTTTTAATCACTTCTCCACCTCCACTCCTCCACCACGAACATCTGCGACAAGTTTGAGCTTTTTTTTTGTTTTAGAATTTTGTATTCTTTTTATTCGAATAAATTTTTTTTTTTTTGGGAAAAAAAAAATTAAAAAACTTCTGACATTAGAATACCGCATAATTATGTTTAGAACAAGTAACTCCAATTTTTTTGTTGTTGTGTGTAACAACGTAATGAAATTCTGTTGCGTGATTTAAGGGTGAAATTTTTGTATAATTTTAATTATGGATTCAGAGGATTTTTTATTTTAATTGAATTTTTTTCTTCTCGTTTTTTTTTATATGAATCTAGGGAAATAAAGTTTGGTAACATGAAAAGAAGAGCCCTCACAATTCATATTGTCAAAATATTTGTGTTGAGATTGCTGATCTGTAACAAAGAATTTTGACAGTTTCTAGATGATTGGGATGGAATTTATATTGCTCTTGCTGATATCGTTGTTTTTATTTATATATAGTTACCAGCTGTGCTCAATCTGACTGGAGACAGTTTAGTCAATAATATTAGTCTATAATCAATGCACCATATCCAAACAAAGATTTTCTATCAACAATACAAAATTCGTAATCAAAATATTAAATGAAAATGAAATTATTTATATTAAAATCCACATACTTGATTGTATACAACATCAGGCAGCACCATCATCATAAAAAAGCTCATTAAATTACTTTTGTAACGCAATAATTTTGTCCATTTGTAATATGGATTTAGTCGTAAACTCTTATTGCCGATACATGTTTATGCCACATTATTCATTTTTCTTGTTTTAATAATATACACTAAAGGGAACAATTTAATGAAAATAAGATTTTATTAACAAACGGGAATATATTTAGTTTATTATTATATTTCGTGTGTACAGTTAGGATCATTATTGTTCAAGAACATAGAAAGCAAAGTTTTAATTTTATTTTTTTAGGTGTCGTCTCTCTAGGTCCTTTTCAACAATTTGTTTTCTGTTTTATCACAATCATAGTAGGAGTATTTTGTTCCCATTACTACACGAATACTGTCAAAACTTTCGTTATAATCGTTTTGACAAGAATATTAATATGTTCGGTTAAATGAAAATTTTAACGCCTTAATTCCTATCAACAATAAAATGTGTTCTACCTTGATATTGAAAATATTCATATTGCTTTATTTTATTATTCGGTAATCGTCAATTTGTATTATTTTTTAATAGTAAATAACTTTATGAATTCGTAAGTTTTATAAAGAATTATTGTAACGACACTAGAATTTTATGATTGGTTATAATAAATATTTAAGTGAAACTGTTGAGCTTAAGATTAAAAATACAAAATTAAAATAGGAAATGGTGTCGATATATGGTTTTTAGAATCAGGTGTCTGGTATGTATCCAATATCTGGTATCTGTTATCTTGTGGCTAGTATTTGGGTATCTGGCGCTTGTAATGAACACTGTGCATTTGTGATAATGGAATCACTATCAGGAACGTTTAAGGAATTGCGTTCCTTGAGATTTGAATTTCCGACTAGCCAGTCTGTGAGTTCGATAATGACTTGCCTCAGTCCATCACAAATGCTGAATTGCACGTAAAAGTTTCACAAGAAAAATTCAAATGAGTAAAGGGTAGGAACTCTGACAACCCCAAAAGTCGGAGGAATCAAGACCATCACTCACACCACATAAAATAAAATTATTACATTTAAAAAATCAAATGTGTCACTCATTCTTCTTATTTGAATTTGATCCAATTCTTCATGCTTCGTCCACATTATCCACACACAGTGAATAATATAGTAATTAATCTTACAAACCACCAACCGTCGCGCCAATGCACAGGTGTCACCAGAAAGGTATCAGCGGCTTACTTCAGAAAATCTCCGGTTACACTAAATTAAAAAGAATAGTGGCGTACGTCCTAAGATTTTGAATAACCTGACAGCAAACAAAATTGAAAGGAGCTCAGGTTTTCGGAGTTGATAGTACTCACGGTGCACGGTCTTCGAAAGACCAACCGGTCAATCATCAAGCATGTACAGCGAGAAGCATTTGTAGTGATTAATTATTTAGATTTAAATATATTAACCACTACAGTAAATTTGACCTTCGGTCGATCTGAAACGGAAACGGCTGATTGATACAGCTACCCAGCTGTCAATCAATGCCACAATGGTTAACGTAGATACGCCTACTCCCATTCATTTCACGATCGACAACGATTACGGTCTGCTACTAAAGAAGTTTCCTTCCCTAACAGCAGAACCGAACTACAATTTACCTGTCAAATAAAACGTGGTGCTGGTACATCACATTGTTACCACTGGGCACTTGCCTGTATCAAGACCACGCAGACTAGATCCAATTCGTCAAAAAGCTGCGTTCACGGAATTTCAACACATTGTTGAACTTTGAATTTGTCGTATTTCTTCCTCCTCTGTATCTTGTCCGCTTCACATGGTTCGAAAGAAAGATCTCGACTGGAGACCATGTGGAGATCGCTATCCGATTCCGCACATACAAAATTTTTCGATGAATTTGTATGGATGCAAAATTTTCACTAAAATCGACCTTGTTAGAGCCTATCATATTATTCCTGTTGCGAGTGATGATATTCACAAAACTGCAATTACCACTCCATTTGGCCTCTTCGAATTCAATCGAATGCCATTCGGCTTACGTAATGCTGTACAAATGTTTCAGGGTTTCATAAACGAAATGGTTCGAGATTTAGACTTCGTATTTGTCTGCATCGACGACATCTTAGTGGCATCGAAAAATGAGGAACAACACAAACTTCATCTGGAACAACTATTCCAGAAACTTAGCGAGCTTGGCGTTCACATAAAGAATTCAAAATGCGTTTTTGGCGTAAACACTCTCGAATTCCTCAGCTACACGATAACACCTAATGGTAATCTGCCTTCTCAAGAACGAATTAATGCCATTACGGAATTTTCACCCCTAACATCAATCAAACGTATTCTGCAATTCGTCGGTATGATAAATTATTATCAAAAATTCATACCGAAACTAGCTGAAACACTTGCCCCAATTCACACACACTTGGCCGCTTTTCTAAAGAAGCCCAAGACACCGAAAAATGTTACTTGGCCAAACGAATGTCAACTAGCATTCACCAAGCTAAAAACCGAATTGGGCAATATCACGTTGTTATTGCATCCACGTAACGATTCTGCATACAGTATCACTACGGATGCATCGAACATTGCTGTCGGAGCAGTGTTACAACAACCTAACAACGATTGTTGGGAACCACTGGGATTTTTCTCAAAGAAACTTTCTGACGCTGAAATTGAGTATTCCGGTTTCGATCGAGAGCTACTCGCAATAAAACACTTCAGGTATTTTGTCGAGGGTCGTGAATTCACAATTTACACTGACCACAAGCCTCTCACACGCGCAATACAATCTAAAACCGAACGAAATCCAAGGCAATCTCTCCATTTAGATTTGATTAGTCAATTTACTACCGATATCCAGCATGTGCAAGGTAAAGACAACACAGTCGCGGATGCATTATCCCGTGCATCCGACAAAGAAACTGCATCAGTTGAGACTCACTTCAACTACGATGCTATAATCGCTGCACAAAAAGCAGACCTAGAACTTCAGAATTTACTTTCTGGTTCCGTATGTCAGGCTAGTTCATCAATGAAACTAGAGCTTTCTAAACTTCCAGGATTCGAAATAGTCTGCGAAACATCAACGGGTAACAATCGCCCATACATCGCAGAACCTTTACGAAAAACAATCTTTAACACTTTACACAACTTGTCACATCCTGGTGTCAATGGTACACGTAAATTGATTACAGCTAGATATTTTTGGCCCAGTATAAATAAAGATATTAATCACTGGATAAAATCTTGTTTATCTTGCCAACGTTCTATTCTAAGGTCCAATGGCACACAAAAAAGTCCTACTGGACAATTTGAAGTTCCCCAATCTAGATTCGAACACATCCATATAGATATTGTAGGACCTCTTCCTCCTTCTAATGGATGTTCCTATATTTTAACTTGCGTTGATCGATTCACTCGATGGCCAGAAGCTTTTACTATGTCTGAAATGTCCGCTGCTACCATAGCCATGCCATTTATCAACAATTACGTATCACGATTTGGTGTTCCTCTGCATATTACGACCGATCAGGGAACACAATTCGAGTCTAAACTCTTTTAGAGTTTTTAACGAAACTTTTAGGCTCTCATCGGATACGTACAACGGCCTACCATCCACAAGCGAAGGGAATGGTAGAACGGTTCCATCGACAATTAAAAGCTGCACTTATGGCCTTAGGCAACACTACGCAGTGGAGCTCCGAAATACCAATCATTCTTCTAGGTATTCGAGCTACAGTGAAAGAAGATCTGAAGTGCTCACCTGCAGAACTTGTCTACGGACAAACACAGAAACTGCCCGGCGAGTTCTTCGTTGAAAATCCTCTTTTACAGCTGCCTACTCATGATATAGTCATTGATCAACTTCGAAATACAATGCACAATCTAATTTCAACACCTACACGACTGATGTACCGAGTTTCATTCAATTCGATTATCAGGTATAGATGTTATGGAGCTTTCAAAAAAACAGGTGTTCCGAGGACCCCACACCCCTTTGGTCACTATCGCTCAAAAATTAATCAGTTCTTTGTCATATATATTTGCATCTTTTTCCAAAGTGTCATCAAAATTCATTCAAGAACGAATGTTTTATGCTTCCAACAAACATAAGAAACATTGGGTAAAAACCACCTGTTGTATGGTGGACCCCCAACCCTTTATCCAATGTACTCCAAAAGCTGATAAAATCTTTCTCATGACACTTGAAAGCTTTTACCAACGTTTCATGAAATCGATCGGTAATTGTAGGCTACAGTAAACTTGAAAAAAAAACCTTTTAACCGGAAGTGACAAACCGGAAGTTGGTGTGCAGAATTATTGGAAACTGTACTAAAACCTTATATACTAAGTTTCAATAAGATCGAGTGGAACGCCAAAATGGGAAAAGTGCTCGTCGATAAATGCTCTTGATACGGGTAAAGCTGATCCTTCAGGAATTGGGGTAGCTTCAGACCAGCACGTGAAACGGAATGTTCATTATGTTCAAATTCGCCCAATTTTGGGGTTCCTGTAACTGGTATATGGTGTCTATTATTCTGTATCTGGTATCTGATATCTTGAATGGGGGATCTAGCATCTGGTATTTGGTATCTGGTGTCTGCTCCTTGGTGTATGGTCCTTGGTGTATGGTACTTGCTGCTTGGTATGTTGTACCTGGAATCTGATTGTAATATTTAACAACGAAAATCTAACTTACGTCTATTTAAAACTTATATAGTTGTGCCACAGCTAGCGAAATGAAACTTTGCAGCTTTTGATGTTTTAAGTTGAGGTTAGATTAGAATAAAAGCATGATTTGAATTTGCTCAAGATTTATTCAAGGAGAGTCTTTGAAACGTAGAACTTTTCACTAATAGAATAGATACCTACGGTATCTATTTTCCAAAGGTATTTTAAATTTTAACTATAAACGAATTTACGGACTAAAACGCGGACTCTTACCCAAGCAAGATCTCTAATTTACAAAGATAATTTATTTAAGACGTTTAATTATGACTTTTATAACAAACAAAAATAATTTATTAATCTAACATGCAAAACTAGAATTAACATTGAGGAAAAATGATAAAATACAATACTGTTGATTGTAGTCTTCCTTGGCGTCAACTTCCAATCAATATGTATTGTACGCCAGGTTTATTTTTTTGTTATTTTCTTCAGCCAACAATTATATTTATTCCAAAAAACGCTGTTTAACATAACGATACCATAGTGGACGTGAAGATCTTCAGCAAATACAAGGCAACAAAATGTGCCACTTTCGCAATAAGCAAATATTCGTCTAGTGGTTAAATTATGATATCACACGAATATAGACTTCAGCCAACGTGCTGACGCCCGCAGCAGTTTCCAACTCCATATATCAATCAAAAAAATGTAACATATTATGGAATGAACTCACCCCCAAATCATCGTCGTTTGACCATCCGGTGCACGCCTCTGCTTTAAAACTCTAACGATAAAATTCTGGAACACCTTGTGCAAACAAATGATCACATAGTCATGTTCATATAGGTCGGGCCTCTTTAAAATGTTTGCCATCTTGGCTTTCTCGAACCACCGCCATATCGTTTAATACATTTAATTTTATTTGCCTGCATTATTTCTTTTTTTTATTTTAAAAGTTGCTAACACAACTTAAAACACACAAAACTTATCGAAACAATGAAAACTTAGCGACACAATGAAAACCTAATACCGTTAGGATAGAAAAAATACACATTTAAAAAAAATTGATCATATTAAATAATTTAATTAAACAAATTAATATAAATTTTTTTCTTGTGCCACAACACTGCACATGATTTGATTTTAATTTACATGTTCGACTCATTATTTTTAAGTTCTAATCATTACTCAAAAAAATATTCAAAATTATTTTTCTATTTATAATTTTTAAAATTACTCTAAACAAGAAGAGTTGGTTACATGAAATAGATGCTCGTTATTCATATTGTTATTCCAATACAAAAAAAGAAATCATTTACGAAGCCACAGGTTATCCTGTCTACCACACAAATATCTTCTTGTTGGTTTATTAATACGTAAAACATGAACAGACCTTATGAACACCCTTTTCATTAATCACGAATACAGGCAAAAAGAACAGAAAAACGTTCATGTATTGCAATATTTCATTTCTATTTATAAAATTTCGTTTCATTATAATAAAATGAAAGAGAAATTTAAGCGTAGCAATATTTTTGTTTCATTTTGTTCTTATTTAAACATTGCAAATAGATTGCAAGTATATATAACAAAAATCATTATAACCTTGATGCTACAAAAAAAAGGTCAGATGTTCCGATGATTATTGATAAAAATGTTAATGCAAAAATGCATATTATAGCCGAGGGTGAGGCAGAAAGTTATCTGTATGGCGATCTGTTAAATATAAAATTACGACAATGCAAAATGTGTAGTTGGGTAGGTCAGGGATGGAAATTATAGGATGAATTAACGAGAATCTAATCTTTGCTGTTAATGCAACCGGTTTAGTTGTTTGAACTGTCAAGCCTTAAACTCCAGCCCTAAACTCCACCCCTCTTAAACTTAAATTGTGATCACAAAGTGCAAAAATAGTTAAATTTCAATAGCATTGGGTCAGGTACCTCTTTTCAACCACTTTATAATTTTGCCCTGTATACTCTTGGGTATATAAAAATCATTGCATTAATGTAACTTTGCCTTTTACATTAAATTTCTTTCCAAAATTTCTAATATTTTGCACCAGTACACAATCTAATAACAACAAGACAATCAAGTCTTATATAAACAAGGATAATATAATTTTATTATCAATATTCCGAACATTATCCTTTTCATAGTGATAAACACATATTTTCTTGACATAATTTGTTCTGTTATATATCTTATTTTTATACCTTTAGGTTAGATTAAAAGATATTGGAATTTATGAATATTTCAAGTTAGAAAATTTTGTTTTGTTTACTTTACTATAGAAAAGATCAGCAAAAAATTTTGCATATTTGCTTAAAAAATTTGTGAAAGATAAATTGGTTTTCACATAAATTATATAAAAAGTTTTCTTCTCTACTACTCTTAACATTCAGAAATTTTGAAATTTGAATATTTTTAATAATTACTATGCTAGTTCAATACTCATAGACTTGTGTGCCCTACTGCTGTTCTACCACTCAAAGTAAATACGTTCAATTTAGAAAACACAAATTTTCAAAAATAATTTATCTCAAAATATCCTCAAACAAAAAAATTTATTCCAATTTCAATTACCTGTTAGATATATATAAAATATATAAACATTTGAAGAGTTTTTCGATCTTATTACTTCTTTTGAAGTACGAAACTTATCAAAACAAAACGTAATGTGGCATATATTTGCTATGAATTTCCATTTCTAAAATTGGATTTCCTTTTTTTTCGATTTGTAATTTGATATATCAATTTCAAACGGTAAAATAATATACGATAAAAGGATACAATTGAAAGAAGAGATTCTTCAAATTTCTTAGTGTAATCATATGTGTTTGAAATTTTTGGGTTTATGTCCATAAAAAAAAAAATTTATTTTTGACTTTTGTAAAGTCTATGCGGAAGTGCCATCACCTGAGGGTTGTTGATAATTATTACATTCATTGTGTTGATGCTTTGAAATACTTGCAAAAAATCATTTTGTTAATGCTACCTCACGTTTAATAGAATATCATACATTTATGCTGCAACTTCTGCTCTGCCAACGCTGTTTGTCATTATGATGAATGATTTTTATTTTATTTTATTCATCGTATCGTTTAAGTTTGGTATGCATGAAAACTAGTAAACCCTAGTTAAACTTCACTACCTAGTTTAGTATAAAATTGCTAGTATAGTAAGAAATTGGATTGAGTATGAACTAATCTAAGAGGATAGTATTAAAAAACATCGCACTAGGTTGTTGCTATGGCGTTTACTAGGAATATAAAAAACAAACTTTTTTTGAGTTGTCAGATAAATAACTTATAGTCACTGGACCCACGCCGTTTTCATGTGATGATTACCACATATTTTATACTTCGTGGGGCGTCTGTCCTTGACGAGTCCGAAAACTTTTGTTCTGCTATTTTCCTCTAATAGGCCGCTTTTCCGTTCGGCAAGCTCCGAAAAATGCCGATTGCTCGGGATCTTGTAAGTTTTTTGTGTTTAACTATAGGGGTTGGAAATTTGTTTTAGAAAACGAGGGTAACCTTGTCCAACAAAAATCTGTCTGCTATTGTAGAGTTCGACAATTGACATTTTGGTATGTTTTGGTTGTTGCACTCGACAAGGTCGATTATAAGATAGAGTGGTTCTTCTTCTGAAAATTATAGAATATTTTTATGCTTGACTATTCTGTGTTCTCTGTGTTCTGTGTTCTCCGAGTTTCATATCTTTATTTTATGATGTTGACACTCGTCGCCTTGCAATTCTGTGTTAGTTTAAAAAATAACATGTAGTTTTTGGCATTGAATGACAAGTATCGATTCCAGTGAACGTAATTGTACTACGTTAGACGAGCCAATCCAAACTGCCCTCGCAATAACATTGAATGGACCAAAAATGTTGGCTAGAAAATAATCCAGCAAATACAGGATCCCTAATATTAGCTCCACTGCCTTGGAGGAAAGGGATCTTGCACTTTGTTACGAAGCTAGGATTCGATTTCGTAATTGTATAAGACTGGTGATCCATCTTTGTAATTGGGACTCGCCCTGCTTGTCCACACGTATTGAAATCACAAAAGCAGAAACTTTGGTAGTTATTCTCGTTTTTTTTGTCAAACATAATTTCTTATATTCAATTCATAATCTTCTTCCTGTTTAAAAATTTGTCATAAAACAGTGTGCAATGTCTTTGAATTGGAATATAATCGTTTGCTGTACTGTCATGAACTTTTAAGGTTGTTTCTGATTTCCTTTTTGTTGATATAATTTCTTAAAATCATTTTGTAATCATTTTTTTTTAAACTCTTTTCCAATTTTTAACACCAGTTAATTGTACCAATTTTTTTATGGCTACAATAATTAACGAAAAGGAAATAAAAATGGCCAAGAAACTACTTTTTCGATTCGTTATTGGGGAATAAACAAAGAAACGGCGTTAACTGATTATAAATAGAACGCGATAGCTAGCTTCGGTCTCTTGTGCATTTTGAACATTCTCTCGTGAATATCAATAAAATGGTTTTCTTTATTGAATTCACGTTTTTGTATTTAAGTTAAGGTTAAATTAAGTAGAAAATTTTTAATTAAAATCAATTTAACTAGCTCAATTAGTGCAATTTTTTTTATTAGTTTAATTAACTAGCTCAATTTAAAAAAAGTATATATGTTGTGTGCCGTGTTAGTTAATTAAAAAAAAAAAATTATATAAATATTCTAAAATATTAACATTTCCTAAATATTCCCAAACATAAAAACTCTTAGATGTTTGTGACGTGTTTTCTGCAACATAAAACTCTCTTAGTCTATTAATTCTACGGGAATTAATTTGTTTTTGTTGTTTGACAGCCGTCAAGAGTATATTGTAACGACTCTTCGTTGGTTCTTTTAGATTATTGAGCAAACACGACAATAAAAAGACAGATCTTTAGTTAACAAACTCTCAAACTTTATTTATCAACCAGTTACAGCAACTTCCGACTTTAATTACAATGAATTCCAGGGTCTCCAATTTGTGTACAATAAATTTCACCGCTGTTCCACAATTTGAATCAATAACATTCGGAATCGTAAAATCTGTATTTACTATTCCACTAAGTTCAAATTCTTTTACTATTAGTACCCAGGCTCAAGTACCACCGATTATTCCTTATACTTGCGAATATTTATAAACACTTTTTATTGCAAAATTAAAACTGACTATCTGATATTTTGTTCGCTTATTTATATCGAAAAATAAATAAATCGAAACTTCTATAATCCACTAGAAATCAATATTACGTAGTCCGTACATCTTGAATAGGCCACACCTATTTTCATTCATACTTGCATTTGTATTAGCGAACTCAAATTTAATTTATGCAAAATGTATTTGTTAAAGGGAGTTAACTTTTAATTCATCTTTGCCATAGAATGTAGAAAACATTTAGGCGGAACGTATTGGTTATTTATGATTAAATTAAATTAACCCATTCTGGACGAAGTTTATTACAATATGTTTGGTTTTTGTTTTGTGCTGTAAAAAAGTTACAAAATATGAGATTTGTTTTTATTAAATGCAAATAGTTTAATTGTGATTTAATTAGCAAATTAATGATAGAAAAAAAAATTAGAAATTATAATAACAAAAATATATATTATATGTTTGTGATATAAGTGGTGATGTCCTTAGCTAAATTCATGATAATTGGCGAGTGTTGAGGGTGTATGAATGTGGGCATGGATGTAGATATGGGTGATAGTGTGCATGTGGGGGGAGGATGCGAGAGTGTATGAGGTGTGAGAGTGTGAAGGTATGTGAGTGGATGAGGGGTTGGACGGGCTGATCGTGGTTCTTTCACGTACGGGGGTCGCCAGAGTCTCCTTTCACTTGCTTTTTTTTTATTTCCGTATATATCATGTATTTCGCGTACATTTCAGTTATTTGTGCTGAAGTAGCAGGAATTCTTACTCGATCCCAATCATTGAAGCTAGTCAAAAGGGGCTATAAATAAACCTCATCCAGGTACGCGACCTGCTATGCGACATCGTTAATTTCCAACGAAGCAGCGCTTCATTACAACTTGCATAAAAAGCAAAATACTTGGTGCCGTGCTGAATACTTGGTGGACTCACCTGGAAACCAAATACCAGAGAAAACGTAAAGCCACGGTAGCACTGTCTATACTCATGTGAAAAAGCCATGGGAAACGATGGGATCTTGCACCTCACATATCCCAACGACTTTACCCCAACGACATATCTCAACGACTATTTATTGATTCCAAGTATCTGATAGGTTTCTTGAAATATTGTATATGCAAAATCCCTTCCTTGAACTGTATGAATCCAATTGCTTATTACTGCTTCAGTTATGGTTGTTGCTTCTTGATTTGGTATTTGACACATCTTTGGCCACTTGCTAAAATAGTCCATTATGACTACCACATATGTGTTGTTGCTATTGGTAGTCGGAAATTGTCTAGCTATTCATTGCAATTCTCTCGAATGGTGCTCCCATATTCTACGCCCACATATTACCATAACTTCTTCGTATAGGTCCTATGGTTCCTTAGGACTACTATTATTGATGTTTTAGCTGTACCATTAAAATTTCCCAAATTCTTTTCAAGCATCCATCTTCAATACAGAGGTTGTCCCATTGTGACCAAAATGCCTTCAATGTTTGATTCTTATCGGCAATTTCACCTTGTGTTGGTTTTTCTTCTTTTTCACTTACGTAAGCCTGACGTCAACAATGGTTTCCTTATTTTCGGACCGGTTGCAGTGCAGTGCTTGCACTCCACCTGGCATGGCCTTCTTGACAATTCGCAAAATTTCCATGTGCACATCCTGTCCGATGTTCAATGTGAAAATTATAAGCCTGTACGTGTTTAATCTGTCATGTAAGTTCCCCCTCCGGCTTCTCAGATTGTAGTTACCACCTGAATGCTCCATGACCACTTCTCAAATGGAATTTTTGACCGTATAAGTATTTGCGAAAATGTTTCACACATTCTTCACACAGTCAGCAATTGTGCATAGCACAAAACTTGTGCAGAGCACAATCTTCTTTGAAATTCCATAAATGAATCGACTTGCTTTTCGGTCCATTCAAATGCTTCATCATTTCTTGTAAGCTTATTTAGGCTCTTAGTAATATAAGCAAATCCAATATAAAAAGTTAGTAGTATGTGTACAATCCTAGGAAACTGCAAAGATCTGGTAAATTATTGGGCCTTGGCCATTCTTTTACTGCTGTGATCTTTTCACCAACTGTGGGTTCACCAGTTTTGTCACTTTGTGCCCCAAGTATGTTACTTCCTCTCTAAACAGTATACATTTCTTTGGACTTAATTTGAGTCCTCCTGCTTGGATTGTCTCAAAGATTTCCTCTATACTTTTGAAATGATCTTCGAAGTCCAAGTTCAAAAGGCTAGACCTCTAGCACACGTTCCGTTAAACGTTAAAATGTTGTTGGGCCATTAAACAGCCCGAATGGCATAAAATTAAATTCCCATATCCCACTACCCATACTGAACGCTGTCTACTATCATTCGTCTTCCTGGACTTCTTCTTGCCAATAACCACTTTGCCGATCAAATGCTGAAAACAATTTGCCACCTGGAATATATCCAGTGTTTCATCAAATTTGAGGTAATGGGTGGTTATCTTTCTTTGTAACTGCATTCAGTTTTATGTACTCGTTGCAGAATTTAATAGTCCCATCCTTCTTCCCGACAAAACAACCCACATATGAACTAAGTTATTTCCAACTCTACAAACTTATCGATTTTTTTTTCAATAAAAAGAGTTGTATGCATGTTCTGCTTGTTCTGACCATGCGTTCTGAGATGATGGTGACAGTGTTCTGAGGTATTGGTTTTATTTTTTGTGTGGATTGAACGCTCCCAAAACTATGATTCGGACAAAGTATTCCATTTGTACGATGTACGAGGATAGAAATCCCTCTGCATTCTATCACTATGAGTGATCTGAACAGTTTGACTGTTTGCACAAACCAATTGTCTATTAAAACAGGTAAAATAACAAGTTTGAGGCATGTTGGATCTGATTTCAACCGAGCACTGCTAGTGAAGATTTTTATAAAAAACAAGAAAATCAGTAACAGTTCGACGGTGTTAAGAATCAAGATTTGATGTTAAATTTCGATCACCCACTATTCGTATTGCACGGTTTTGATCAGAATCCAAACGAGCTAGGATGAAAACAGATGCAGCCCCCCAAACCTTGACAACAATACTCCATACAGGGACGAATATAGGACCTATAAATGTGGCGAATAATTAATACGAAGTGAAATATTTTTTACATCTTTGGAGGACACCGAGTTTACTCGACGCGCTTTCCCCATCGCCATTATATTGGATAGGACTTTTAGATAGGATTGGGAGTTGTATAGTAGGCTAGTAGGCTATTGGTCTATAATTTGAAATATAACAATGTAGCTTTCTTACTTATGTCAGTGACGATTAATTCACCGTCAATAATGGGAGGAATAGAAGAGATGGTACCAGCTTTTAAAGAGATAATGGCACTGTTAAAACTTTTGTCAGAAAAGGACATAGTTCAAAGATTTGCCGCGTTCGCTCGGTGAGTTGCTACAGGAAATGGAAGTATAACGTTCGAGCAATTGCTGTCCTTCTTTCTTTTCTTCTTTAGTAAGCTCTGTTGATTACTTCTGCTGCAGATTTTGAATTTAATTCTTTTCCGTTTGATATTCTGTGTGCTGTTGTTCTTATTTCGCAACAGTAGCTACTCTTCACATTTGCCGACGATTGTTACTTTCTTGAGAGTTTTTGTTTTGACTGACAGATTTAGTTGATTTAGTGTTCTTATCGGTATTCTTAAGTTTTTATCTGCCACCACTAGCGTTTTTGCTTTTACAATCTCTTGATGTTGTAGACCATTTTTATTGATTTCCAAAACTGCAGTGACCTAAATTCTTCCTCCAATCTTTCCATACGAATGTGTCGGTATTAGGTGGCAGCTTCTCTCGATGTTCCAATATTATTCGTCTCACAGTTGATTCTGCACCATTCGTCTGAAGAGCCAACCTCACGTACCATACCTGAGTACTGCATTTTCTGCCTCTATTACAAATCCATTCGACAACTGTTTGGCGAATATCAGAGTGGTTTCCGACAAGGTCAAGTTGCTACCGGTTAAAGATGTAATCTCTGATAGTATTTCGATATTCACCCAAGTCTCCCAATTTCAACCGCAAAGCTGAAGTTCTGTCATATTAGTCCTAGCAACAGGCGATTTTTGACTATAAATTTTTACCCAATTTGTAAACAATAAATAGTAGTACTCCACCTTACCGTGTGTCTCTTCTAACAAACTTCCAAGTAGAGTATTTGTGGAGATACACAAATGACTATGCACCTTAGTATGTCTTGCCAACTGACTAGTGTAACAATGGCAGAGCGAAAGATGTTGTGGAAGGCCCCTTCGATATGACAAAAAGTAATCATAAAGTATTCCTCACAGCCAAGCGATATTGGGCTACAACCTTACCACAGGCATCCCAGAGCAGACCGGAGACTAATTCTTTAAGAGAAAAACTAAAGACTCTGTACAACAGGTAATACATTGACCGTTTAGGCGTTGAAGATTAATCGGACTGGTATTATTATGTATGATACTTTGCAAAGAATGAATTGTTTTCGTGTTTCTCAGCTCGTAGATTTAGTACTTAAGGTCTTTCCTGTTCAAAAGTAATAGAGGCAGCTCTGACTTAACCTCAACCTCATCGTTTCTGAATTTGTTTATTTCAGAATGACTTGCCTAACAGTTAACCTCGTGGTAATGTATCTAGTTATGTTCTCACTAGTATCGCAGATACCAAGATAAACTACAACAGGTCAGAAAAAACATCACCCTATGTATGCGAGTCGCGAGTTTGCGATTGAGGTTTTGAATAAGTTCCTAGCCATACTTTTCATTGGTATGAGTCACAAAATACCTTGATCCGTCTAATTTACTGATAATTTTGCACGTTCCGCCCACACATGGATCATTAGTTCTAAAGTCTTGATGTTGAAGAAACTTTAAGAAAAGCTGTAGTTTCATAAGATCTTTAAACAGTTACCACCGAAACTACTTCAATCCTAATGGCAGCTATTGCTTCATTAACCTTTTTTCGGAAGCTTTATTTAGAGTTGTGTAGATAAGTTTCGGTAAAGCTTCTTATATTAAATATAGAAGTATTTTAGAAACTATCACTCCAGTGGTGGGAGTGAAAGCTTCTAAAATGCTTCTGAAGGCTTCTCTGTGGAAGTTCTATAGAAATTTTATAGAAGTAAAATTATGACTAACTTCTACTTAGAAGCTTTAGCGAAGCTTTATTGAAGCTTAAGCTGGTATAACTGAAAATTGAGAAGTGAGTTTGCCAGCTTGGTACTACAGAAAACTCCAACTATAATAAATCAGGAAAGTTATAACAACATTTGTTTCGATTTCGTTTGGAAATTTTTTCTTCCTAAAATGTTTCCAGCAAACACAATATTCTTTCTTATATTAAACTTTATATCTCCATTTTAATTATCTTCTTCTTGTTTCAACTATTTATTTACGATTGCTTCCAAAAAATCCGGCTCGAAAGACCAAATTTGTATGAAATTCAATCAATAATATTTATTAAAAATTTTAATGACTGGTGAATGTTTTACTTGACTGATTTTAAGTTAAACTTTTTCCAAATATCGACATAGAATTAACTAGGTTAAACTGAAAAAAAAAATATTTTTTAACACAATTTTAACATTCACGATTAATTTTGGTTCTATCAGAATCAGAAACCATAGTATTATTACTCCATATCATCAATCTAATTTCGGTTATAAACTTTTTTTTATAATCATTTGAATGATAATGGTTATTGGTCGTGATTTGGTTAAATTTATCTAGTCACAGTAATTTTATCACCAAACTTGCAACAACAAATCAATAGCTATTGACGGTGGTAGACTGATTTTTTTTATTCAGTTTATTAAATTGATATTTTTAAATTAATCGAAATTTAATTGGATTATAATGTGCTCACGATAAATAGTTAAATTTTGACGGAATTTAAAAAAAAATTATAATGGAGTGTCGTTGTAATCACATAAAATTTTACGCGGCTCTGACTTTTGCATGAAGTGCATTTTATAAGTGATTCAAAAGGAATAGCTACGTTTTTTGTCATATCCATTTTTTAATACTGACTTACAAAAAAATCCCAAAATTTAACATTGTGTTAAGTGTTGCCTTTTTTAATTTCTATAAAATAAATTTTATTCCATTTTAATTAAAAAATTATCTATTAATCTCCAAAAAAAAAAAAAAATAAAAAAATATATCATGAAATAAAATAAATCATAGAATTAAATAAAAATTAAACAATGAATAACCTGCGAACAAAAGACTATATAAAATTTACAATGGAATTTTCAGAAAAATCTCATTAAAAAAATTCTTGATAAGTGAAAAAGATGAATATAAATTGGGTTCATTATTCTGGTGTAATACAGAGTGGCGCATAATAACCGTTGTGCGTTGAATTGCTTACATTTTTACAACATTTTCTTTAAAGTCCACGAATAAGATATTATACTCTTTGTTAATTAACTGTGGGCTTTTTTAACAATCAGTTAGTTGTGACCTGAATTTTTGACAAAAATAATTTTATAAAAATTTTTTTTAATAAATAGTGTTGTATAGTAGGAATTACAAAATGTGTCACAACAACGCAAAGATACCTTTTAAGACCTAGGTCCCACAACAACAAGCGTTATGAGGTGATGGTGAACGCTTTTTTTAAAATGTTTGGATTGAAGGAACTCGAGAGTATTGATTCAGGCAAAGCATTCCATTTATACGATGTACGCACAAAGAAGTCCCTTTGCATTTTGTTACTATGACAGTGAGTAATCTCGACAGTTTGACTGTTTGCACAAACCGATTGACAAGTGAAACGGGGAAAAGAATATGTTTGAGGCATAATGGATCTGATTTCATCCGAGCACTGTTGGTGACGATATTTATAAAAAACCACGAGTTAATGTCAAATTTCGATCATCAACAATTCGTGTAGCTTGCTTTTGAACAGAGCCCAAAAAAGCCAGGATGGTAACAGATGCAGCACCCCAAACTTGACAACAATACTCCAAGGAGGAATATAAGACTTATAAATGTGGAGTAATTGATACGTAGTAAAATATTTTTTACATCTATTGAGGAGACCGAGTTTTCTTGACGCGCTCTTTGCCATGCCCATTATATGATCGTTCCAGAGTAAGTCTGTAATGAAGCGCTACTTCGTTGAAATCAACGAAGTGGCTTAGCAGGTCGCGTACCTAGCGAGATTATTTTTTTTGTTCCTGACTGGCTGCAGCCCCTGGGATCGAGAGAAGAATGCCTGGTACTCCAGCACAGATAACTGAAATTGTACAGACAGATTGATGTAAAGACACTAAAAAGTCCACTGAACAGACTCTGACGACCCCCGCCTGCGAAAGAACCACGATCACCCCGTCCAACCCCACCACTCTAACACTTTCACACGCTCTCGTGTGTCAACCTTTCACACACACACACTCACACACATACCAGTTCTAACGTATAAAATCCATGCAAATTTCTATATATAACGGTAATTAATGATAAAGGCCTAGATACAAAAAAAATGATGAGCTTCAGTTCGGTCTTTCCAAACCTCGATACAATATCCTTCTAGAAAGTGAATCTCGCAAACCACCGATCGACTGTATGTAAGTATCGGACAACTTACACCCAACTAATTTTTCTATTTCTTCGATAGCTATCGTGATAAATCAACGTTGGAGCATAACATATCACTATTCAAAAAAAATGTTGGTTGATAATGCGGATCAGTATTTTCCCCCCTATACAACTGGTGGTTTGTTCACACAAATGCATAACTCTTCATCCATAGCCGGGTTGTTTTTTTTTTTGGTAATAATGACAAAGATGTTATCGATGGGCTACTATGGACAGCTAATTGATTGCCTATTGTGCAACCCATCATCATAAAATAGTTCGGGTAACTAGAGAAGAAAAGAGAATTTGAAATTTCATGTGTAGAAGCCGGTTCATACGGTTTAGTCCTCCAAAAAAACTGTTGGACTATTAACGTTGATGAGAACGATGGGAGCCATATCCCTAAAGCTATGACAAGTTTTCCCAATTGATTTGCCAGCTAACGACAATGAACACTTAACTCTCCCTGCTCGGATATGACATGACAAACCGTATACGAACGCTAAACAATACTGCAAATGAAAAAAAAATTACAGATTGCTCTTATAGGTTTCACTTCCCACCTAGCCGTCCACGTGGAATTACGTTCGGTGTACTGACGATTGACCCAATTACGGTCCTCCATTGGCTTTGACTTCTTCAGTTTAACCGGTTGGTTAACTCTTACTCTTAATTTCCCATTTGGTTAATAAATCGTCGATATTGGTTTTGTTTTCGTTTTGTTTGCAGTACTGCATTTTTGTTTTGTTAAGCTTTCATTATCATTAGTTGGGTTATCAGGATTCTTGGAACCATTGGCTGTTAACCATTTTCTTTTCTTTGTTTCTAGTTCCTCCTAGCTTCCAACCATTCACCATTACTAATAACAACTAAATCACATGCAGCATTATGCTAAGGAAAATTTCAAAATAATAATGAAGAAAACAGAACCCACATATATTTTATAATATGTGATCTGTTAAGTTGCAACTCAATCATGTTTTTTGTTGTTGGTTTTTTAAAAAAATTTATTTATTTGGTTTTTATAATGCGGCAAAAATCTCATTCGCATGTCAGATTATGACAAACATACGCGCATGCATCCCTGAACTCATACACACGTACTCATGATCATACTCCCATATCCACGCACTCACACACCCACACACACAACCGTGATCATTCTTACATCTAATAAAATAGAATATAACTCACCCCGTATGTCGAACCATCCCGCCCCAAAAAAATCTCATCTACTCCAGCATCCTCTTCCTCTCTATTGTTTTCTCTTGGAATTCTACAAGCCGAACAGCAGTTCGTTTGAATTATTACAGTGTCCGCTTAGTATTCAGGTTGTTTTATCGCTAAACCGGGATTTTACTCCACCCAAGATATACAATTATGAGTCCTGATTTTCTTTTATAATTTCTAATTTATTAAACCGCTTTTCTTTTTACAATTCAGACTTGTGGTAGAAGCATAACTATGAATTATTTTTCTATAAACGACATGCTTCTTAACAATATTTTTTTGGATTGAGTTAGACGGAACGTTTTATATATTTATAACATTATGATTTATCTGTGACAGTTCACTGTGCTCTTCACAACAATAGCGAGATCGAACATCGAACTACACACCTAAATTAGTTACACGTAGGATTTTTTCTTCTGTTTTAAATAATGGCCAGTTTTTTTCTTAATCACTATTGAACTAAACATTTAATACGTAAAATTTTTTTATAAATAATGGACAGTTTTTCCCAATCACTATTGAACCAAACATTTAACACGTAGAATTTTTTTTAGATAATGGACAGTTTTAATCAATAATTGGACTAGATATTTAACTTATGTACACGTATAAATATTTTTTTTTGTAAATATTCGATAGATTTAGGTTTTATTTATTTATTTTTGTTACTATCACACCACATGAAAGCCATTTTACTCGATACGAGCATGACTAGAGTTACTCATTTATCAAAACTGAGGATGTTTTTCAGCCATTCGATGTCATTCAGCTATAGGATAAATATATTCAATGACGAATCGACCAATGTATTCATTTGGTTTGGTTTTCTTTAAATTATAAACTAATCACCATACATTACCAGTGAGTATGACCAAACTCTCTATGATCTTCTGCCCTCAGTAGATGTGATTTATTCACGTTTTCTCTTCCAAAAATAGTGATTACCTCGTATCAGCCCAACAATATGACCATCCCCAGGATATATGATGTGTAGACGTCAAAAAATATAACCAACAGCCAACAACTATTTTAGGACAATAAATTTTTTTTCTTTTTTTTTTTTTTAACGGAAACCATAGCAGATTACGACTACGGATTGAGTATGCGAAACCATTTGTACAGACTACAGGACAAAATGAAAACGACTAGGAAAATCTCTGCTAAGGCAAACCCGGTGTATGCGTGACAGTGGTTCGAATTACAATTATGGAGTCTGAATTACAAGTCATTGGAAATTGTGACTATAAACGAATATAAACGAATGCTTTGACATTTGCCTATTCGTTCATCACACATATTAATTGAAATATCGTTGGGATACTCGGTCTTTGTTCTGGAAACAATCAATAGCTGTGTTTTGGTTGAATTTAAATTGATCAAATTTTGTCACCAATCGGCAACTTTTTCGAGGTCCTCGTTTACATTTATGCCAGCGTCTCTCCGGGCGAGATTTGTTCGTTTATGCATTTTACCCTTTGAAGATAGAGGGACGAATGACTTGTGCAGAGTACTATCATCTGCAAAACTATTTATTGCGTTACTGGTGATTTTCAACAGTTCGTAGATATAGATTAAAAATAAAGTGGGAGATAAAACAGTACCTTGGGGTACACCAGCGTTAATTAATTTGGACTTGGAAGAAAAGATATCTATAGATACCGAGATGTATCGGTACGACAGAATCGACAGAAAATTTTGAATCAAATTCACGACTGCGGGATAAAACCGTACGCAACTAGCTTGTTGATCAAGTTGGCATGCCAGATTCGATCAAATTCTTTTGAGGTGTCTAATGCGATCACGTACATTTCACCACATTTCTCATGTTTGCTATTCCAAAGATGTGCTACATAAATCAATAGATCGGTTGTTGATTCTTTGTTTCTAAAACCGTATTGGCTGTCAAATATCAAATGGTTGTCTTCCAAAAATTTGGATATATGTGAATTAGTATAGTGCTCGTATATTTTAGACAGGACTGGTAGTAAGGCTATTGGTCTATAATTTGAAATATCACATTTCATTCCTTTTCTTGGGACATGCTGGATATTGGCCAACTTCCGGATGAAAGGATGAAAAAATACCAGATTTATAAGATTTATAGAATATTTTGGTGAGAATTGGTGCAAGTTCTTATGAAAATGTTTTTAGAAAAACAAGAGGAACGTTGTCCAGACCAGCGACTTTGTTGCCCCCGCCCACCCCATTAAAAATGTTTCGACAATTTTGGGTTTGAAATGTAAATGTTTCATATTAACTCCTAAAGACTTCTTCTTCTTCTTCTTCTTTTAATGCCTTTATGATATCCACTGCTGGATGTAGGCCTCCTCCATAGATCGCCACTTCTCCCTGTCCATTGCAACTTGTTGCCATGTCGTGCCTGCAGTCCTTTTAATGTCGTTGGTCCATCTTTCCGGTGAACGTCCTACTGGTCGTTTCTTTGGCGGTCGCCATTGCATAATGGTTTTTGTCCATCGATCGTCGGTCATTCTAGCAATAAGACCTGCCCAATTCAATGTTAGCGACGCTATACGTTCTATGACATCGGTGACTTTCGTTTGCTGTCGAATCCACTCATTTGTCATTCTGTCTCGAAGTGAGATTCTTCTTATGCCACTCTCAACTTGTTCGCTGTTGTCTTTGTTATCGTGATATCTCACGTTAAATCGTACGCCAAAAGCAGAGACTGGAGTAATCAGGTTTTTCACATACGTAAAATAAAAATTAAAAAAAAAAAATTAGAAATCAACAAAAAGTGTTCCCTCTATGCGTTAAAAATTCTCATATTCCTTTTCCAAAAATACGCAAAAAATTAAACATTAAATTTTAAAACAAAAAATTGAATGAAATCTAAGTGACAAATCTATTATGCTCCACCCTGTAAAATATAATTAAATTCAAACATAGTATTATTGTACCATAAGTAATGAAAAAAGTTGAGAGTGTATGGTGTCATGATGATTTAGATCACATTCAAAAGTGTTTTATGTGATAATTCCGCTGAGATTATTTTTTTTGATTTGAAGAATTCTTATTTCGGAATGTGTTGATTTTTTAAGAATTTAGGATTTAAAACAGTGTTTCTAAACCGTTGGTCCGCGAACCATTAGTGGTTCGTAGAAAAAGTTTAGTGGTTCGCAAATTTCTTTGTATTTATTAGAATTTTATTTTATATGATTTTTTCACTCATCAAATGTGACTAATTCTTCACAAGTTAAAATTTTTTTCTACGATGGCATATAAAATTCTATTTTGGCATATAAAATTCTATGCTGGCTTAATCCTTTGTGAAAATGTTTTTTTTTCACTTGTGTAAAATGATTTTCGCTAAATAACAAATTGTAGTTGCTATGGTATTTTCATGTAATTTTATAAAAATTTTAAATCAAAACAACCACGAAAAAAAATACAATGTGCATTTCGAATGTTATATTGTTGATTTCTAATTTAATAATCCATAATAAATATCGTTTATATATTTACTACGGTTGAAAAAATTGAATTATCTACGTGGTATAAAAACGTTTTACGTTTACGTGAACAAATTTTCACTAACGAAAAAAAAGCAAAATTTACTATACATCTTTAATATCGTTTTTACTCCTAAGACTGTAAAACTTTGTTTTTGTTACACTCCTTTGGAATTAATTTTATTATTTTCAGAAAAATAATCCAATTATTTTTAATACGAAAGAAAGCATCAAATTTGAAGCAAAAATTAAATGTGTATTTGACAAAAAAAATTTATCCTACCGACTACTATAAATATAGGTTTAATTTTGTTTTTTAAAACCATAATTGTATGCGTTATTAGTCTTATGCCAGGTTGCTTGAGCATTTAAATATCTGATAACTTTTTAAATTCTCCATTTAAAACTAGTTTTGCATATTTTGATTGGATTGGACCTTTGAAGAAAGAATAAATATTCAAATAAATTTTCGTATTTTGTTATTTAGTTAAATTGTTGATTATATTTGTCAAAAAACGGCGTGATAATTGTTTGAGAGATATTTCTTATTGACGATTTAAGTCTCATTTAGCAAATGTTCAAGCAACCGAGCATAAATAAAATAGAATAAACAGCTGTTAATTTTATTCTGTTGCACGATAGCTGCGGAATACAAGATTAGTATTTTATTGGTGTAGTTATATATTTTATTTTTCGAGCATTTTTATTTTTATTTTTTTTTGTACCATTAATTTCAAAAAATTAACTAATTTTTTTTTTCAATTTTCATACCTATTTAATTGTTGGCATTTTGAAAATGAAATGATCTACAGTGAAAATTTTGAAAATGAAACGACCTGCAATGAAAGACATCAGATTTTATACTAATATGAGAATTGACAAACCAAAAAAATCAAAGGAAAAAATAAATTTTGGCACCTTTGCCTTTTAAATATTCGAGAGAAGAACATACGCATTAGTTTGAATTTACTGTTTTTAAATAATCAGCAGATTTTTTTAAAAACAGTCTTTTTTTCAAAATACATTAAAACTACAGTAAAAACCCAATTATCCGGAATGCTCGGATGCCGGAATATCGAAAATTCCCGATAATTGAATGTAAATGAAATTTTAGAACGATTTCATGTTATTCGGCATATAAATATTTTATTAGGATTCTCGTCGATATATTTTCAAATAAAATACTAGAAACTTATTTTTGTATGTGTATTTCAAGTTGTTTATAACATTGATTGCAAATAATAATTTATACAAATACAAAAATAAGTAAATAAAATAAATAATATGGTACATTTTGCTACAAGAGATGGAAACGCTGCTTTTTCTTGAGTGAAAATTTGTTCACCAGACGCGTTAGCGTCGAGTGGGACAATTTCAGGAACGTAAAACTTTTTTATCTCGTGTAGGAAATACAATTTTTTCTATGATAGTAAATATATAAACAAAATTTATTAGATATTATCAAATTGGAAACCGACAACATAAAATTCAAAATTCATATTCTATTTTTTCATGCTTGCTTTGTTTTAAAAACTTTATGAAAATTATTAAAATTATATGAAAATCCCATAACAACTACAATTTTCTAATAATTTTTCCACTAGTGGAAAAACGCCGTTTTCGCAGGGGATTTAAGTCTGCTTAAAAATAGACTTTACATTTGCTATCATAGAAAAAAAAATATTTTTAAATTTTTCTTGTTAATTGCCAAACAAAAAAAACATTTTTCTTGTGAAAGAGGAAAAAATTCAAAAATTTTAAATTCCGATTAACTGAATATTCGGTAAATTGAATGTCGGATAATCGGGCTTTTATCGGGCTTTTTTTCAAAGTTCTGAAATTAATTTTGTGATTGTATTTTATAAATAATTTGTTTGTATTTTATAAAAATTCATTTCGCTCTGATTATATATAAAAAAAACAATAAATTTAAACTAATGTGCATGTTCCTCTTTTGAATATTGAAAAAAGCAAAGGCTACTAATTAGTGAGAAAAAATTAGCAATTTTTATGATTGGTTTTTGCTTTTTCCATTCTCATTAGTATTAGTAGTTAGAACTTTGATGTCTTTCATTGTAGGTCATTTCATTTTCAAAATACCAAACAATTAACAATAGGTATCGAAATTGTATAAGATTTTTTTTAATTGTTTGGAATTAATGGTACAAAAATAAAAAATAAAATTCACTGTTTTTTTGTATTCGTTTTACTTGTTTCATAAATGAATTTTAAAATAATTTAGTTTAAACTAATACATTTTACCTTGTCGGAAGGATAAATCGTTGTATTGGCTTCGTATTTAATGAATTTTATTCTCTTTCTCGCACTTGAAACTTTTGCTCGAAAAATAGAAAATAACATTAAACTCTTACACAATAAATTACTAAGAACGTAAGAACGATATTTTTTTTATTTTGTCTGCTCTGTTTGGGAATGTTATATTCTTTTATCTTATTCGCTCCGAAAGAACGGAGTAAATTAGTGATATAAGAAGCGATTTAAACTCTGTTTATTACTCATAAAAATTCGTTTTTTTCTTTTTTTAGTTTCTTACAACTTTGCTTCGTTCACCCCTGTTGTTTTAAATTACATTAGCTATGTAAGTGTGAGCAAGATATAACCTGCACTTCCACGAAACTAACCCGAAATATTTCGTAAGTTCCGCAATATAATCTTAAAATATTTATTGGTCCATAGCATGAAATCAGTTGAGAAACACTGGTTTAAATAATTCTGCATTTCAGGGCTACTAACACAGTAGTTGTGATGTGCTTTCAAAGTGTTTCTGAGCTGACATCTCAAACTGTTTTATTTAAATAATAAAAATATTCTAAATCACATCAACGATTTAAATTTAAATTCACCTGTTCACACGTATATAAATTCATCGATTACAAAATAATCAGAAGCAATAAAATATATTTACTTATATTTGATTCAGAAGCTTTACGAGTATAAAATATGACTAGAACGAAAAGATTTAAATTTAAAAAATTGAAAATCAATCACGATCAGTAAAACACATAAAAATCATTGACATTTATTACAAAAATTTATTAAAAAATTAAATAATCAAATAATCTGAACGATATAAAAAAGTTCTGTGGTTATTGATTTCTTAAAAATTTAATCAAAGGTTTTATGAGTTTATTGCTTTCTGGAGTTTTGATACTATTTTACCCTAAAATCTTTTTTTATTGAGGTAGCAAAATTAAATAGATTTAATTCCTCCAAGTCTAATATTTCTGTTGTTGACATATACAACAAAATGTGTCAAGTTAAATAAACAAACATGACTTAGATCCAACTGATATTTTAAATAACTGTTCTAGATTATAATGAACCATTAATCCTTATGTTTAAGTCACATCTTTTCATGAAACCTGAATGACATCATAACAATCCAACATGAAATCTAAATTCAATATTTCATAACCCTTTCAAATATTTTGGGAAAATTAAAATTCGTTGGCAATATAATATTTTATTTTCATTAATCGTTACGAATTTTACTAACAGAAAATTACACTTTATTACACGAAAAGGGTTGATGAGTACAAACGCAAACACAAGACAAAAAAAAAGACCAACAACAAACACAACTTTGTAATAAAAAATTATTAAATACTTTAATGAAAGTGGAAAAAGGATTATTGAAAATGTCATAAAAATAGGATTTGATAAATTGTTTTTCCTGTTGAAATTGAAATTTATATAGGACATAAGCAAACAAAAAATTATGTTACATTTATATGGTTTGAATTAATAAATCATTATGTAATGGACACTGTCATCTGACCCAATTTTGTTGAGATTTTCTTTATTGCTACGATTACGAATAAACGATGTCCAATAAAGGAATCTTTTATAGGATTTTGTTCCCAAAATTATATACATATATCATAATATGTAAGATGTGTTATAATGTTGTAAAATTAATCATAATGACATCATGATTAAGTGTAATAATGTGAATTGTTTTTAAGGGTTGTTTTGGGAATTTTTAAATAGACTTATTTGGTATAGACAATTTGGTTTTGCACTCTTCTAAAAATGCTTGCAAACTAAACTTTTCTTTTAAATTGCATTACGATAATTTAAATGTGCGTTATTTTTTTTTAAATTTACCTTCTGAAAGCTTTAAAAATGTTACCTCTCTTTGACGCCTATTCTAGTTGTTTCGGAGGACCCATGAAGATTGAAGAGATCAGGGTTTGTAGATCTGTATATTATTTTATTTTTGATCTACGGTTGTCACAACCCCGTGAACCAATTCTGTTGACATATGGAAAATGTGAGATATCACATACCCCTGGCAAGGTGGCATTGTAGGGTTACTGGCGATTGAACTCTTTACAGTCAATGGTAGCATTACTTAAATAATAATGAATAAAGTTAGAAAAATTAGTAAGTTTTAAGGAGAAAAGTTTAATTGCCATTTCAGCTAGGCAAACCAGTAAGGAAATTAGGGAAAATTAAAATTATTTTCTACGCATACGTATTTGATTTTTTGTCTTTCTAATTGTATCATTAAATAACGGGCGAAATAATGGACATATAATTTGCAAATGTAATCATACACATATGGGGTATCCTCTGTCAACGGTAGACCTCCCTCTGCCCAAAATCTGTTAAAGTATTTTACAGTTTGTTTGGGCGCAAATAAAAGCTGAAGATCTCTAGTTTCAAATGCCGTCTGGACTTTTTTTGAAAAAGACATAATGGCGGATCAATATGGCGGCTACAGGCTCGCTTTAAAAGTATTGAAATTTGGCTGCCAAAACAAATTTAAGATCATAAAAGATGCGTTCTTGGGCTTAAAATGTTGGAAATTATAATTAGTTTCAAATTTCGTATAGGGTTCAAGTTTTTTTGTAAAATACAGATTTTGGGCAGACGGGGGTCTCCCCACTTGGAAAGTCGGGTGCCTCATGTTTTTATGCTTTTACAACTTATATATTCTTACGACTGGTATCTTCAGAATTATATCGCACATTAGGTGTTCAAATTTTTTTGATTGGACCTCGAATTTGTGATCGACCCCGAAAACGTTTTTTGCGAAACGAAGACGATTTCCGAAGCAAAATATTAAATTTTTGTATCACCGTCATTTCTCGCTGGGGGTTTGAGGGGTTGGAACCACCCTCACTTGCTTTTGAACCTCGAACTCGGATTTTCAAATTTTTTATAACTGTTTCTTTTTAGCCAGTAAAACAATTTTGAAAATTTTGCGTGAAATGTGCATTAATTGTGCATGTTACAAAATCCCCGTGCACAATAATAATACATGTCATGCACATGATGTGCACCATACCGTGCACATATCGTAAAACGCCTTAGCACATATGTGCACACAAACGTTAGCCGCTTGTTTTACGATTAATAAAAAACACTTCGAAACGAAATTTATTTAATGATAAGAATAATAAACAAAGCAAAAAAAGGGAGATAGAAAAAGTAGTTTAACATTTTCTAAAATGGCTGGTTTCATTTAACTTTTTATAAGACACGAAAAAACACATGTTTATGGTAATAACTCAAAAACCAAGAAATCGATAAAAATTGACATTATTTGGCCAGTTGTGGCTTATAAACAGTCATTGCGAATGGGAAATTGCAAACGTTTAAATGGAAAGAGCTCGTCTGAAGGGATCATTGGGATCCGTGGTAGAAGAACAATTACAGCTTGAAACTTGTCGTTTAAAATGGTAACTTGCCTATGATTGCCCATGATTTTTTGTATTACCAATCGCATACCATCGCGTAGCTTGGTGCATTTAAATTTATAAGAAAAATGGTTGATAAATTATGTGTGGGCATTCCATTTAAATCCAATGAATTCAAGAATTTAACAGAAAAGTTGACAACTGCCATCTTTGGTGGCCACCATTTTGCAAAAATGGTCTGGGAAACGGACGCATTGTGTCGTCTTTTCATGTTATTTAATTTTTCCGTTGCCAATTTTGATCAACTGTTCCCCGTAGGTGTGATTCTTTCAAGCATACGTTAATTTTATCCGCATATTTGGCACTTGGAATGACCGGTAATGTCTGTCTGAAATCACTAGCCAACAGCAGTAGAGCACCACCAAAAAGTCTGGTATTATTATTGAGATTTTTCGTTATTCTATCGAAAGCTTCAAGTAAATGCTAATGGGCCATATAGCATTCATCCCAGAAAATTATGCGTTTTCTAAAAACTTCAGCTATGCCTGAATGCGTTTTTGTGTTACACGTTGCTTCTAGATTTTGTGTGAATGTTCAATGGTAACTTAAGTGCTGAATGCCCAGTTCACAAATCATCAATCAAAGTAGTTGGAATGCCTGATGAAGCAATTTCAACGCAATATTATTTTTCCGGCGGTTAGTGCCACCTGGCCAGTGCCACCTGCTCCGTCCAAAAATAAATATCCACCTTGCTGTCCTGGAATTGACAAATTAATATGTTCATATATATTTTTTTTAGCAAAATTAGCAAACTAAGTAGCCAAAGAGGTGGTATATTGTACTATTGTTCACGTTGAACATCGCTGTTAATGATTTCTGCTGCTGGGCGGTTTGGCGATGACATTTCAAAATATATGATTGGCATATTTGAAACGAGAATACATATACCGTCAATCTTTATTAATGTCTCTTTATATATTTCTGGTGAAAAATCGACGAGAGGATCTTGATCAGCAAAAGTAGAAGCTTCAGACGGAAAACAAACATAAGGAATAATTGACGAATTTGATGAGGAAAAGAATTCAGTACTGCATCTGCAGGTGTGATATCCTAATGGTTATCATCTTCCAGTAAATTCAATTCACGACACTCATCGAAGTACGTGTCGTACAAAATAACAAAAACCTATTGTACGAATAGCGATATTAAAAAAACATTTTGCCGGAATCGACGAACCGGAAGTTGGAACTAAACTGTAACAAATCATACTCTAAAATTTTAGCTTATTTATCAAGTTTAGTTAAAAACCATTATCAGAAACTGATGTTACTGAAGTTTCAAATAAACAGGTGCTCAAAAAGCCCCTCAGAACTTATCCCAATACCGCCCAAAAACTAATCAGTTATTTGTCTTTCCACTCTCTATTCAATTCAATTATTTGGTACAAGTTGGTCCAGCCGGTTGCATATTCCTTGACCCTGTGACACACTGTCTTTCTCTATGGTTAAAGCCACACATAGTTATATGAAGGCTCGGTTCTTCGAAGAAGCAATAGCGTCTCATCATCAAGGATAATTTCACAGCTAAGATTGAGGGTGCTACCGTTGACTGAATACTGTTCATCCGCCACCACCCCTAAGATGACACCTTGGCTAGTGATATGTCACTGCTATTGCCAGTGATATGTGATATCTCACGTTAACTCGTATGTCAATAGCAGGAACTGGAGTACGCGGGATTGTCACACCCGTAGATCACAAATAAAAAAACTTATCAAAACAATAAAAACTGATCCCTCCCAGAAGTTATGGAAGTTTTAAACTTCCAGGTGTTCAAGAGACCCCCCACTGTTTTGTCCAATTTTATCCAATTGTAAATCTAAACAATTCTCAGATCACACTCACACAATTTCATAAAAATTAATACAGACATTTAGGAAGAGTTCAGTCACAAACAAACGGACATAGGAAATATATATATAAAGATACGTATATGGAGCATTCCGGGAACAAACAAAAATTTGTTTGTCTCTAAATTTTGGGGATTGGTAGTACTCCATCAGAAAACAGTTTTGGAATTATTTTTAGATTTTTTTGAACAACCCCCTTGCTGTCAGTGACGATCACAAATTTGAATATTTTTCTAAAATAACAAACGTCTTCATTTCGTAGGCAATTTAATGCATATAAAAAAATTTTAGAAAAATATATGTTCGGTAGCATTTTTTCCGTAGGATACGATAAAAATATTTTAAAAAAATTTGAGAATAGTTTCCTCCCTTAATTTGGGGTTTTAAAGTTTAAAATCAATTTTTTGAAATGTATGACACGTTTTTTTAATTTTGTTTTTCAATTAAAGTTAAATTATCGCTACGTTGGAAGAATACCGGCACAACTCAAAAATTATGAATATTGACTTTTCTGCATAAAATGATCGTAATATCGCCAAATTTTTATGTGGTAAGGTGTCACAATTTAATCTCACTCGTAAAAACGGTAGGTGGCACTTATGTCGCTATTCAAAATTTTAAACTTTTCATATTCTTCGCTGCAACAAGGTCACATTTTCATTTTCTCAAAACTTCTATTTTCCGAGTTGGGCCGCTTTTCTTCCAAGGTAGCGTTATGTACTTTCAAATTTTTTTATCGCCTGATAGAATTTGTATCGCTAGAGTGCCCTGAAAGTTAAAAACTACATCAGGTTTTTACGTTACATCTTGTGCTTGAATCCATATCCGGTATCAAATTGTTAAAATTCAAAATGGCGGCTCCATAATGGCCGCCAATATTTTTTTAATTTTCAAGTTGTTTCAAATCGGAAAATTTATTCGTAATCCACGTAAAATTCTAAGTCAAAATTGTTATGTGCAATATTTTCCTATATGGTGCCATTACCAATAAAAAAAGTCCGAGCCGAGCGGCAGGATGTACGCTAGAAATAGGTAGATTTCGAGATCAGACAGTTTTGTGTACAAGTAGCATCTGATGTATCAGATTAGTTTAAACAAAACCAACTAATTACAAACAGATATCGAACAAATTTTAAAAAGAAAAGTAGCTACATATAAGCAAAACTACATCTATCCAATTTTGCAACAAACAAATATCAGTGGCAAGATAGAAAACGTAAACTACGATAGAATCGTCAAAAGTGATGTTATAACATCTTGCCACCGATCTACCACAGAACATATGTGTGACAATTTATGACACTATATGAAAAACAAACGCCAACCTAATCTATATCATATATCGTGCAACTACTGCAAAATATCAAAACAGTTTATTTCTAAAAAAAAAGTTTTTTTCTTCTATTCAAATCTTTTTATTTTTTTTTTCATTGACTGTTATAAAGTTTCTGCAAATTCCTTTTCTTAGGGCTTGTTGCAAACTTTTTTGTTGAAGCCGACGAGTCAAAAATCTCTAACTGCAGAGGTTTATGTTTATAAGAAACGGATTAAAATGTTTCCACAGATTCTAAATTTATGAAGTTTTTAAAAATATTAGTATCCAAACGGCCGTTATAACGGGTTTAAAAAATCAATTTTTTTTCTAATATAAAGCCTCTAGTTTCTTAACCATGTGTTGGATTTAGCTGATTTACGAACTTGTCCAAGATATTCATAAAATACACATATTTAAAAAAAGTTTTTTGATCGGGCTCCACAAATGCGACCGTGAGAGTGCCGGTTGATTCAAACGCATTTTGTGTTTTACAAACTTTTTTGTTGGAGCCGCTCACTCAGAAACTTCCAACTGCAGAGGTCTATTTTTTGAAAGAAATTGATAAAAAGATTTTAAACATTCTAAATTTGTGAAGTTTTTAAAAATATTAGTATTCAAACGGCCGTTATAACGGATCTAAAAAACAGTCTTAACCATGGGTTGGATGTGGCTGATTTACGAACTAGTCCAAGATATTAAAACACACATTTTTAAAAAAAGATTTTTGATCTGTCTTTATAAATGCGACTGTGAGAGGGCCGGTTGTTTAAAAAAATATATTTTTTTTGCTAACTTTTTTGTTGGAGCCGCTCACTCAGGAAACTTTAACTGCAGAATTCTATTTTTAGAGTAAATTGATAAAAAAGATTCCAAAGATTCTAAATTTGTTAATTTTTTTTTAAATATTAGTATCCAAACGGCCGTTATAACGGTTTTAAAAAATCAATATTTTTAGAAAAAAGGCTCTAGTTTCCTAACCACGTGTCGGATTTTGCTGATTCGTAATTTTTTTAGAGTTTTTGGCCAACCCCTTTTCCGTCGGTGACGGTCACCAATTTGAATTTTTCTCGTGAACGACAAACGTCTTTATTTTGTAGGCAGTTTAACATGTATACAGATTTTTTTTAAATATATTAGTTCGTTAGAATTTTTTCCGCAGAATACGATAAAAATATTAAAAAAATTTTTGAGGGTAGTTTTCGCCTTTATTTTGAGGTTTTAAAGTTTAAAATCATTTTTTCGGATTGTATGACACGTTTTTTTTTAATTTTTTTTTAAATTTGTTTTGAAATATGCACTTTCAAATAATTTTTATCACGTGATGGAAGTAGTATCGATGTGAGCGCTAGAGGGCGCTGAAAGTTAAAAACCACCCCAAAACCCAGTTTTCACGCTATATCTTGGGCTGTAAAATGAAAATTAAAATTCAAAGAATGTGTTATAAAAGAGTCATAGTAATTAAATCCAAATTCAGGGTCAAATTTGTCAAATTCAAAATGGCGGCACCAATATGGTGGCTAAGATTTTTGAAATTGATGATTTTTGAAAATCAAAAAATGTATTCGTAATCTACGTAAAATTTTAAATGAAAATTGTTATGTACAAAATTTTCCTACATGTAGCTATTTCCGAGGAAAAAAATAAAGTTTTAGAACTACGTGAGAACCTTGTTTTTTTTATATTCAGCGCCCTCTAGCACTCACATCGATACTACTTTCATCACGCGATAAAAATTATTTAAAAGTGCATTTTTTTTAAACTAAATTTAAAAAAAAAAAATTAAAAAAAAACGTGTCATACAATCCGAAAAAATGATTTTAAACTTTAAAACATCAAAATAAGGGCGAAAACTACCCTCCAAAATTTTTTTAATATTTTTATCGTATTCTACGGACAAAATTCTAACGAACTACTATATTACTAAAAAATTTGTATACGCGTTAAACTGCTTACAAAATGAAGACGTTTGTCGTTCACGAAAAAAATTCAAATTTATGACCGAATTTTTGGTCGTCCCAGGGCTTCACGTGAAATGCCCCATATATGTATAAATTTTTTTTTTTTGTTTTTTTCGTCTCCGCTTATCATATATAGTCGTTTGGCACCAAAATTTTCAATAGGTTGACTTTTATATGAAATCTACCTGAAACCATAAAGTTTTACAACTTCGTGAAAACTGTGTTTTTTATCTTTACTGCCCTTTTCTGCTCACATCGATACTACTTCCATCATGCGATAAAAAAATTGAAAGTGCATATTTTAAAGTAAATTCTGAAGAAAAAAAATTAAAAACAAACATCATACATTTCGAAAAATTGATTTTAAACGTTAAAACTCCAAAATAAGGGAAAAAACTACCCTCAAAATTTTTTTTAATTATTTTTATCGTATTCTACGGGAAAACTGCAAACGAGCTGATACTTTTTACAAATTGGTTATACGTTACAAAATGTAGACCTTTATCGTCCAAGAAAACATTTCAAATTGGTGACAGTCACTGATGTCAAGGGAATTGGCCAAAAAATCCAAAAAAAATCTAAAGTTGTTTTCTGATAGATACTATTCATCCTCAAAGTTTGAGGGAAAAAATTTTTTTGTTTGTTCCCGTTCACGTAGAATGCTCCATATATGGAGCTCATTGCAATAAGTAGTATTTCATATAAATTTCTTCAAATTTCCAAAAAAATTCGTGCTTGAAAATATTGTACATTAATAAAAAAAAGGAAATCACTTGCAATTTCAATAACCTTCAAGAAAATAAATAAAGTCAATTCCATAGATAGATTGAACCAAATGAAAACAAAATATGGATGTAGTTGCATTCATTCATCTACTTCTTTGGCTCCACAGGTGTTAATGTTTATAATACATCAACAACCATTACAGTTAATAACAAATAAACCAAGATTTTATTTACCCTTCATCTTCTATGAATCAACGAGGGATGTAGAATAGAGTGTAAAATTTATGATTGTAATATAACTAATGTAGTAAGTTAGACTGCATGCAAGAAAATTCTTATTTCAAAAGCAATTTATTTTTGTTAAGTATGATATCGTTACATTTTTTATTTAAATTATTCTTTGGAGTATATTATGTTTTCATGGCTTAGTATTCATCATAAGAAAAACATCCACCGATTTTTATACATAATACATATCTGTAAATCCCATTTTATGATTTTCTTATCCATTTATTTGCTTGGTGTTGTATGCTCGTAGAATTTTTTGGATTATGTTTTCAAAACTTGTTTGAAAATAGGCAATTGTTTATTTTATATAATCTGGAGGGATATTGATCACACAGAAGTTACTATTGGAGTGTTTATACACACACTTACTTGTGGAGTGTTGATTTTCCATTGAGAAATTGCAACCAATTTCCATTCATTTCGTTCCATAATTCCAATTTTCACTTATAATCTGTAATTTTTACATATCCTCTTACTAAATTTCGCATCTCTCAAACGTGCCAACAGTTACCTCAATCATTTTGCAATTAAAAATTCAAATTTTTTGTGGTGAAAATAGTTTTATTAAAGACGAAAAATTTTCAAAAATTTAAAATTGAAAACACGTGTCTAGGTTCGAAAAACGATTTTCCAAGAAATTAACAATAAAAATTATAATTTAATTACACCATTACAAAGTATAATGTGGAAATAAAATCGTACAAAACTCACCGCAAAATAAATAATAGTACATTATGATGCTAGGACGTAAAGCTAAAGATTTTGGACGGATGTGGAGTTTGCAAATCGAGGCGCTAGCGGAGATTTGCACCCACATTAAGTCCAAAATAGCTTACGTCCGTGCATCATATACTATTTTTTATTCGCCGCAAGCAATATATTTAAAAAAAATTTGTTTATTCTAATTTAAAATTATAAATTTGCATAAATTTTAAAATAAAAATATGTGGAACAAGTAACCTTTGACTAAATATTTATTCTTTTTTCCAATTTATTGTGTAGCTATGACAACAAATGATAACAACTATTTTAATTGGTTAATGAAATTTTGCTTTGATAAAAATTTTTATTTTTCATAGAATTTAAACAAATACAAATGCTTTTTGCTTTATTGGACGTAGCTATGACAACAAAATAAATAGTTGAAAAGTGATACTTTAAAGCCGTAAATCACAGTAATAAAGTAACCCTTTAATATGTAGGCGAATAAAAAAGTCTTTTGTTTGATACACCAACGTTTTATACAATTTAGTGAACTCAAACAAAAATATATTTTTTTTATCACGTTTGAATGATTTAATTAATTAAATATTTTGATAAATTTTTCCAAGCACAACACAAAAATATTAAAAAACAAAACTTAATAATTTGAAGAATAATCATAATCAGAAAATGGTTTTTCCTTCAACGATTCACTAGAAATATTTATTTGTGTTTTATTATAGTAATTATTATTCGAAAAGATGTTTGAATTCTCAAGATTGTAATAATAATAATAATACCATAATTGTGGTATTATTGTGCTTTATAGCGGCTTTTATAGTATATTTATATAATGAGAATAGAAAGGGGAGTTTGATATGTTGACAAGATCTTATGTTGTGATATTTTTCATAAAACGAATTTATTATTTTAATACTGATAAGAGAATCAAGCAATTATTTGTTAAAGGAATAAAATTAAGAAAGATTTCTGTCTACGTTCTAAGAAATTTCGACAGTTTCAAAGTGCATCTTAAAGAGAAATAAAATTTTTATCGAAAAGATTGCTTTATTTAGAAATCTCAACATTTTATGTAAAAATCTCATAAATGACAAATTAAAATTTATTATTCAAACCAAAGTTTTAGGTGTCAACAATAACAAACTTTCGGAATATCCTTAGGCTAGGTATAATAGTATATTTTATTAACATTGTATAATTACTAAAAATTTAGTTTAGACATGTGAAAAACTACCTACTCGTATGTAGGTGACAACAATTTAAGTTGTTACATATAAATTTTGAAAAAGGATAAACTTAAATTTTAAAGTAATAAAAACCTTTTTTGATCTTTCCATTGTGTATTGTAATTTTTGTACAAAAATATCTCGACAGGATGGAAACAATGGAAAAGTTTATCATCTTTTCTTCTCTTGATAATTAAAATAATTTAATTATATATATTTTTATTTCTAAATTTAATTAAAGTTATCCGATTATTCAATTAAAAATGTTACAACCAACTTTTCTGATTTCTTAATTTGATCTTGTGATGTTTTGTCAAGGAGATTAGTTAGAGAACTGTGTTGGTTTGGTATACATGTTTTTCTTCACACGATATTTCAAAAACAGCAAGTCTGATTTAAAAAAATCTTTCGCCAAACAAATCGTTTTTCAATATGTAGATCTGACTAGGTTTTAGGGTTTGTACGTAAATTATTTTGTAAAATTAATTTTTTTGTTGAGAATTGCAACATTTTCAAACTATTTAACTATCGTTTTTTTAAGAATCGGGCAATCGCAGATTTTCAAAATTTTTGTTTACAAATTTGGTATCCATCGATCGGGCTTGGCCGTCTCCCGAAAACTTTATGAGATTGGAGTATCCGGGACCCACCCCCACCCCTTTACACCCTCTTTAAGTTTTAGCATATAAAAATCTATATAAAATAAATGGCAAGAGATAAAAAGAATTTAATGGCACCATTATCTTTTATTCAGACCGGCGCAACTTTTGAGTCCAAAAGGTGGTTTCCACCCCCCACCCTAAACCGACCCCGTGGGTGGGGTTGACACTTTAAATGAGGAAAATATGTCATGTGGGGTATCGTTAGAATCAGAATTTCATAACAAATACAATCCCTTATATTACCCTCTGATCGGTGACATAACCATTTTGTACTCCCAAGGGGGTGCCCTTATCGTAGAAAAAAATATTTTTTTTGCATGTCATGTTTGGTGTCGATTTCAATATAATCGGGGATGCTGAGTTCAATGATGATGATAAAAATGGGAGCCGGAATCGGGGTAGTCCAAAAAGGGGTGGAGGTTGGGGTCGGTTATAAATAATATCGAAATTATCGTCATAATAAAAATTGGGGTCGGACTCAGGGTAGTCCAATAACAGGTGGGGGCTGGGTGGTCGGTTATACAAAGTATCGAAATTATTGTCATTATTATCGATGTTTACATAATCGAGGATGGTGAGTTCAATGGTGATTGTAAAAATGTTTACTGGACTTAGGGTAGTTCAATAAGGGGGGAGGGGGGTCTGGTCATGAATAGTATCAAAATTATCGTCATTATTATTGATTTCAACAAACTTGAGGACGCTGAATCCAACAGTGCTGTTTAAATTGAGATCAAAAATATTGGGTGTCTCTATAGGGTCCCAAGTTTGGGCTGAAAGCTGAAAATATATTATGGGTACCGATTTTGGATAAATTGAGGGTACTGAATGCAATGGTGATGCTGAAATTAGTATTTGGGGTCCAGGCAAGAAACTAGAGGATACGAGTTTGGGTCTAAAATTAGGGAAATGTTCAAATATCCATAATAAATATTTTTTTTCTATGAATCGAGGATACTGAATCCAATGGTGGTCTTGGAATATGCAATCAAGCAACCATAGGAGCAAAATCAGAAGCTGGAGGATGGGGTGGAGAGTTAAAAAATGTTCAAACATACATTATACACTAAGTATAAGTTACTTAGCAAAGAAGCCCCTTAAAAGTGGGTTATTCTTAAATGCTAGTTGAATTATATCGTCAAATTGATGTATCGTCGAAACATGGCAGAAAAATATTTAAAATTTTTATAAATTTACAAAACAATAAAAACTGATCCTTCCATGCGGACAAAATTATTAAATAAGAAAAATAATAAACTAAAATAGCAAATTCTTTATATTTCGTATATTTTTATTATTGAAACATACATACAAAAAAATAAGACTGTATCAATTTGAGTGCTCATAATTTTCTTGTATAAATAATTGAACTTCGTTTTTACACAATTAGTAGTTATCCGCAGTTATCCGCATGGAGGGATCAGTTTTTATTGTTTTTTTTATTTTTTTTATTTTTGATATACGGGTGTGACAACCCCGCGTACTCCAGTCCCTGCTGTTGACATACGAGTTGACGTGAGATATCACATACCACTGGCAATAGCAGTGAGATATCACTAGCCAAGGTGACATCTTAGGGGTGGTGGCGGATGAACTGTATTCAGTCAACGGTGGCACCCTCAATCTTAGCTGTGAAATAATCCTTGATGATGAGACGCTTTTGCTTCCTTGAAGAAACGAGCCTTCATATAACTATGTGTGGGCTTTAATCTTTAAGAAAGACAGTGCGTCACAGGATCAAGGAATATGCAACCGGCTGGATTATTGGCAACTACATTTTTGTTTTGTTTCAGCGAATTTTTGTAAAAATTTGCTATTTACTTTTTAATTTACTTTTGTTTTCTCTATTCTATCATAAAATATTGGCCTATGTCATATTTTATCAGTGATAGGATTTTTTGTTTAGTTATCCATTTTTTAACAAAAAATATAAAAAAAAAACAAAAAAGGAAAGATTTACGTCCATCAACACCTTTGAACGTATGTTGTTGGTCTTAAAAGGTTTTTATGTGTTATTGTGACACATATTGTAATTCCTACTACACAACACATTTTATTAAAAAAAAAAAAAAAATATTCAAAGAATCAGGCGTTAATCGTCTTCGAATCTGATTTACCAGCAGACTATTGTGTGAAAATAAACGCTCACATGATGTTGATGTTTCTACTATGCAATATTGTTGATAAATTTGAATGTTCATTTTCGAGTATTTTTCATGTGATAATCGGATTCGAATTACTTTTTCTGTCGACTGTTGGCCAATTAATGAATTCTCTTAATTTAATCAGTAACCCGCCTATTTCATCATCACTGTCATTATTTTGATGGTTTCGTTGCATAGTGTCGTCTAAAAAATACCAAATACCATTATCATTTGAAGATCGTTGATGATTTACAGTGTATTCACTTTCATGATCAACCGCAACACTTGTTGTTAGTTGAATTTCTTTTTTCAAGCAATCACGTATATAGATAAAGTTTGAACAAATTAATTGAAAACCCCTGACGAAGAAATGTTTCTTTAAAGATTCCTTTCTTAAAGATTCCTATACTATATCTTCACAGTATCGCTCAAACTAAATACAATAAAAACAATTCACAATATATTTGAGCAATTTCACACAAGTTCAGTTTTGTCCAAGTATAGTATCCTCCTCTGATGGTGTTGCATTAACTGCCTTGACCTTTTGTCTTACAAATATGTTCTTTTATTTATTTCCCGCACTGTTCATTGCGCACGATCTTCTGCCAATCGATATGCCTGTAGCCTCTAAAATACCCTTCAATCTTAATCCTTTATCCCCTACTTCCCTTATAGCTTTAGTTGTAGCTATATAATCCAAAATTTATTCCAATTCCAAAAGTTACTGTTCAGGTTTGGGGTGCTGCCTCTGTTTCCATCTTGGCCCTTTTGGACTCTGTTCAAAAGTGGGCTATACGAATTGTGGGTGATCGAGCTTTGACTTCAAAACTTGATTCCCTACAAATTCGTCGCACTGATTCTGACCTCGTTGTTTTTTACAAATATCGTCATCAACAGTGCTCAGATAAAATCAGCGGCATCATGCCTCAAACTTATTCTTACCCCCGTTCCACTCGGCAATCGGCTGCCACAACCAGTGAAACGGTAAAGATTCCGCGCTGTCATACTGGCAGATCGCAGAGAGACTTCTTTGTCCGAACTGCGTACAAATGGAATAGTTTGCCGTAACATTTAGTCTTAGGTGGCTTCAACCCGCAGAGGTTTAAAGAAACCATTAATCATCACCTTAGAACGCCAGTTGTTGTGGGACCCAGGTCTAGACCTAGGCCTTAAAAGGTATTTATGTGTTGTTGTGACACATATTCTAAATCCTATTACACAACATATTTTATTAAAAAAAAAAAAGGTAGATCGTGATTTGTTGCTTATAACTTCAAATATTTACTTTGAGAAGTATCCGTATAGAGCCCCAAATAAATCTTTATGATGGCATAAAGAAAATTAGCCTTTATAATTAAAGCAACAAAATATAACTGAGATTCAAATTGTGATCCTCAATCGGTCACAATGAAATTTAGAACCCCGAAGCGAGATATCCATCCAGAATAAACAGCAGTGGCTACAGTTGCAGCCGTAATTTCTGAGATAGGGATTACTTCGGGCCATCTTGTGTATCTGTCGATCAGAATTACACAATACCGTTGTCCTTCTACTGAAGGCATCGGTCCAATAATATCTAAATGAACTTCGGAAAAACGTTCTGAAGTTGAAGAATAATTAGATAGAGGAGATCGAGTGTGTCTTGACACTTTTGATTTCTGACACTGTAAACAGTTTCGAGTCATTTCCCGGGCATTTTTTTTATTGACGGCCAGACCAAGGCGTCAGTCAGTAATTTAATAGAAGAATTGATTCCGGGATGAGAAATGTTGTGCATTTGCACGAAAACGCTTTGACGAAATTGTTTTGGAATAAATGGACGTAGTTTCCTCGTTGAAACGTCACAATAAATAAATTTGTTAGAGTCAAGGAATAGAGGAAACTGTTGGAATTTAAGCGTCGTGCTATTTTCCGAAAGTAGTTCCTTCAACTCTGAATCAGTAGTTTGAGCATCAGCAATGGCCGAATAGTCGATGCTCTCAGGTAGTTGGATTTGATCAATGCGTGACAAGGCGTCAGCAACAACATTGTCAATTCCAGAAATATGTCGTATGTCAGTTGTAAACTGGCTGATAAAATCCAGATGTCTAAATTGTCTAGAACTAGCCTTGTCTGGATTTTGTGACAATGCATAAATTAAAGGTTGATGATCCGTGAATAGGATAAAATTTCGCCTTTCTAGAAGGTAACGAAAGTGTTTAATGGCTAAATAAGCTGCCAAAAGTTCACGATCATAAGCGCTGTAGCGCTGTTGAGTTTCGGTTAGTCTAACCGAAAAGAAATTGAGAGGCTGCCATGAATCGGTGATCAGTTGTTGAACGACAGCACCAACTGCTTTGTCGGAAGCGTCGACCATAATAGCGAGTTGGGCATCTAGAGAAGGATGAACGAGCATCGTATCATCGCTGAGTTGCTTTTTACAGTTTGTAAAAGCTTGAAGAGGAGATTCCGACCAGTTAATAGGTCGTCTGTCGTTATTTTTTGAACCTTTTGAGAAATCATTTAAAATGGCTTGATCACCGGCAGCATGAGGAATGAAACGTCGATAGAAATTGATCATTCCAAGAAATCGACGTAGTTGTTTGGCCATTTGAGGAGGGGAAAAATCGGAAATAACATCCACTCGTTCTTTCGTTGGTCTAACGCCATTAGAATCAATGGTATGACCTAAGAAATTAAATTCGTGTTGTGCGAAGTTGCACTTCCCGACTAGAAATTAGATCAGTATAGGGTCCGATCCGGATCAGGATTGCCTGAAGACTGATCAGGGATGAATCAGGCCTCCTGATCCGGACATGAAAAAAAATCGTCACGCCATATATGATCCGTACAGGATCCGCTTAAATGATCCATGCCGGATCCATTTCAAAGATCTATTCCGGATCCATCTTAAAGATCCATGCCGGATCCATTCAACAGTTTCATGTCCGGTCTGGTCAAGAGATCCATACCAGATCCGTTCAAATGTTTAGAATTAATTTTGTTCTTAAATATTATTTTGACATTAAGTAAATGAAAAAAATATTACCATTTTTCCTTAATTTTATTCATAATTTCAAGTACACTTCAAATGCTTATATATTTCAACAGTAAGTTATACCATTAATAACGAATTTAATGAGCAATATTATATACAGAATGGATCAGGTAAAAAACTAAATTTTGTATTATTATCCAGTTCAGGACATCGGATAAGATTAGTTTTTTCGATCAGACACTGATCGTATGACTGGATAAACGAATAAAGTACTGCTCGCTGATCAGTAACTGATCAGATAGCCGGATCAAGGAAAACGGTACTGTACGCTGATCAGGAACTGATCAGATGGCCGGATCAAGGGAAACGGTACTGTACGCTGATCAGGAACTGATCAGATGGCCGTATTACGGAAAATCTGATCTGGATCTGATCATAATCCGGGTTCCCTGAACTAATTTCCAGTCGGGTTGTTAAGGTTAATGATCATACCAGCATCTTGCAATTTTTGAAAGATGACCTTAAGATGTCCTAAGTGTTCGACATAGGACTTAGATGCGACAAGTAGTTCGTCTAAATAGACGAAGCAGAAATCTAAACCACGTAAAATGGTGTGCATATGTCGCTGAAACGTTTGACCAGCGTTTCTTAAACCAAATCCCATTTGTGTGAACTCGACAAGTCCGAATAGTGTAGAGATAGCTATCTTAGGAATATCAGACGGCTCAATAGGAATTTGGTGGTAAGCTCGTACTAGGTCGATAGTCGAGAAAATAGTGCAACCTGCAAGTTGTTGCGAAAAATCCTGAAGAAAAGGAATGTTGTATTTGTCGGGGACTGTGACTTTATTTAAGCCACGGTAATCACCGCAAACACGAAAACCACCTGTTTTCTTTTCGACCAAGTGAAGGGGACAGGACCATTGACTACTAGAAGGTCTACAGATTCCTTGTTCTAGCATATAGTCAAATTCAGTCTTTGCAGCTTTAAGTTTGTCAGCTGCTATGAATTTGATAATTTTTGGCTAATTGCTGATAATTGAATTTCCAGCTTTTTATTCTGTAGTTCTAAATTTTTAAATTGCTGTTGCAATAAAGAGATTTCCAAATTTGATTTCGCAGAATTTTCATTGGAAGATTCAATGTGCTGCGAAGGTTGTGCAACTTGGAAAATTGATGGTGTCGTCAAAGCACTGAAAACGTCATTACTAGGAGCAATAGCGGTTTTAATGAGAGGAGGAAGTTTTTCGTTCCATAGAACTCTCAGTGTGTCATCAGAATAATTTTGTTTCTTTCACTTCGCGTTGTTCGCAACAATTCGGATGGGCGTTTATCGCCAAGATCCATCACACCGAGCACGGTACGAATGCGGTCAGTATTAGATTTTCCAAAACCGAGTCAGAATAGCTTGTTTGATTAAATCATATAGACGATTAGGATCAGGTTGTGCAATGATATCGCTAACTAGTTGGGCCAACTCTGGGGTGAGGGCGCGACAAAAAGTTCTAAATTTGAACTTTTGACTCGTGACTCGATCGCTACTAAATTGAGCTTCGAGCGTGAGAAACCATAAATCAGGTTGAGTATGCCAAAAGGGAGTTGGATTAAAACCTACGGCATTAATATCGTTGTCGCTTTTCGGAATAGGTATAGCATTACTGCTACAAGGTTCTTGATCGTCGATAATAGGAGAATTTTGATTTTGGGTAACTAGTGCTACAGCTCATGCAATCGCGTCATTTATTTCGCGTTGCGAAAACATTTTGGGGGTCTCTCCAGGTACTGGAGGAACCGAGTCAACCATTTTAAAAAATATTTCAGCAAAAATAATATCACGAAAACCAAAAGAAAATAAAAATCTAGAGCAAAAATATCTTAATACAAGATAAGCATATATGTAATAAATTAAATATATATATTTTAAAAATTAAAATTTAGAGTAATATTAAGTAGACATAATAAGTAGATATAAATTAAGTAGATATAAATTTTAATTGTAGTAATAATATTATTACTAATACTGTTAGTCAAATTAAAAATTAAAGAATTAATAGTTAAATTAAAATAAAAGAAATAAACAAATAATAAAATTGAAATTTCTTTTTAATTACTTGGTTCTTCAGTGATGTTGTGTTCTTGCTGAAATTCGGGGTCACCAATTATAGCTTTAGTTGTAGCTATATAATCCAATAATTTATTCCAATTCCAAAAGTTACTGTTCACGTAGATCGTGATTTGTTGCTTATAACTTCAAATATTTACTTTGACAAAGTATTCGTATAGAGCCCCAAATAAATCTTTATGATGGCATAACGAAAATTAGACTTTATAATTAAAGCTGATATTTAATGAAATGAAATCAGTTTCAATGATGCTGGATCGCTAACAATATTACTAAGACGTAATCCAAAAATCCACATCGATGCATAAATCTTAATAAGACATCATTTGTTTTATTATCAATAATATACAAAACTTTTCTAATCCCTTCGTTAGAATATTTACAATCATATTTAGAATAAGAACAGCATTTCTTAAAAACTTGAAATGATCTAATATTATATTTACTATAATACAATAAATAATGATTTTTATTTTGAACAATTCTTCGCTTAAACTCAGCGCTTAAAAGTAATATTTTATCATTTAAACAAATTTAATAAAAACTAATATGTTTATCACAGTAAATTATAAAAAGATTAACTAATAACATTTTTTAACGTTTTTTATCAAATTAAAACTCATTGGAATAATATGAAAATTCAAAATTGAAAAATTAACTGAAAACTAATTTGTTTTTCTTTTTTCAAAAATAACTAAATTAAAAACTAAAATTAAAATTTTTTAGTTTTAACATCCGCCACACCCTTTCCCATTCTTGTAGTCCTGGGCTTTCTCTTCTTTGTTTTCATTTTTATGTCAGCTACTCCCATTGTTAGTCAGCAGGAGTTTATAGCACTATTACAGATACTCTGAGACATTTCAAGGATCAGCTAAATGTTGGTCATACTTAAATTTCTCTGGATAAAGTAGTTGGCAACTATTTTCATGAAGTATGTTGGTACCTCCATATGAGTTAGCAAATTGAAACGAGTTTCCAATTAGTGGTGTTGAAAGGATTTTTCACGACACCTTAAACACGGCACAATATTTTTTGTTTCCCGGCAACAAATTTGTAGAACTGTGAAACGTGATTTGCGAAAACCGTACTGATCTCTACTAAGTTGCTCCATACAATTCTCTCCTAGATCTTTCCTGACGTATCAAACAAGTAAATGGGATTGTAGGAGAATGGCTCTTCAAGTGGTTTGTTCCCTCTCGGTTGCAAACCCAGCTTTTGTACCTGCCATTTTACCGGGAAAGCTATTCTAAGACATCGTTTACACCTTACTAAACATCTGTGTGCATGTCATTTTAACCGCTATATTCGACACACAGTCTGGATTTGTCAGCCGACGCACTAAGGTGTGCGTAACAACTGTACACATGAATGCCGTTTGTCTTCGCTGTACCGAATCCAGGCTCATTATGGCTCTAAGTTGGCCCTGGAAATGGAATCTGTCACAAACCACAAACAAAAGTCACGAATTTTCAATCAAAAATATAATGTAAATACAAAGAGAGAGAGAGAGAAAGACCACCTAAGAAAAACAGTAACAAGAGCTCAAATTACGGACGTTAGACATTGGAAACAGTAAAGATATAAGAAACACAAAAAGAAATGAAGCTGTCACTTCTAAACAAAAAAATTACTGAGCGTTAAAACATCCGAAAAAACTCAAACCATCAACTGTTAAGGGTTCACAACTCTATATAATTTTATTTAACACAACATAAGCAAATTAAAGGTAAAACTATAAATTAAAACTTTAATTAAATAAAAAAAAACTTTTCCACTCACACTTGTTATTATTGTGTGTGAAAATATGTATGTAAAACTATCTGAATAATTTATGTTTGTCATGTACAAGTATCTGTTATTTAGGAAACACATTTGATGGGTAACAAAAGGGTAATTCTTTATATTAACATTGCACGACGTGTGAGATTATTAAGAATAATTAACACATTTTAAAAAGGATATTATAATAAAGAATCTTTTTTAGTTATTAAAAATATTCATTATGAAGCACTTTTCAAAAGGGTGAGAAAAGTGGGATTTTACTTATTTGATTAATATCAAAATTGAATAACTAGGTAGCAAACATTTGCGTTACATAAAATACTCTTAAATGAAGGATATTTGTTCACATTTATTGTCTAGCATAATATAATTATGCTGCATGAATTTTAAACAGTACATATCATTTTGTAAAATGCGACAACAACATAAAGTGTCCTCTGGCTGCACAATGACAATTCAAAAACCGTTCATTTTTAATATAATATTTAAATAGTTATATCGATTGTTCCTCACTATTATGATTTATTTTAATTTTTGTTACTGTCGCCATTGGTTTTGTGAGAGAAGCAAGAATACGATTGTACTAGTTTAACGAAAATGTGTTACGAAGCTGTTGAAACACTGTATTATCCATGTACCAAGGCGCTTAATCCGATTTATCTAATTCTTGAATCAATATATTAAAAAAATTTATCTGAGACATACGACTTATCGTCTTTTTTATTCTTGTATTTTGTTTTTTCTTAATGCGGTCCTGAATGATATATTCTTATAAACTATTGGTTCAGGAAATGTTCCATAGAGGATTTTTCTCGCTCATGTCTGTTCTTCGTTTAAAATATAACGTTATGAAAGTTATCATTAAATCTCGGTTTCTGTCAAACACGGATTAATTTGAGTGTTATCATAACTTTGGTGGACTGATTTTCTTAAAGTTTTGATTTAGAGTGTTAAATTTATTTGGTTATATGAAGTAGTATGATTATGAACTTAATTAATATAAAGTTATTGACTTTTTTCCAACTGATTTATTATTTGTGTGCAACAATCGCACGGACTGAAGGCGCACCTTTGTTTATTATTATTGTAATAATTAGACTTATTCTTTAGTTAGTATGATTGGCTAGTTAAGCTTTGGAATGCATGAACAGTTAGATCCAGACCTATCATGGGGTGAGTGAAATAATTAAAATTTACTAAATGTAGTAATAACTGTGGTTTTATTGGTGAGGATGTGATGATCTTGGCTTCTTCGGCTTTTGGGGTGGTCAGAGTCCTTCTTCTTTGTTTCACGTTTTTCTCCGATTATACAGTTTCTTTTGCGTGCATATATGTTCATGTGTACAGGTCAAGGGGAGATATTACTATGAATATTTGTTTCCAATAGTTTAGTTGATACTGCGATGTTGAATCCAATTGAGTTGCGTCAATGCGGTGTAATTAAATTTAATGATATGACGACCTTGATAAAATAATATTATCGTTGATAAGCCAACAATTTCAAATTCAGAATTCAAAGAATGATATTTTAAAGAGTCTACGGCAGCTATTCGTAGATCTGGGAACTGTCTGACCATCGCATTAAAATGTGGTGCAGCCATAGCGCTGCTAGGGCATGATAATGTGTAAAACAAAATTAAAGCACAATTTCCTGATTGATTACGTTTCGTTGAGTCAACATGTGTTGATAAAACAGTTAAAACTTTTTTCAATGAATCAATTATTTGTAAGGTTACATTTCCAGCATTTCGAATGGATTCAATTTGTATTTGCTCTGCTCTTACAGTGGAATTTCACTCTTTTCTTCTACGTTTAATGATATATCGTTTTTATAAAAAGGTGATTAGTTTCATGAGATATGAAATAAACTTATAGCTAGTAAGTTTCGCGCTATATGATTTGCTGCGTGTTCAATCCACAATTAAATAGCTTGAATTTTCTTGTTATAATAGTATGAAAATCCTCCAAAAGCTTGTAGTTTCTCGCTTTAATAATTTTGTTGTTTTTAAATCTTCAGTAATTGTGTTGTTTTTATAAATTTTTGTTAACTTCCTTTTGATAACAAATCAGCTTCCATATAAACCAGTGGCGAAGCGTGCTTCTGAAACTAGGATATACATATTCAAAAGTTTTATTAATATGCCAGTAGAAACTAATTATAGTACATTAAGATGAAAGGAGCTTGCAAGTCGAAGCGCCAACCGAGATTTGCACCCACATTAAGTTTAAAATGACTTACTTCCGTGCATCATATACTATATTTTTTATTCGCCGCAAGCAAAATATTTAAAAAAGATTGTTCAATCTAAATCAAAATTAAAATTATTAAAAATTTCGAAATAAAAATATTTTGTACAAAAGATAAAGGATATTGTAGATTAACATTGTTTTAAGTTTTGGGGTGCGATGAATATTAAACATAAAATTCTTTGTAAAAACTTTTTAAAAAAACTAACTTTTAAACAACGGAATGGTAAAAATGGAAAAAATGGAAAATATGGAAAAAAATAACTTTTAAACAACATACTTGATTTGTAAACCGCGAGTATCCTAAAGTTTACAAAAATTACTGCCAAAATAAAGTTAATACGATTTAGTCAAATTTAGTGAGAAATCACCACAAACACTCCCTCACCAGTGATCGCCAGAAGAACGAAAAGTAATTTTCAAAAGAAAGATAAATTTTAAAATTAATTAATTTTCAAAATGAACAAAAAATAATTTTGAAATATTTTAAAATAATGCTGTTTCCAAAATATAGTAAATTTTATCAAAGATTCCTAAACATAATCTCAAATGAAAAAGAAATCGATAATATCATATTGAAATGAGTAAGCTTATCAAATCAAACGAATAAATAATTTTAGAAATTATGTCGAATAACAATGAATTTAATAAAATCGCATTTGACTGTTGTTAACGACAGTGAAAAGATCAAACATCTACAATATTTAACTAACTTTACTGGAAAGCAAAGATTTTTTAAAATCTTTAAAACAATTATCAATAAAATTTAATAATTTTTGAGGTGTTTTAATTATCCTTCCAGATTTAGAAATTCTTTGATTGGGAATAATAATTACTGATGGCTGATCATTGAATGTTACTTTCTTTTTACTTTTATTTAGTAAAATAGAATCCGGTTTATTTGAACCAGATGAATATGATTGATTCAGATTAGAAGGAGACTTTAAAGAATTAGAATGATCAGCTGGATGTAAATTGTTAGAAAATTGTATCTGAATGTTGTATCTTCTAGAACTGTGGTGTTCATCGTCTGAATTTGCATGATAACATGGTTTAAGTCGATCAATTGAAATTTTGACTTCTTTGCCATTAATTTCTATATTGAAAGTTTTATTGTTTCGACTTAAAACTTTGAAAGGACCTGTGTAAGGAGCTCCTTAAGGCATCTGTACGCAAAAATACATGTGAGCAAGGATGTAAATCATTGCTCACAAAAGAAGAAGATGATACATGATGTGATGCTGGTGTTGGTCTAATTTCCTCAAAATGTTTTTTCAATTCTTTAACGAACTCTGATTGGGGACAAAAAGATTTTGCAGTAGAATCTAAGAATTGTCCTGGAATTCTAATCGAGCTTCCAAAAGTGAGTTCCGCAGAAGTAGTTTGTAGTTCTTCGCTGAATGAGGTTCTTAAACCTAGAAGGACTTAAGGTAGAACTTTTGTCCAGTCTGTACGGTCATGACACATAATTGCTGATTTAATTGTGCGATGCCATCTTTCTACCATACCGTTGCATTTTGGATTATAAGAAGTGGTTCTGAATCTGTTGAAACCTAGTAGGTTGGAAAGTTCAGAGAAAAGTTGGGATTCGAATTGGGTTCCTTGATCAGTTATAATTGATTCTGGAACAGCAAATCTCGAAATCCAAGAATTGTATACAGCGAATGCGACACTTGCAGCAGTGATGTCTGGAACTGGTATCGCTTCGGGCCATCGCATATAACGGTCGATTAGCGCTACGCAATATCGTTGGTTTTCCGATATTGGAAGAGGACCAATGATGTCGAGGTGAATTTGCGAAAATCGCTGTGAATTAGTTTTAATAGTTCCAAGAGGTGATTTAGTATGTCTAAATACCTTTGACTTTTGACACGCTATACATTGTTGCGCCATAAGTTTAACATCGTTTTTAATAGAAGGTCAACTAACGTGTTTGTGTTAATAATTTGGTTGAAGCTTTGACACCAGGATACGAAAGTCTATGAAATGCATCGAAAACACTTTGGCTAAACTGTGCAGGAATATATGGCCTACGTAAAGCAGTTGATGTGTCACAATATATTAACTACTTTCATTGAAAGTAATTGGAAAATGTTCAAACTTCAAAGTTGTATTACTTTGAAGTATATTTTGAAATTCCTCGTCATTGGTTTGTGCGTCCGCGATTGCAGCATAATCAATTTTCTCTGGTATGATGATTTGATCTATCGGCTACGACATTGTCGATACCTGAAATATGCTGGATATCAGTGGTGAATTGTCCAATGAAATCCAAATGGCGAAATTGACGAGTAGATGCTTTTTCTAAATTTTGTTTAAAAGCAAAAATTAAAGGTTTGTGGTCAGTGAATAGAGTAAATTCACGACCTTCCGGAGATACCTAAAATGCTTGATGCCTGAATACGCTGCGAGAAGTTCTCTGTCATAAGCGCTATATTTAATTTGTGCATCATTAAGACGAACCGAGAAGAAACTGAGCGGTTGCCAGGTTTCTTCAACAAATTGCTGCACTACGGCTCCTATCGCTGTATCTGATACATCGACCATAATTGCTAGTCGAGCTGAAGATGACGGATGAGCTAAAAGAGTGGCATTACACAATTTATCTTTACAATTGTCGAAGGCTTGAATGGACTCAGTCCAAGTTATTAGAAGTTTACTATTCTTCTTATATCCCTTTAAGAAGTTTTTGACTAAAATTTGATCAGCTGCAGTAGCTGGTAAAAATCTTCGATAAAAGTTAATCATGCCTAAGAATCGTTTAAGCTGTTTAACATTTGAGGGACTTGAACACGTTCATGATCTGGTAAAATACCATGTTCAGACACCAAATAACCTAAAAATTTAATTTCAGATTTGGCAAATACACATTTATCTGAATTTATGATTAAACTATTTTCAGAGAATCTCTGAAAAATCATTTGTAGATGAATTAGATGCTCCTCTAGATTTTTAGATGCAGCTAAAACATCATCTAGATAAACGAAGCAAAATTGAAATCCGGTTAAAACAGAATGCATCAATCTTTGAAATGATTGTGCAGCATTGCTAAGACCAAAGGTCATTTTGCAGAATTCAAAAAGACCGAAAGGTGTAGAAATTGCAGTCTTCGGAATGTCTTCCGGATGTATTGGAATCTGGTGATATGCCTGAACAAGATCGATGGTTGAAAAAACTGTGCATCCCTCCAACTGATGCGAAAAATCTTGGGGGTGAGGAATAGAATATCGATCTGGAACAGTAATTCTATTGAGAGCTCGATAGTCTCCACAAGGACGCCATTCTCCATTTTTCTTCTTGGCCAGATGAAGTGGACTGGACCAAGGTCTACAAATACCCAGTTGTACCATCTTTTTAAACTCGGCTTTAGCAATTGTTAACTTATCAGGTGCCAAGCGTCGAGTTTTACAAGATATTGGTAAGCCAATTGTTTCCAATTTGTGAGTAACATTATGTTTCACAGTGCTTGGCACGAGATTCCGATTTAGAATCTCTGGATTTTTCCAAGACTTTAATTACTGGTGTTGATACTATTGATTTATCAACAAGAAAAAGTGAAGGCTCATTACATATTGATCAACTACCAATTGGGAACCGAAAGGTTGACGTGTCTATGAGCGTCTGTCTCTGTATATCAACAAATAGTCCAGTATGATTTAGAAAATCTGATCCAATAATAGGGATCGAAACATCGGCAACTATGAATTCCCATGAAAAATTTCTTCGAAGACCAATATCTAAATCAAGAACTTTAGTGCCATAGGCACAGATGGGAGTGCCGTTTGCCGCAAATAATTTAAAAGAAGTAGTTACTGGTTTGATATGGAATTACTGAAACGTCTGCTCCTGTATCAATTAAGAATTTAGTTTTTAATCTAAATTCGAAAATTTGTAGACGATGATTGCTCAGATCAGCAATACTCCTGAATGCATATTGCGTTTATTGTAGCACCATTATTTGAAAGAGATGTAAATTGTTTAAAAAATTTACAACCCGTTACACATTTCAATGCTTTATCACCAAAAGGATGATGATAAAAACATTGATCTGAAGGAGTAGCACTTCTATTTCTAGAATTTGAACTAGATGGGCTTCTGGAAAAACGCGATTTAGAACGCGACTACTAGTTTGTACAATTGAGGAAATTTCCTTAAGCGTTTGCGATTTAAAATTATTTAATTTTTCGTCCATTAATTGAGAATTAAATAAAACATCTGATTTGAATTATTCCAACTTAATGTTTGATGTGCAGTGGATGTAGAAGGTACATCCATTGAATAAATTTGATGCTGTGACATAGTTTCCAGCAATTTATCAGCGCGCTCTGCCAACCCTGAAAGTGTCACATCGTTTTCAAAAGAAGTTAATACTAATTTGACAGACTGTGGAAGGCGCGACATCCACAGTTGTTTAATTAGATTTTCATTAACATCGGTACCAGCATTTAGCGTAAACTCAGCAAGCAGTTGAGATGGTTTTTTGTCACCCAAAGTTAGTTTATGCAGAATATTATTTAATTTTGATTTCTCACTGTCGCCCTAGATTCGGATTACCTCTGCTTTAAAGACAGTATAAGGTCTGTCTCCTAAATCTTGAAAAATTAAAGCTGGTAATTTATCGTGCAATCTCGAATCAATAGCACCTACTGCATGCGAATATTTGCTCGATTCAGATTTCAGACCTTACGTTTGAATTTTCAAATTGGATTTCTAAAATCCTAAACCAAACTGTAGGATTCTGATTATAGAGAATCTGTGATGGTTTAAATGCCACATGTGAGACGATACCTTCATCGCCCAGCTCATTGGATTTGAAAAATTTCCTAATGGTGGCTCAGGTTGTCTAATACTTCTTGAAGATGTTAATACTAATTGAGATTGCAAATTTTGTAAACGTCTCATATTTAATTCAATAAGCTCACTAAATTCATTACGAGTAAAAGTTAGAATTTCGTCTGGATCAAGTGAACTACCATCTGTAGTCACTGGTGGGGAAGATGCTGGTGGATCCATTTCCACAAACAAACAAACCAAAAAAAAAATATTGCGACGCTGATGCATAGGCTGACTTCACCACAGCTCTGGAAACATAGTGTTCTGGATATATAATGAGCTAATATCCATAAAATACTTTAATTAAAAGCTAACCAATATTATGGACCTCGTAGTTCTAAAAAAATTTTATCGGAAGTTACAAAGCGGAACTTGGGATGCAGAACTGTTGTAAACCGTACTAAATGTGTATGTAGCAAATTTCATCCACCTCGATTATCAGGTACAGAAGTTATTGAGCTTCCAAAATAACAGGTGCTTGGAGGACCCCCTACCACTTTGTTCACTATCGTTAAAAAAACTAATCAGTTCCTTGCCATACATATTTGCATCTTTTTGCAAAGTGTAATCAAAATTACTTAACGAACGAATGTTGTATGCTTCCAACAAACATTGAAACAATAAACAGGTGTTCGGGAGGACCCCACCACTTATCCCAATATTGTCCAAAAACTAGTCAATTCTTTGTCAATAAAGTCTTTATCTTTTATCAAAGTGCCATTAAAATTGATTAATGAATGAAATCTGTATGCTCCCAACAAACTTTAAAAACCAAGTGTGAAAAGTCAGCAGTTGTTTGGTAGATCCCCCGCCACTATGATCAATTTGATAAAACAAAAATGTGTCCCAAAAGATGATAATTATCTTCTTACACTAATTGAAACCTTTCCATAAATTTTATCATAATCACTTCATTATTGTAGGCTGGAGTATGCATAAAGATACTGAAAAAATTGCCAACAATTAAAAAAATTTTTTTTTTACCGGAAGTAAAAACCGGAAATTGGGATGCAGAATTTTTGTAAATCATACTAAATGCTTATGTGCAAAGTTTCATCCAATTCGATTATCAGGTACAGATGTTATTGAGCTTTAAAAAAAAACAGGTGTATGGGACACCCCCCACCACTTTGTTCACTATCGCTCAAAAACTAATCAGTTCTTTGCCATACATGTTCGCATCTTTTTCCAAAGTGTCATCAAAATTGGTTCACGAACGAATGCTGTGTGCTCCCAACAAACATTGAAAAAAGTATGACACATTAAACAGGTGTTCGGGAGGACCCCCACCACTTATTCCAATATTATCCAAAAACTAATCAGTTCTTTGTTACTTAAGTCTCCATCTTTTTCCAAAGTGTCATTAAAATAAATTAATGAATGAAGTCTGTATGCTCCCAACAAACTTTAAAAACAAAGTGTGAAAAGTCACCATTTGTATGGTAGACCCCTCACCACTTTGATCAATGTGTCCCAAAACATGATAATTATCTTTTCACACTAATTGGAACCCTATTCCATAAGTTTCATCATAATCACTTCATTATTGTAGGCTGTAGTGTGCATAAAGACACTGAAAAAACTTCAAAAAAAGTACAAAAAAAATTTTTTTATCGGAATTGAAAAACCGGAAGTTGGGATGCAGAACTATTTTAAACCGTACTACATACTCATGTACCAAGTTTCATCCAATTCGCTTATCAGGTACAGAAGTTATAGAGCTTTCAAAAAAACAGGTGCTCCAGGGACCCCCCACCAATGTGCTCCAAAAGCTGATAAAATCTTTCTCATGTTATTTAAAAGCTTTTCGCAACGTTTTACGAAAATCGATCGGTAATTGTAGGCTACAGTAGGGATAAACACCTGAAAAACTTTTAACCGGAAGTGACAAACCGGAAGTTGGTATGCAGAAATCTTGGAAACAGTACGAAAACCTTATATACTAAGTTTCAATAAGATCATATCCCGCGATCAGAAGTTATTCAAGATTTAAACTTAGAGGTGTTCGGGAGACCCCCCGCCATTTTGTCCAAATTTGAAATGAATCCAGATCTTCCATTTTCAAGTGAACCTGAATCATTTGCCAAAGTTTCATCAAGATCCCATGCAGAAAAATCCGTTACAAACTCATGTCTTCTGATTCGAATCATAGTCTAATCACTTAACGCCCTCATACTTTCACTTTCAAAGCTATAATTATAAATGTAATCGTCATTCTCAACTTTTTGGAACTTAAGATTTTATAGGTTAGGTTTTGCTTCATTTAATGTAAAATTAGTTAAAGAACAATAAAACGTGTTTGTAGAGTAAGAATAAAACAAACGTAGAGAATATTCATCGAGAGTAGTATGCATTGTTACATAAACAAACAGAACACCAGGGCTAGTTCATACTCCCACTCAGGTTATTCGATTATTTCAACATCGTTTATAACTAATCTTCCAGTATCGGCATCAAATGAACAAACAGTATATAATGATTTATCAACAATTAACAATTTATTATTTAAATAAAATTACAAATTTTAAATGACAACCTCATTCACTGCTCAGATTCTGATTCATCAGAAGTAGCAATAGAACTAAAAGAATCATCTTCGAAGGTCGAAGCCGCTTTAGCATATCGTTTTATATAAAATGCCACTTTCTCTTTAAAAACTTCAGGTTTGTTTAGATAAATTTTAGCTGCATCAATATTTAATGGATCCGTTGGATTTGGATATGTCAACAATTGTGGTAGAAAAATTTCAAATATATTTCTTAAATCACAAATTGGTGTCCATGATTGATTTATTACATCTAAACATATACTTCCAGAATTTTCATCAATATTTGGATGATAGATACGACTTACAAAACCAATGCTCGGTGATTTAAATGGATAACCATCGGGTAAATATACACGAACTTTCCATACACCATTCTCATAAACCGTTCCTTTAGGACCATGGAATTTTACACAATACTCATTTGATCCATTTAATGAAACAACATCGTGATTATTTTCGATTAGTTGAAGAATATCTGTAACTATGCGTTGGCTCTTCGTTTCTCTGACAGACATTTTAATTTAGGAGGTCTATTATTTTAACTGAAAATTACCGAACAGAACTGACAAATTGAAAATTGTTTTTTTTTTTTAAATTTTCAGTGCTTGTCTGATTATTTGGAAAAATAATTTCGGTTTTGAGCTTGCTACTGTTTAGTTTTTTTTCATTTCTCTACCCTAAATTTTGCGACGTGTTATTTAAAATGTTTTTGTTTTACGAAGCCAGGTTTGTGGAGATAAGTGAAAACGTCAGTGTATAGGGAGCATTTAAATATAATAAGACGTTTAATTTTTTATTAGATCCTAGTGGTTATTCAACTTGCAAATGAAATTTCATTCCATGAAATCTTTTAAAATATTATTAAGTAAAATGAAATGATATTATTAAGAGTTGTGTGGACCCACATAAAATCGATTTAATGTCGTGGCAGTCAACAAACATATATTTATATAAAAACTCTAGAAAACTATCCTATCACTTTTTCACAAACACGATCCAATGGTTGGTTGTATACAAAGGATATAAAGCAAACAAATAAAAATGAATGCGGAAGACAATTTTATAAACAAAATCAAATACAACTTCTATTTTTTTATGAATTATGATTTTAGGAAAAACGTAAATCAAATTCTAGAATTTCCAAAATTTTGAAATATAGGAAAACATTTTAAGTTCTTTTGATTTATGTATTGCACAGTACATAAATCATTAAAATATTGTCAATATGCTGCATTTGATCGATGAATAATTTGACGATGAAAATAGTAAAACACAAACAAGAATATAATTTTTTAAAAGGGTGACAAATAATAATAAAACTCATCCGTTAAACGAAACGAAGCTATTACTGTCTTTATAATATTTATAAAAATTGCGCTTTTAATTTTAAAATGCTTCTCTCATAAAAACAAGTCCTTAACTCTGGATTATTATACGAAATTATTAGTGTGTAGTCTCTTCTGTATTTGTCCTACATTAAATTGCTACTGGTGCATATGTGACTTACTTCATAATAATTTGTGTATAAAACAAAATTATAAATCAAAATCATGTTATCGTTAATAAGGCCCTCAAAGGATATTGATTTAGAATCCTTATCTTTGTTAGCATGATATCTTTGGCTATCAGAGACATAAATTTATAATATTTTATAACTAACTCTAAACATGTAATGATCACTGTATTCCGTATAGTGGATCACCATCAGGAACATTAGATGAACTGCGTGCCTTGCGATGTTTACTTCCGACTAGGTTCAACCTTGCGGATTCGAGAAGGTACTTCACCATCCATTACAAATCTAGAATTGCGCACAAAAGAAAAGAACCAGAGAACGGATTTAAATGAGTAAAATGAGGATCAGGGCCTCTGACGACATCAAAAGACGAAGGAACCAAGGCCATCACCCACACGCCTCCAATTTATTTATTACATTTAAAAAAAATTAAAATGTTTCACCCAGCTAGCTCATTCAACAAATCAGTCAAATTTATTATTTTTGACTGCAAATATAATCGTTGTATCAAAATATGTTGAGTAGTTGCAAATATAATCGTTTTTTTTTTTAATAAAATGTGTATGTGTCAACAACACATAAATACCTTTTAAGACCAAGGTCCCACAACAACATACGTTCAAACGTATTGATGGACGTAAATCTTTCTGTTTTTTTTATATTTTTTGTTAAATACGACATAGGCCAATGTTTCATGATAGGATAGAGAAAATAAAAGTAAAATAGTGCCATCCGTGCCGAAGATCACCTTAGCTAAGAACCCATTCAAATTGATCAGTTAGAGTCTTTTGGATACCAGACACAAGTGTATTTTGCTTTTCCAAGATAGCACAGCTCTGACTTCGTCGACCTACTTTTTCGTGATACTTGTGTGAACAACAATGGAAAAATGTAAAACATAAAAACTATTTAAATTTTAAATTTCTAAAACATCTTATTGGGTCCACTCTTGTGTTTTAAAAATTTAAAATTTAAATTTAAGGAGTTTCAAAAGAATATAATTTATAAACACAATTAAAATAAAAACTATACAAACATAATAGGCGGACGACAACGCGTCGGCGGGTGGATAAGGTTCAAGCGACAGACGTAGGAGTGCGTATCTTCGTCAAGCCGACATTATGAATGTACCAGCGTCTTGGAACCTTACGGAAAGGAGCCGTATAGCGCTGGCGTCCGCCAGTGCATATCACTGTTATGACGGAGTAGCAGTACGGCTCCGATGGTGGGTATCATGCCTAAAGAGAGGAAAAATAGTGTTAAGTATATAGGTTGAACCCTACTATGTACACAACAACCAAGAGTGCTAGACACTGAGGCGGGGACTTAGTGGAGCTAGTATCAGGTGGTATTTGAAGTTCCTTGTGGAAGAATATCTCCGGAGAACTCAAAGAGAAAAGTTCTGAAACCGGAAGGCCCCAGCCTTCGGAGCAGAAAATATGAAGCGGACCAGAGTCCACGACGACGCAGGATAATGCAGAAAAGAAACCAAGGATAACCATCCATCAAGAAATAGAACAATAACATCTCAGGCTAAATACGGGCTATGTGGGTACAATTAAAGCGAAAAGGGTAGGTATTCTGACTGAGAACCAACCCCAGACGATAATAATCGCAAAGAAGCTGTGGTTAGTCGAAGGAGGGCTGATGAACCACGTATTCACTTGAAACCTGGTTAATTGATGGCAGAGTGCGACGACTAGCATATAGTAAACTGGCCTGTGTCTGTTCTTCTCAAAATCGAAGCCGGTGCACATTCACTTATGGCAAGAATGGAAGATGATATCTCAATCCCTAACAAGATTATCGTCTTTCTCCCAATGGTTGCTGGGCAAACTAGTGGGTAATCCCTCGCGTTACCAGCTGCGCTAAACGCCGTCTTTTATACTAAGAAACAATGAAAGTTGAATGGAAGTCGAAATGAGGGCTCAGATCAACGCCTGACATTATTAATTAACAGGGCAAAGACAACCTTATCGGGAGTAGAAAAAATCCTTAACTACCGGTTCGGAAAAATCATTTTCCATGAGCCTATGAGGGTAACTTCAAGAAAAATGGAGGAAAAAGGATCTGGCGACATCTTGAGGGAGGTACCTCAGATACCATCACAACTTAAGGATACGGTCGCAACCGTTATGACCTCCAGAGTCGTGGAAGAAATGGTTGTAGGATGAGTTTGAATGCTTCTGCAGAGGATTGAAGTACCATCAAGAGGTTGTTGATGGGTGAAGGTGCAGATACGCCCCTCTCCGACAACATCTAAAGGAGGCAACGGAAGGTGGAACGAGGCCGAATTAAATATCCACCACGCTATAGCAACATCAGCAAGATACAGGAACCCTGGCTTAAAGGCTTCACAAAAACAGGAAGAGGTGCCTTGCAAACAGTGAGACGAAGGTAGTGGGATACTAATGCAAACTCAGCTAGAGCGTGAATTATGAATAGGAAAAACATTAGTTAATTTTGTTTTTTAGATATCTTTACCAGATATGGTGGCCATATCAACTAGCATCACACTCAGTGGTATTCGCCGCCAGTTAGTAGTGGTATTGGCCTACTTACTCTGCATGAGACGGGGTACAGCAGAGACAGATACCCCCCGCATAAGTACAAAGGCTGGTGAAAGGGTGGCACAAAAAAAGGTAGTCTCTTATCATCGGGTGTGATGCAAATGCTCACCACGAGACATGGGGTAGTACGGACACAAACTAGAGAGGTTTTTGTTTGAATATTTATTTATAGAAAACCTAAGCGTGTTTAACGTTGGGCACACACGTAACGATAGGAAGCATCGGTGTAAGACAGTTCGTGAAGAACTGGAGTCTGTCGGAATATAGAACAATTTTGCTTGAGCTGGATAGTACGAAAGAGAAACCATCTTCACCTTGCTTTTCCAGAGACACCAGGTGAAACCAATTTTAGAAGAATCTTAAAGAAAATCGACAGCTAGTTACAGTTAGAGGCAAGTTAAACACTATACCGCGCTGGAACAAGTTGTAGCGGAGGTAAACCTGGCAACCACAAAAGCGTTCGAAACCAGCTGCTTAATCACTAAAGTAAAAGAAATGGGAGAGGCGTTTTGGTGAAGCAAGGAGTTGTACAAATTAAGAATACAAGTACGGTGGCTCTTCGACAGAGCAAAACAATCTCGAAACTGGTGACAAACTACTCGGGATTTACCCCCTACAATAAAGAAATCGGGATTTACCACCTACAATAAACAAATCGGGATGGCTAAGAAACGCAGCTTCAGAACTTTCTGTTATAATATATTTGTAACTTTGTAGCGACTAGGCTGCGTAAGGCGCTGGCAAAGAACGGCGCTGAGATTTAAATTAGGCTGGGAAGGTTGTACGTAATCAAACGGTCGTATTTGAACCGAGTCCAGCGTTTTCCAGGCTGAAATATTATTCCAGGCTGAAGAAATTATCAGAATAAGATAATTTCCATATTGTCGGATAATCAAGCAGCAGCTAATGCGCTAAGCTGATACCCCATTACATCCAAAATGATTGGAAACTATGTGAGCAAGCCTGAATAGCGGCGCATGCGGATATCGAAGGTAATTAAGAATCCAACAAACTAACACGTCGGGCGGGAACCCTTTTCAGAATTGGGCACAAAATCCATCCACAAAAGTCGGAAGGATGTGGTGAGTAATTGTGACTTATTGGGTTGTTCAAGCAATAGAGAGTAGCAATGTTTCCCAGGCTAGCTAAAAACAATCTGAGAATACTGAGAACAGGTGTAGATTAAGAAAACAGCTCAAGAATATTGGCGTGGAGGACAGAGACGAATGTAGATTCTGTCTTTTCGAGAATAGACTCCAGGCATTTCTTCTCCAAGATTGTGGAGCTTTGAGAGTTATAATTAAAGATGGTTAATGGTTGGAATAAACATTCATTATTCGTTGCTTTGGTTTTACTAAATTTGGATTGATTCGCACCAGTTGTATCTGATTGTTTCCGATTAGTATAATAGGCAAGAAAATGGGGATTGAAAAAACTATTGGCATACGAGTTAATGTCAGATATCATATACTACTTACAATAGCAGTGAGTTGTCACTAGTCAAGGTAATATCTTATAATAGATGATCTCTATTCGGTTAACGGTAGCAATCGGTCACATTTTTACGAAAATAATCGTGAAAAAGAAACTATTTGCAATTTTGTTGCTTCATTAAAAACTTTTCAACAAATTTAATATTCAATTTAGGAATATAAAAAAAAATCGTTTTAATTTATCTTTTTTCCAATACATATAATTTAACAATTTGTCCATCCGTCGTTCAGAACCAATTGAATCATATAAATCAATTTTAAAGTTTTTCACATTTTATTAATTTATTTCCTTACAAATAAATCAAAGGGAACATAAAAACTAAAATCAAGTCTTAAGAATCAATATATCCAATAAACAAGAAATAAATTATTTCGGAAATGGAAAAACAAATTCAATTGTATTTTCCTAAACTTCTATGTACGCTCAACACAATACCCATATATCAATAGAGCAAGCAAACTTCAATTTATTTATTTATATAAATTTTTTTTTAACATTACAATAAAATTTATACAACTGATTCTTTTTAACAATAAAAGGTAAACGTATATATTATTATATACACTTATCAACGTCTTTATATAATTTTCAATTTCAAAATGAAAACAAGAAGAAGAAAATTGTAAGAATGACAGTGACTTAGGAAAAGAAATGAATTGAAATGAAATGAAAAAAAATATTGAATGCATTCCGATTTGTCGAAAGAACGAAATCAATTTTTTTTATTCACATTCACAAGAAACGAAAATGTAATTTAATTTGGAATTTAAATTTTTCTTTCGATTCACTTCTATTTTTAAGATTATTCTTTCTCGTGTCGATTGTTGGTGAAATTTATTTCTCATTATAAGTAAGATTGTGGCAAAGATCGATTCGTTTCAATGGTTTAAAAGTGCATCTGTTATTTGTTGATTGAATCAAGATGTTAACTGATTTGAGTGTCGTTATTCAACGGTGACTGACGGTTGGTTTTAGATTTTAATTTTCATCAAATTATTCGCTGGGAGCGAAATGATAAGATATTATTGCAAACGGGAGTTTATTTAATACTTATTTCATCCCTATTAACTCCAAACTTAACAAAAGCATCAAAATCCTTTTCATAAAAAAATACATCCAGTGAAATTATTTATTCGAAATTTTATTATCATTTTTATTATATCTTCGGCTTATAAATGCATTTATGTATTTATGTATTTAAAAGATAAAACTAAGAACATCATCACGTTATTATATGACATTAAATTCATCCTCAAGATTAGAATTGTAAGAGGAGTTTTGTTCTTTTGAAGAAAGAAAAATTTCTCTATTTTCATATAACAGAAGAAAATATAAAAACAATAAAATAGATAATGCAATATAGATAATAGAAATATGTAACTATTTATATAGTGAAATGTCATATGTGAAAATGCCATTATAATAAAATGGAATGATAATTGCTATGTTTGTTGTTATATTGGCATAACTTCTTTCAATAAATATTCCTCTAAGACAACAGACATTTCAATTTTTTTGAGTTCCGTTTAATAACAAATAATGTAAATGTAACTTATTTTGTTACCAAAATCGGAAACGTAATAATCGGAATCAAGCTGGTCCATTAGTTCGGTATTACCAATCAACCGTATTGCTTTTATCTGTACAGAGTCTAGACATTTTATTGTTGACTGACAAGCACCTCCCCAAACATGACAGAAGCATTCCATACATGGACGAATAAAGGATTGAAGATTAGCAAAATTTACTCGGGATTGAAATACTTTTTACATCGACTCAAGAATCCCAATTTTTGCATTGCGGATTTCGCGAGGTTGAACACATGTTTATTCCATTTCAGGTTATTTTGAATATCCACTCCAAAAAGTCTAACTGATTCAACCTCACGCAATTCCTCATGGTTTATTTTAATAGGGAAATTTTTATGTCGCTCTATTCGTGAAAGACGGCATAGTTTGGTTTTGGATGGATTAAATGAAACAAGATTACGATCAAGCCATTCCATTATACGCTCCAGATCTTTGTTGATTGAATCAATTAGCAGCTCTCTATCAGTGATAACTGCAGTATGAGATCGAAATTTAGGAGATGCATGTGATGCATACAATGTACTGTCATCAGCAAAACTGCACTGTGGATATAAGTAAATCATTAATGTATAGAAGAAACAAGGTTGGTGAGAGTGCAGAACCTTATGGAACCCCAGCATTGGTTGTGAAAATATTGGATGTGATAATAATAATAAAATAATAATAATAATAATTTTTATTTTCATTTCTAATACAAATACAATACCATAGAACATTATCAAAATCAGTTTATACAAAATATCATCTTTTATATTACCATTTACATTAATTGAAATAAAAATATTAGGTGTAAAACAGAAGTGCTATTAGCACTTGTTTTGTAAGACACCTTCAAATTGTACCACGTAACGAAAATCCAACATTGTGAGGTGGTGGATTTGAATTAAACAAATAAATTTTTCCATCGATAATACTAATTCTAATATTATAGCTAAAAACATAATCATTATACTTAAAATTCGACTGTATATAATTAAAGATTAAGAATTAACATGTACATAATATAAAACAAACAAAAAAAATTCGCCAAAATGAAAAAATAAAAAGAGTAAAAAAGAGAGAAACAACAACAACATATATTTTAAAATAATTTTCGAGATTCATTGGTATCTGTTGTACAGAAATTCAACATCATCCAAACTAAAAAGCCATTCTTTCAACTTTTTCAGAAATTCGAAACGGGTATCCGACATTTTTATTTGATCTGGTAGAGCATTATATAGAAAGGGAGCTATAAAATTATAGTATTTCATGCAATATTCCCTTCTGGTAAAAGGAACAAAACAGTGATTTCTTGTTCGAAGATGGTGCCGTTTATTACTACCCACAACTTTATAGCCACCCCTAATATAAAATATTCTAAGAACCTTAAATATGAAAATGTACCTTAACGGAAAAATAGAAGCCATTCTAAAAAGTGGTAAAGCTGATTCAAAGCGATTTCTGAAATGAATTACTCGGACAGCAAATTTCTGGGCAATATAGAGTGGAACTAAATTGTTATAGTAATTCGCACCCCAAATTGTGATGCCATATTCCAAGTGAGAATGAAATAACGAGAAGTACAGACATTTTAGTAGATCTTTGGGGCATATTTCACGAAGAATATACAGTTCTTTGATATGGGTTGAACACTGGCCAGCTTCCAAGAATCGGGAAATATTCCGGTTTTATAAGATAAATAGAAATTTTTGTTAAAATTGGAGCTAGGTGCCTAGCAAAGTTCTTAAGAATGAGGGGTGGGATACCATCGGGTCCAGCAGGTGTGTTGATATTGATAGAAGAAATAAAAATTAAAATTTTTTATTTATATATATATATATATATATATATATATATATATATATATATATATATATATATATATATATATATATATATATATATATATATATATATATATATATATATATATATATATATAAATATATAAATATATATATATATATATATAAACACATATATATATATATATATATATATATATATATATATATATATATATATATATATATATATATATATATATATATATATATATATATACATATATATACATATATATTTTTTTTTTATTCTTTTTTTTTATTAAAGTGGGGGGAACACTTATGTACGAAGAAAGGAAGATCCTTTCAAAAGTGTAAGACTCGTATGGTGTCTTTCAACGTGCAATCTTACGCCTACTTACTAAAACCCCAACCCTCTTTCCTTCATCCTGTCCTATGGCACTGCCGTTAGGTATTACTTCACAGGCAGGATTATAAGCCACTTTTGGCTCCTTCGTTTTTACATTTGTACAAGCTGCTCCATTTTTTTTATAATTTTTGTGCAGAGGGTACTAACTGCGTTCCAATTTCTTGACGGTTGACTTATCTGCCATATAATATTCTCCGGAGTTGGTTCTTATCTCTATTTCTTTCTCGCAATTTGGATAGTACGGTGTATCCTTAATTTTAAATCTATATAGATAGGCTCTAAAAGTTCCATGTCCTGTAAGAAACTGGCCCATGTAGTAGTCCAATTCTCCGTGTTTTCTGCTCAGCCAGTTCTCAATACGTGGTATAAGGTGAAACGTCCAGCGTCCTCTTTCCGACAGCTTCCATTTTCTTTGCCAGACTTCCATAGCGGTTGCTCGAGCTTCTTTTTTGGCTTGTATGATCGTGTCTTGAACTTTAAGATTGTACACTTTCTGTCGCTCCTTTACCAATATATCGATTGGGACCATGCCTGCCACTACTAACACAGCTTCGTTTGATACTGTGCGAAAGGCACAGACTACTCTCAGCGCACTCAGTCGGTAGACTGCTGATACCTTCCGTTTGTATGACTCAAGTTCTAAAGAGTCAGCACAGATAGGAGCTCCATACAATATGATAGAAGCAACTACACTGGCTAGCAGAACTCTTCGGCTTTGTCTCGCTCCTTCTAGGTTTGGCATGATACGTGAAAGTGCCGTATTAACTTTAGCTGTCTTGGCCGCCACTGCCTCAAAATGCTCCTTGAATGATAATCTGGCGTCGATCATAAAACCGAGATATTAAATTGTTGGCTGGGATATGATCTCTTGCTCGCCGATGTTTAGCGTAATCGTCTCGCGCGTTTTCCTGCTGGTGACAAGAACTGCTTCAGTTTTATGGTCAGCTAGTTGCAGCCCCGCTGTAGAAAGCCATCTTCTGATGAGGCCAATGACTGTGCCATATTTCCATTCCACCTCCTCAACGTATTTTCCCACCACAACTACTGCTATGTCGTCTGCAAATCCGACTATATTTGAATCTTCCGGTATTTTAAGTCTAAAGACATCATCATACATAAGGTTCCACAGTACCGGTCCTAGAACTGATCCTTGCGGTACGCCTCCTGTAACCCTATATTCTTTTAAGCCATCATCCGTATCATACTTTAAAACTCGATTGCAGAAGTAGTTGGCTAAAATTCTCGTTAGATAGCCAGGTGCTCCAATTTTGTGAAGTTCTTCCATTATAAGAGTCCATCGGGCTGAGTTAAACGCGTTTTTAATATCCAATGTAACAATGGCACAGTACTTCTTAGCGGCCCTTTTTCACTGCTTTCCTGCGATTGCTTTCCTCGCTGTATCAATTACAAACTTCGTAGCTTCAATTGTTGAACGGTTTTTACGGAATCCGTATTGATGTTTCGCCAGATCTGCATGTGCTTCTATAGCTTGCTCTAGTCTTTTGCATATTATTCGCTCCAAAAATTTTCCAGCCGTATCTAGCATACAAATTGGGCGGTATGAAGATGGCTCTGTTGGTGATCCTTTTCCCTTAGGCAATAAAACAAGACGCTGCTGTTTCCATCTTTCAGGAAAAACCCCTTCTTTCAAGCAGGCGTTGTAGACTTCAGTAATGTTTTCAATTTGCGTTAGGATAGCTGTTTTTAAAGCCACGTTTGGAATACCATCCGGACCGGGTGCCTTCTTGTTTCCCACTTTACGTACTGCAGCGAGTACTTCTTGCTGCGTTACTGGTGGCACATCCTTTTCATTAACTCCTTCCGACAAAAAGCTTTCAATTGCGTTTGGTTGTTCTGGGAAGAGTGTTGTTACAATTTTCAGCAGCAAATCTGGGCTTGATGGTGCCGTTGAATCGATTCTCTTTAGTTTTTAAGAACAATTCTGTACGGAACACCCCATGGGTCCTCATCAACCTCCATACACAACTCCTTGTAGCAAAGACGATTTGATTGCATCTTTTAGTTCTCTGCGTGCCTTCTGATACTGTTCTTGGAGGGTACTCGAGTCTCCTTTTTTTTGGGCTCGTTGGTATGCTCTTCTGGTTTGATTACATGCTTTACGTAACCTCGCAATTTCTTCGTTCTAGGCATGGTTGCTTCACAAGCTTGGGCCACGCCGTTCATCAGCAACGGTCACTCACTAACGGTCCAGTTTGTTTTTCCTCTAGCTAGGGAGCCACTCACGAAGGTAAGATCGATCACGGAGCTGGCACTGCCTCTACGAAATGTGGGAGATTTTCCGGTATTCAACAGCACTAAATTCAGTGTCGCCAACGCTTCGAGCAGCACTCTTCCCCTTCTGTTGGTCTCCCTGCTACCCCATTCTATACACCACGCATTGAAGTCACCTGCTATAAGTATGGGGCTTTTACCCCGAGCATCGTTTACCAACTTATGCATGAAACTTTAGAATTCTTCTATCGATGCACTTGGTCGAGCATAGCAACTGTAGACAAAAACTCCATCCATTTTTGCAGTGACGAAACCCAGTTCAGACTTGTTAGCTTTTTCTTCCAGGGCCCGTTCTCCACAAGCCCATATAGCTGCTTCACCGGTTTTGTCCACTATCCATTGACTATCATCCACTATTCTATATGGCTCGCTTAGGATAGCTATATCCACTTGTTCTTCCCGTACCCTCTGCACTAGTAGGTCCTGTGCGACCTCAGTCCGATGTAGATTAAGTTGGATAACTTTCATGCACGCATTTGTTTAAGAGCCCTCTGTAACGCTGGGCAGGTTTTGCTCCCGGCAGCATGCTTACATTCTCCTTATTACCAGCCACACAGATCATGCAGTTGGGGTTATTGCGGCTGTCTTTAGCTTTGTGTCCAATCTTTCCACACCTGCATAACATAGACCGGTCCTCATTCTGGCATCCCCTAGCTATGTGACCATAGTCTAGGCATTTGAAGCATCGGGATGGCTCCATTTTTTTTCAAATGCGGCAGATCACCCATCCTATCCTTATTTTAGATTCCGTCATCGCTAAATCTGCTATAATGCTCGTAAGTCCTATTACTGCTGTCTGCGTCCCTCCATACGCCTTACGCAAGGATTTCACTACTACTCCGTTAGTAGCATTAAATTTCTTCGCAAACGCCTCACGTATTTCGTCCTCAGTGGTCACTTCATCCATATCTTTGACTTCTAGTATTGTCTCCTGGCTTAAAGTTCTTACTTCCGCTTCTGCTCCCAGTACTCTCTCTATTTGTTCTTGGAACACTGAAACTGGTCCTCTATCTCCTACTGTTTGTAGCTCCAGCAATAGGTCCCCTTTAGCTGTTTGCCGTATGTGGGTAACATTTTCTCCTAGTTCCGTCAGATTTTCATTTGCCTTCACTTTTTTAAGGATCTCTGCATGTGAGAGCGAGCCTGTTTTTTTTATCAGAAGAGCATCTGGTTTGCATACAGGTCCACACTCCACGTTGTATTTTGTGATGCTTTTTTTACGCCTTTTCTTCCGGTTTTTACTCACTTATTTCGTCCTCGGCTGCAATTTTGTCGTCTTCCTCGTTAACCAACTGGTTTTGTAGTATTGCTGACTTGCTTTTTACCATTCTTTCCATTTCGCTGGGTGTTGATCTCTTCCTTTTAAAAGCCGCTTTCAATGGTGTTTCAATGGCTTCTGCTAGCGGCACTGTTTTTTAGTTTTGGTCGCCATTTATGTCCACTTTAGAAGGGGATCCACTGTTTTCACCCTCTTCATTATTATCACTATGCTATGGTTTCTTCGTCCGCCACTCTATTTCTGAACTGGCCGTGTTATAGTCAGCGCTTATCGAAAACACCAGTCTTCTGATATTGTGATGCACATTTGATCTTGGTTTTAAGAAATTCACCCACTCCGTTATTTTATCACCTAAGCGAATCCAAGTATCCACTTTGATATTTTGCTTTACCGGGTCCTTATCTGACCCGACCGTCAAGTCAACTATCTCGGTAGAAAACGGTTTCGCCTCTTCCTGTACTTTAGTGCAATTTTCCAACGCTTTTTGCTGTTCCTCGGGTGATCCTGCCACTTTCGAGCTCCTCATGAATGGGTTCGATCCTGCTGCTCCCTTGCTATTGCTTGTAGTTCTATCTGCTACCCTAGCCAAGTTTCCCACCGGGGTAACATTGCAGTCGCTTGATCTCGACGGCTGGGAGCCTGCTTGCTCACTCCCCGAAGCCGCCGGTACTGGGAAGCCGTCTCCCTGCACCGTAAGTTTTGATCCTATCTTTACGTCCATGCCAATTTCGTGTCGAGGTTTTGTTCCCCGCACCAGGTTTCATTCTACTCTACCACCTGGAGTAAAAGACTGTATTTCGACCGCTCCTGACATGGAGAACAGACGTCGTTCTGTGCCGCTCCCCCTTGGAGTACAGACGCACACATTGTTTCACGTTGTTTCACTGGTTTTGGTCCACCCCAGGTATTTCATATCCCCGGTACCAGTCATATCTGACAGGCATTCCCCCATCCGCCAACCAGGGGAGGCACCTCATGGAAGTCCAGCAACTCCACACATATATATATATATATCCACACATGTATATATATATATATTAGACTGGTCGTTAAAAACTAAATTTCCGAGACGCCCCCCAGAAAAATTCTTTGTGGTCAAAAAACCATAACGGCTTTATTTTTTTTTTTTTTAAGTGAAAAGAACACGTGCCGCAAAATCATCGAAGTTTATTTTTTGATAAAATTGTTAATATCTCATAAAATATGCAGATGCCAAAAAAAATCACATAATGATTTTTGCAGGAAATTTAATTTTCTACAAAAAAGGTCCAAGTAATTTTTTTCCTAAAACCTATATTTCTGATGATATTTTGAAATAAAACTTGAAATTCTTCGAAACTCGTAAAACCAAATGATGAAAATTTCGACGAAAAAGTACTAATTTTGATTTTTTTTGTCACGATTATTTTTTCATACATTTCATTCTATAGCATAAGAAGAAAATTAGGAGTTTTTCGTCATCTTTATTTCTTATGTTTTTTAAAAATTACGAAAACTTACAAGTTCATTTTCAAAATATCATGAGAACTATACGTTTTCGGGAAAAAATGACATGGACCTTTTTTGTAGAAAATTAAATTTCCTACAAAAATGGTTATGTGATTTTTTTTGACATTTGCATATTTTATGAGATATTTGAAAAAATCTACGAATTTTTCAAAAAATCAACTTCAACGATTTTGCGGCACGTGTTCTTTTGATTTAAAAAAAAAAAAATAATGCCGTTGTGGTTTTTTGACCCCAAAGAATTTTTCTAGGGGGCGTCTCGGCAAATTTAGTTTTTAACGACCAGTCTAATATATATATATATATATATATATATATATATATATATATATATATATATATATATATATATATATATATATATATATATATATATATATATATATATATATATATATATATATATATATATATATATATATATATATATATATATATTATATATATATATATATATATATATATATATATATATATATATATATATATATATATATATATATATATATATATATATATATATATATATATATATATATATATATATATATATATATATATATATATATATATATATATATATATATATATATATATATATATATATATATATATATATATATATATATATATATATATATATATATATATATATATATATATATATATATATATGTATATATATATATATATATATATATATATATATATATATATATATATATATGACGAGCTGATTTTGAACAATTACCGACCAATTTCTCTTCTAAGTACTCTATCAAAAATTTTTGAGAAATTAATTAAAACTCGGCTATTAAGTTATCTTGATAAGATCAAATTTCTCCATAGTAATCAATTTTGTCGTCTTCCTCGTTAACCAACTGGTTTTGTAGTATTGCTGACTTGCTTTTTACCATTCTTTCCATTTCGCTGGGTGTTGATCTCTTCCTTTTAAAAGCCGCTTTCAATGGTGTTTCAATGGCTTCTGCTAGCGGCACTGTTTTTTAGTTTTGGTCGCCATTTATGTCCACTTTAGAAGGGGATCCACTGTTTTCACCCTCTTCATTATTATCACTATGCTATGGTTTCTTCGTCCACCACTCTATTTCTGAACTGGCCGTGTTATAGTCAGCGCTTATCGAAAACACCAGTCTTCTGATATTGTGATGCACATTTGATCTTGGTTTAAGAAATTCACCCACTCCGTTATTTTATCACCTAAGCGAATCCAAGTATCCACTTTGATATTTTGCTTTACCGGGTCCTTATCTGACCCGACCGTCAAGTCAACTATCTCGGTAGAAAACGGTTTCGCCTCTTCCTGTACTTTAGTGCAATTTTCCAACGCTTTTTGCTGTTCCTCGGGTGATCCTGCCACTTTCGAGCTCCTCATGAATGGGTTCGATCCTGCTGCTCCCTTGCTATTGCTTGTAGTTCTATCTGCTACCCTAGCCAAGTTTCCCACCGGGGTAACATTGCAGTCGCTTGATCTCGACGGCTGGGAGCCTGCTTGCTCACTCCCCGAAGCCGCCGGTACTGGGAAGCCGTCTCCCTGCACCGTAAGTTTTGATCCTATCTTTACGTCCATGCCAATTTCGTGTCGAGGTTTTGTTCCCCGCACCAGGTTTCATTCTACTCTACCACCTGGAGTAAAAGACTGTATTTCGACCGCTCCTGACATGGAGAACAGACGTCGTTCTGTGCCGCTCCCCCTTGGAGTACAGACGCACACATTGTTTCACGTTGTTTCACTGGTTTTGGTCCACCCCAGGTATTTCATATCCCCGGTACCAGTCATATCTGACAGGCATTCCCCCATCCGCCAACCAGGGGAGGCACCTCATGGAAGTCCAGCAACTCCACACATATATATATATATATCCACACATGTATATATATATATATAATATATATATATATATATATATATATATATATATATATATATATATATATATATATATATATATATATATATATATATATATATATATATATATATATATATATGACGAGCTGATTTTGAACAATTACCGACCAATTTCTCTTCTAAGTACTCTATCAAAAATTTTTGAGAAATTAATTAAAACTCGGCTATTAAGTTATCTTGATAAGATCAAATTTCTCCATAGTAATCAATATGGTTTCTCTGCTGGAAAATCTGCTGAAGAGGCTCTTTTAAACTTCTTAAGTCAGATCTACTCTACCGTTGATAGCTCATCAAAAGCAATGGCCTTATTTATTGACATTACTAAGGCTTTTGATACAGTAGATCATGAAATTTTAATATTAAAACTCTACAATATCGGCATTCGAGGAAAGCTTCTTGACTGGTTTTCAAGTTATATACTAAATCGTCAGCAGGTAGTTCAAATCGATAATATTGTGAGCAGTCGGGGTCACATAAACTGTGGGGTTCCACAGGGCTCGGTTTTAGGGCCTCTATTGTTTTTGATATATATAAATTCTATCTTTGAAATTGATTTATTAGGACATGCCACCGCTTTTGCTGATGATTTGGCATTAAGTTTTGAAGCGGTTGATTGTGATTTGAATAACATATCAGTTATCAAAACTGATTTAATCAGCCTCAGTAAATGGTTTTATTATAATCGTCTTATGATAAGTGATAAATCGAGAGTAATGTATTTTGGTCGCCAAAATACATCCACTCCTCACAATGCTTTAACCTATCATGTGTATCCCTGCAACAGAATCCCATGCTCGCCACAATGTTTTACGCTTACGGTCGTTAACGAATTCAAATATCTGGGTTTAATAGTTGATTCCCAACTTAACTGGAAGTGCCATCTCCGCAATATCAGGAAGAATGTTATCTGGACCATTTACAACTTTTACAGTTTGAGAAAATGTTGTCCAAGCAGTATTCTAAGACCTCTGTTCATAGCACAGAAAAGAATTATAAAGCTAATTTATCGTTGTCCTAGAAAGACACCAACACTTTGTCTATTTCGTCAACTAAATTTACTTCCTCTAAGATATCTATATGTCTACAAGGTTCTGAAAATGTTTTTCATTCGTAGTAACAGTTTTCATAGTCGCATAACACATGTATACAATACAAGAAGCCCAAACGTCTTTACTGTGATTCGATGCAACACTGAAAGATTTAGAAGATTTTATCTTTATATGGCTCCATATTTTTTTCATAAGCTACCAAGAAACATTAAATCACTCGCTATTGGGCAGAAACAAAAATTTGCACGGGAAACTCGAACGTGGGTTCTTGGCTTGAATAATATAGAGGAATTTTTTTAATACCTTTTATTTTTTGTTTTCTGAATTTAGTCAAATTTAATCACTAATTTTACCATTTTCAATCTGTTGATTCGTTTATATGCACCTAGATTCATTTGTTTTAATATGGAGAATAAATGCTGAGCTCGTAATTGTAAATGTTATCTAGGATATTGTGGAATTATTTTGTATTTTTTGTATTTTATTTTGTATTATTTTGAACACATATTTGTTTAAGCATTATCGTTTAAAATGTAAACGTAACATGCTCCACTACAGAAATTATTTTCTAAAGGAGCCTCTTTATTTTCATATGTATTTAAATTTAAATCTATATTAAATATAAAATTGTAATGAAATAAAGAAATAAATAATAATAATAATAATAATAATAATAATATATATATATATATATATATATATATATATATATATATATATATATACATATATATATATATATATATATATATATATATATATATATATATATATATATATATATATATATATATATATATATATATATATATATATATATATATATATATATATATATATATATATATATATATATATATATATATATATATATATATATATATATATATATATATATATATATATTAGACTGGTCGTTAAAAACTAAATTTTGTGAGACGCCCCCTAGAAAAATTCTTTGTGGTCAAAAAACCACAACGGCATTATTTTTTTTTTTTTTAAGTCAAAAGAACACGTGCCGCAAAATCATCGAAGTTTATTTTTTGATAAAATTGTTAATATCTCATCAAATATGCAGATGTCAAAAAAAATTATATAACCATTTTTGTAGGAAATTTAATTCTCTACAAAAAAGGTCCAAGTCATTTTTTTCCTAAAACCTATATTTCTGATGATATTTTGAAATAAAACTTGAAATTCTTCGAAACTCGTAAAACCAAATGATGAAAATTTCGACGAAAAAGTACTAATTTTGAATTTTTTTGTCACGATTATTTTTTTGTACATTTCATTCTATAGCATAAAAAGAAAATTAGGACTTTTTCGTCATCTTTATTTTTTATGTTTTTTAAAAATTACGAAAACTTACAAGTTCATTTTCAAAATATCATGAGAACTATACGTTTTTGGGAAAAAATTACTTGGACCTTTTTTGTAGAGAATTAGATTTCCTACAAAAATGGTTATGTGATTTTTTTTGACATCTGCATATTTTATGAGATATTTGAAAAAATCTACGAATTTTTCAAAAAATCAACTTCGACGATTTTGCGGCACGTGTTCTTTTGATTTAAAAAAAAAAAAATAATGCAGTTGTGGTTTTTTGACCACAAAGAATTTTTCTAGGGGGCGTCTCGGAGAATTTAGTTTTTAACGACCAGTCTAATATATATATATATATATATATATATATATATATATATATATATATATATATATATATATATATATATATATATATATATATATATATATATATATATATATATATATATATATATATATATATATATAATATATCGTTCTCTCCATCTCTCTGGTTTTCTCTTATTGATAACTCTTCTGTTAACATTGTTTTTCGATCATTCTTTCGAATTATAATCATTCTCAACGTTACCATATACCCCATATATAACCAAGTAACGATTTTTCTTTTTTAAATTTAACAAACCAAATTGGTTTCCATCTAATGAATACTTTCTAATTAAGGCAATAAAATTCAAATATTTATGTGATAAGAATTGAAAATATAAGAAAAGATTTTTTTATTTTACTTTATAAATAAGAAGATTATAGATATAGCTTTATATGTGCTAATTAAATATACAAAAAGGCGGTGAAGTTAAACAAAATAATTATATTTTATTAATGATTTTTGTTAATTATATGGTTTGCTTCGGAATTATTAATCTGTTACTGTTATGTTATACAGTAAAAGCCCGATTATCCGGAATGTTCGGGGATTGCAGCATGCCGGATAATCGAAAATTCCGGATACTTGAATGTAAATGAAATATTATAACGATTTCATATAATACTTCAAATAAATATTTTGTTAGGATTTTCGTCAATATATTTTCAAATAAAATTCTATAAACTTTTTTTTGTATGTGTATTTCTAGTTGTTTAAATTTTATAACATTGATTGGAAATAATATTTACTACAAATACAAAAATAAGTAAATAAAATGAATAAAAAGATTAATTCAAAAATTTAAATAATTTAAAAGTTAAAGCAAAATATATTTCTTGTGAATTTCCAAACAAAAAAAAAACATTTTTTTTGTGAAAAGGGGAAAAATTCAAAAAATTTAAATTCCGGTTAATTGAATATTGAATGTCGGATAATCGGGCTTTTACTGTAAAATGTTTGAAAAAAATTGAACAGTAAACTTGTGAAATAACCATCTAACTGAATGTAACTAAACAATTGCAAATATAAAATCACCAACAAAACTATATGAAATCGTGTTCGTTAAACTTATTGGCTTTAACGTCCAAGTTTATTAGAACAAAAAGTTCAAACTCATGTAATAGTCTCATGTTTTCATATCTGTTTGTAAAGTAACTATTTTTCTGTTATGTGTGCTGAAACATTTTATTGGCTTAAAATTCCAATTTTATTATTTCTTTATAGAGAATTGTTTTTCCGTTTATACGTTCGTTATTTGTGTTCATCGGATGAGATATATTTATGTGAACGTGTTATGTTATTTAAACGAAAAAAAAACAGCTTTTGGAAATGTTATAGTTATTCCAAAAAGATTTTTTTTTAAATTAATTCTATAATGGCAGAATTTTGTAGAAGCAAGAGAGATGTTCTTCCTTACCTTACCTATCCTTTTGAACACCGTGTGCAATGATGATAGCATGTGGTGCTATAGTCAATAGTCAAAAAATTTGTTTAATGGGCGACTATACGTAAACGACTGTTATTTAACTTCAACACACTGCATACAAATTTTTTGTCTAGTGTGGTCAACTTGCAACAATACATTTAGATAAATTCTAAGCCCAGTAGATTTATGTGAGATTCTTGATAAATTAAACAAAAAACGAAGCAAGTAGCACATGCACGAGTTTTTATAGTTTAAACTAAACTAAACATCTGAGTTTTCGTTGCTGAAATTTTAAAATTCGCGTTGAAAGGAAATGAATGCAAGCAAAAAGTACAACCAAAAATTCCTTTGATTTACACATTTTTTTTCTGTTTCTATGGTTGCATTTTTGCTTGGAAAATCCAGATATTAGAAAACAACAAAAAAATAGTTTTCAAATAAATTTGTTATTAATTTACGCTACAATAATTCCTATGAATTCGTTTTTGAAATTCCATTTATGTTATAAAGTTATTCGTTTGGATCAGAGATCAATGCAAGGGAATTGATATGTGTTGTTGTCAAGCCCTGAAATCAAAGGTTATTTTCTGATATATAAACAGATGATGTATGTGATCTACTTACCCGATACAATCGATATTATCCTTGTTCAGATTTTTAACATATAAATAACAACAACAAAAAATATTTTTTCAATTGTAATTCAAATTTTAAATAATGTAAATAATTTTTCTTTCATTAAATAACAATAACTTTTGTATAACAAATGTCATCCAAAAATAAAGTTTATATCTGTTTTATTCTATTATCCTAATGCTGGATATTGTTCCTGGACTAGAAGGATTTTTTTTTTAACTAATTGATATGTTAACAACTATTTCCTATATCGGAATATAAGTGAGCATTAAAAACAAAACACAAATAATATTACTTAAAAAATTGTTTTAATAAAATTAAATAAAATATAAATGAAAAAAAATTTAATTTAATTTAAAATAATTAACCAAAGAAATTGCTAACTATGTTACTAAAACCACTAGTAATCGAATTAAGTATTCCTGAATCTTGATTCACAACCGTTGCAGTTGGACGATATGATGTCTGTGGCGCGCTTACAGGCCGATAATATGGGGCTTCATTTCTCTATTTTAAACGAACAAAATAAAATTATATAAAAATCAAAATAATAAAAAAAAAAACAGAATTAAATTAAAAAAATACTTTTGCTGGTTGTAATGTGACATTTAGTAACGTTGGATGTTGATCAACAACAATGAACTCCATTTCTCGTGGCATATAACCATCAGCAAAAACTTCTAACTTGTATGCACCTGGTAAAAGAATACGCCAAAATTCACCATAACGTGTTGAATGAAAACCAACATCACGTCCTTTGATTTTCAATGATGCACGTTCAACGGGATTGTTATTTACGTCCAAAATAAATCCTTGAACACCGCGATGGGCTTCTGCTAAGAATTTGATTAGTGACTAGAAAAACATATTAAGAATAAATTTTTAAAATTTATTAGAAGATATTTTTATTATTTAACTACGGGCGCTATGGACCGTAGAGTCTGCGTGCCAGGACAAGTTCGCCTCATGCAACCTGTCCAACCCTTTATAATCTATCTATCTATTATTTACCTAACTCAATTCATTCAATTCATTTTATTAATTTAATTCATTCAATTTATTCACTTAATAGAAATAACTAAATTCGTGTAATATATTTTGCGCCTTCCATTCATTCAATTCATTCAATTCATTCATTTCATGCAATTCATACAATTCATTCAATTCATTGAATTCATTGAATTTATTCAATTCATTCAATTCATTCAATTCATTTAATTCATTCTATTCATTCAATTCATTCAATTCATTCAATTCATGCTATTCATTCAATTCATTCAAATCATTCAATTCATTAATTCATTCAATTCATTCAATTCGTTCAGTTCATTTAATTCATTTAATTCATTCAATTCACTCAATTCATTCAATGCATTCAATTCATTCAATTCATTCAATTCATTCAATCGATTCAATTTATTCAATTTTTTCAATTTATTCAATTTATTCAATTCATTCAATTCATTCAATTCATTCAATTCATTCAATTCATTCAATTCATTCAATTCATTCAATTTATTCCATTTATTCAATTTATTCAATTTATTCAATTTATTCAATTTGTTTAATTCATTCAATTCATTCAATTCATTCAAATCATTCAATTCATTCAATTCATTCAATTTATTCCATTCATTCAATTCATTCAATTCATTCAGTTCATTCAATGCATTCAATTCATGCAATCGATTCAATTCATTCAATTCAGTCAATCGATTCAATTCATTCAATTCATTCAGTTTTTTCAATTTATTCAATTTATTCAATTCATTCAATTCATTCAATTTATTTAATTTATTCAATTCGTTCAATTAATTCAATTCATTTAATTCATTCTGTTGAAGTGGTTTTATGATGCTTTGAAGCGTATCTTTGGTTATTTTATAAATAAAATCACATATGGTTCTAATAGAAAATAAACTGAACTAAGTAACGGATAAATAACGATGCAGTCGGTATAACTAGTTTCACTTCATTTATGCTAAGTGTCCAATACAAGACAATTAAGTGTTTTTGTTTAGTGATATTAGTAAATTATAGTTAATTTGTGGTTCTTGTTATTTTTAGTGGACTTAAAGATATTTAATTTAGTTAAATTTGTTAAAATGGCGGGAGAAACATAAAGTTACGAGATCACATTCTCGACTCTCGATCACATTCTCGTCCGAAATGAAAAAATTTGCTGACGCCATCACAGTAAATACATTATTAGAAGAAATTAAGCCTCGTCTTGAGAAATTGGAGTTTTTGTGGACTGAACTCAATAGCATAGACGAAAAAGATTGTGTCGTTTAAGGTCAAGAGTCGGTTGCTCTATCTTTTGAGAAATTATATTACTTTCAAATTCAAAAAACTTTTGAATACTGTAGCTGAAGACACAAATGAGTTAGGAATCAAAGATATTGAAGACAATTCAACAGTTAAAATGCTTGGTATCGGTATCCAGAAACCGATATATCAAAATTCTACTCCAGTCACTTTGGTTAATGAAATTGGATTGGGATGATCGATAACCTGATGATGTCGTACAACGATGGCATTGTTGTACCCCTGCCAGGACAAATATCACCTCAAACACAAATCCATGCATTTTGTGATGCGTCAGAATAAGCATATGTAGCAATTGTCTATACGCGCTCGTTACAAAAAGATGGACAAATAAATACAATAATTGTTGCTTCTAAAACAAAAGTCGCTCCAATCAAGCAGGTTTCCTTACCACGATTAGAGCTGTGTGCTGCAGTTGTCTTATGTCGTTTAATAATTTTTTTGAATATATCACTGAAACTACAACCTGCTTCGATCTACGACTGGATCGATTCATCAATCGTGCTTCATTGGCTGTCAACTGTCAAGTATACCTCGAAGATGGAGGTCATTTATTGGAAATCGAACTTCGGAAATTTTAGAAACGTTGCCAAGACGACACTGGTCACACGTTAAATCAAGTGACAACCCAGCTGATTTTTTTTCATGAGGAATAAATACATAAATGGTATATGATTTGACATTCTGGTGGAATGGTCCAATTTAGCTCCAGCAGTTCGAAATATGTTGGCCAGCAGATAAAATAGTTCTCATGGTCTGCTGGTCTACATGGTCTACTGATTATGTCAATCATTTACTCTACAAACTTTCAAGCCTATTCAAGGTTAAACGAGTATGTGTTACATGTTACGTTTTATCAATAACTATACAGGGTGGGCCAAAAGTCACGCCTGCGTGTAAAAATTGAATAACTTTTTTGTTTATTATTTTTTTTTATTTATCGAACCGTGTTATACCACCATGCAAAAATTAACGACCGAGCAACGAACCAAAGTGGTAGAATTTTACTTAGGTAATGGGCATTCAATTTTACTGACACAACGAGCATATAAAAATTATTTCAACACCAGAAATGCACCTAGCCAAACCGCAATTAATCGTTTAATTGCACGGTTCCGACAACAAGGACCGAGAGTAGTACAGAACCAAGTGAACATTAATCGTGTACGGGACAATGTTAAAGAATACCCACAAACTTCAACCCGAAGACGTTCTGGACAACTGGGCATCTCTAGAACATCACTTCGACATATTTTATCACGTCATTTACACATGCATCCATACAAGGTCCAAATGGCCCAACAACTTTTACCAGTTGACTACCATCAAATACTAATTTGGGCAACACGTTTCGTGGAGTTGTGCGCAGAAAATAATGAGTTTCTTAACAATTTAATAATGAGTGATGAAGCACATTTTCATCTTAATGGATATGTAAATAAACAAAATATGCGATTTTGGGGTACTGCAAACTCTAGAGTTGTTCACCAGCGCCAATTGCACGCGCTCAAGTGAACAGTATGGTGTGAAGTGACATCACAAAGAGTTATAGGGCACTACTTCTTTGAAAATGAAGTTGGTAATGCAGTGACAGTGAAGGGGGACAGGTATCGTACTATGATTTTGAACGCCCTGTGGCAGCCAACAAGTGTTTCCAGCAGGATAGAGCAACAGCACACATGGCCCGTGCCACAATTACCCTTTTAAATGAAATTTTTGATGACTGAATTGTCTCAAGAAATTCAGAATTTTATTGGCCAGCACGTTCACCAGATTTAACTGCGCATGATTATTTTCTATGGGGTTATCTTAAATAATGATTGTATGTTAACAAGCCCCAAACTAAAGAACAACATTGAAGCTGAGATCAGGGCAATAGAACCTGAAACTTTGCGTGCAGTTATGCAAAACGCCTGTTTAAGAGCCCATTTGTGCATCAATGAAAATGGTGGTCATCTCTCTGATATTATTTTTCAAAATTAAAATTTAGATCATTTGAAAAAAAAAACAATAAAAAAAATAATAAACAAAAAAGTTATTCAATTTTTACACGCAGGCGTGACTTTTGGCCACCATTTATTGATGCAGATGATTTATTACCTGTTGATGGTTGTCTAGAAAATATGTCGTTGCCTTTTGAAATAAAACATCCAGTCATTCTTCCAAAAGGTCATATTTTAACAAATTGATCCTCCAAGAGCATATTAGAAATCTGCATGCAGGACCATCTTTGCTTGCAAACATTATTCGACAAAGATATTGGATGCTTAGCATTAGAAATGAAGTAAAACGAGCCATAAAAAGGGAGTTTACCAACTTGTCGCGTTACAAAATCAAAACCACTCAATAATGTTAGAATTGATTATGCTGAACTCACTCAAATTCGAATTACCAAAAGAAGAAAAGCTCGAAGTGCAAAAGGCTATATAGCAATATTTGTTTCCTTAGCAGTCAAAGCAGTTCATCTCAAATTAGTGAGTGATATGACATCAGAGGCCTTCATTGCTGCATTACGTCGTTTCGCATGACGAAGAGGTGTTCCTCAAGAGATTTGATGTGACATTGGCACGAATTTCGTTGGAGCCAACAAAGAATTAACCAGTCTTCACAAACAATTAATTCTCCAAATATTCAAATAGAATCTATCCAATTTCTATTTGCCGAATAATATTAATTCTCATTTTAATCCTCCAAGTGGGGCTAATCACGGTGGCGTATGAGATATGAGAGGTTATAGTTAAATCAGTCAAATTTTACATGAAAAGGGTTACTGTAAACACGTGCATGTTGAATAAACGGTTTAAGAAATGGCTACATTATTGACGCAGATAGAAGCTGTCCTAAATGCACGACCTTTATGTCGTCGTCATCGTCATCGATGTACTTAGACCTGCACATTTCCTTGTGGGAGAATCTCTATGCTCAATTCTTGATCCATCACTAGAAGACATCTCGTTTATCTAGGTGACAAAATATCCATCTAAGGGTTTTGGAAGGCATGGTCACAAGATTACCTAAATTCTTTGCATCAGCGCAACAAATGACAAACTAAATATCAAAACATTCAAGTTGTCGATATTTTGTGCATCAAGAAAGAGCATATTCCTCAAAAAAATGGATTCTTTGTCGAATTATTGCAATACATCCAGGAAAAGATAAACTTGTTAGAGTAGCAACAGTCAAGACATCGAAATTAGAAGTTATACGTCCTATTGTTAACACCCCGATTACTGAAGTCGTGTATTATTAAAGTCGATTGGTCACGAATAAAAATAAAAATCCCGAAACGAAAAAATTTCAAAACTAAAAAAAACTTACGCTTTACGTTCTTCAATTTCACAAGAACAATTAAAGATGTTTGACAAAACTATTGTCACATGAAAAATATAATCGACTAAAATGTCATTTAAAGTGATGTGAAGTAAAGCTGTCTGTATAAAATTACTTGAGGCGTAAAAACGACTTTAACAATACGAAAATTGATGCGATGTGACATTAGTCATTTAAATGACATGACTTGCCTTCGGTAATCGGGGTGTGAATTATGTAAACTTCCAATAATACTTTACTTACTTTATTGATATATTTTGCTTGATAATCTTGTTTATAATGTAGTTAATTTTCTATTTATGTAAAATTTCATTAAGTTAATTTTCCGTTCTTACATTAATTTTTTTGCTTAAAAATTTAATTTCACATTTAACTATAAAAGCCCAAGTTAAGAAATTATATTTTCTATGGGCGGGAGGATGTTCGAACTATTTCGATTCCACCCCAAGGCCCAATATTCCTAATCCAAAAATTCCTAATCCTATTATTCTAAATCACATTATTCCTAATCCCATTATGCCTAATCCAAAAATTCCTAATCCCATTATTCCTTTTCCCAATATTCCTAATTCCCAAAAATCCTAAAAATATAATTTTATACCAAAAATCCTAAAAGCACTTTTTAATTACCCTTGGAATTGATTCTAATGGGTTTTCAAACACTTGAGTCTTCAGGGCTACGGTGCGTTATATGGGATCCGCACCCTGGGGGTGGGAATGGGTTTGTTGGAAAGCTTTGATGGTGGGGGTTATATATATGTAGGTATCTTAGGCCGGAGGGGTGGGGTTTAGATTATTTGAAATGAAATATTTTAAGATATAATATTTTATGATGTAAAATGTTATTTTTCACTCGTTTCTGCGACCCTGCAGACCTTCGATCAATAGCACCCCCCACTCCCCCACCGGATGTTTATAATTTTAGAATTTTTGGGAATATTTCTGATAAAATTAGGATTTTTGGGATTAGGAATATTGGGAAAAAAGTTTTAGGATTTTTAGGATTAGGAATAATGGGGTGACACCACTATTTCTGGGTCTATTTCAATTGTTTATAGCAAAAGAATTAATTAAATAAAACCATAATGGTCAGCCCTGATAAATCTAAATATAAAAAATTTAATTTTTCTTATCAAAATTTTGTAATTTGTTTTCACTTTGATTCTGGCTGTAACACTGTGCGACAAATGGTAGGGGTCTGTGATCCGCTGGGGTTCTGACTAAAAAGTTGGTGTCTCATTTTGACAAGAATATTGATTTTTTATAAAAATTTTTTTTGAATATTTTTACTGGAATAAACTCCAAAATTTATTGTTTTAAATGTATTTGGACATGTGTCTATGGGTCTTTGTGTATTAATTTTATTTTTTTTTTAGTTTTTATTTATTATTTTCTATTTTTATTTTTTTATTTTTATTTATTTATTTTATTTTATTATTTTATTTTATTTTTTTTAATAATTTTATTTTATATTTTTATTATATTTTATCATATTTTATTATATTATTATTATTATTTATTATTATTATTATTGTTTATTATTATTATTATCATTATTATTTATTATTATTATTTATTATTATTTATTACTATTATTATTATTATTTATTATTATTATTTATTATTCATTGTTTGTTATTATTAATTATTATTTCTTTTTATTGTTTATTTATCATTTATTATTTATTTATTATTTATTTATTATTTATTATTTATTTTATTTATTTATTAAATTTTTTTATTTTATTTTTTTATCTTTTAATTATATTTTTATTATATTTTTATTTTATTATTTTTATTATTTTTTTATTTTATTTTATTATTTTTATTTTATTTATTTATTTATTTTATTTTTTTTGTATTTCTTATTTATTTAATTTTAATTTGTTTATTTTTTCGTTACTTTATCAGTATAGTATATCAGTAGATTAAAGGAATTTTAATTCTTAATTTCTAAATTTGTTTCAGCAAAATCGGACTAGTCGTTCTCGAGTTATGTCAAAAAAAGAACCCCAAGCGTGACAATTTCTCCTATATGATACTTACTAACTTCAAATCGATATATCTCGATTCCTAGACGTGACCCAGCGAAACGCCGGAACACGTATAACTTTTTTTTTACCGATATAACTTTTCCCGGTAGTCAGAACCCCAGCGGATTTTGGCTGTCGCACTGTGTAATTAAGCATCTATTGTTGTATAATAAAATTCAAAACTTGTTTCTATAAATTATAAATAAAATAAAAAATTTTATTTTTTATCAGAACCTTATTTTTTATTATAAAATAACCAAAGCATACGGCTCGAAGGACCAAATGTTAAATTGGTTTTATGATGCTTTGAAGCGTATCTTTGATTATATATATTTATTATTTTAATTATAATTTATAGAAACAAGTTTTGAATTTTATTATACAATATTTAAACACATTCAATTCATTCAATTCACTCAATTCATTTAATTCATTCATATAATTCATTCAACTTTTTTATAACAATAAACAGAGCGTAAAAAAAATATTGTAGCAACTTCAATAACTTACCAACTGATTATCCTCCCAATATTTTCTCAACTCATGAGCTGGAGGAAACTTGCAGCATGAAACTTCTAACGTTACTTCCATACAACCATTCCAAATATAATTATAATCCTATTCATAAACAAAATATCAAAATAATATAAAGTTACTCAATTATGAATCGTTTAATTTATTAATCATTTACCTGCATACCACCTGTCAATGGATACCATGCCGCTCCATTTGTTATACCATTTTCAAACGATGGTGTAGTTGATTTACATGCAACACCTCGTGACATTTTTGCATGATTATTAGCGTATGTTAATGATAAATGTTTAAACACATCATCATCAGGTGTTAATGAGGGAGTAGATGAAAAACTCTGAAACACTGTATTCAATACACCACCAGAAATGAAATAATAAAAAAAATATATTAAAAATGTTGCAAAAATTATAAATAAATAAAAACAAATATATCGAATAATTTAAATGAGATTTTAAATGAAAATTCAAATAGTTATTGAAAAGTAATTGAAGTTTATAATAGGATTTCAATTTGTAATTTATATTGTATAAATCTCCATGAATAATTTAAATATTAAAATTATTATGACAGATATTCATATTGTGCATATTTGTTCAAGATATTTATTATTTTAATTATAATATCAACATAATCATGATTCAGGCAAACTATCGAATAATTATTTCATGAAAAGTTAATCATGATTTGTGTTACTAGAACGATTTCGTTATGTCATCGATTTTAACTTTATATTGAATGATATTGAACGACAACTTGATGACTTCTTGTAATTAAAAATTTAAGCAAATATGCATAAACCTTTTACATACTTCCAAATAACTAAATCAATTTAATTCATATAAGTAATTTTTTATACATACACGAGCATGTAACTGATGATCGACATATTTCTTAAAAGATCCAGTAAGGTAAAATAATGTAATGTTAGCAAGATAAAAAAGTGGAAGAAAAAATGTTTATTGTAATAAACGATTTACTTTGAATTTCTTAAAGCGATAATCGTAAGATTATTATTTATTTATAAATCATTTATAAATAAATGAAATTTGATGTTCATATATGTGCTCTTAAAATCATATTTAGGTCAACCAATAGCAAGTAGATCACATATGAGATTCCACACTAAAAATTGGTCCTTCGAGCCGGATAAATCTCACCCTAGGAAACCTCATTGCATTTAACTGCATTGATGTGATACAATTCTAAAAACTTATCATCAACCTTTATAAATGTTAGGAAAAAAGCTACTCAATAAATTTTTGTTTCATTCCTCTCTCTATACGCGTAATTGGGTAAAAATAATAAATTTCTATAGAACCATTAACCATAACCAAAAATCTGTGGCAGGGCAATCAATCACAAGTAAACAAACAGTTTACGTTAGCAATTTTTTTTTTTTCAATTTTAATTTTCTTGTGTATGCAATATTTTATACATATATGCAGAAGGAATTTTCACTTCTCAAACAAAACAATTTTTCACTGAATATACAACGATAACGAAGGGTAAATTTATTATTCGACCAAATCTGTATGTTCATCTTTTGAAAATAAATATTTATTTGTGTGAATTATTTAAAATGCTTTTGTATAAACGTAAACATAAAAAAATTTCAACTCCTTTGCTTTTCAAGCGTTGGGTAAGTTTTTTTTATACGGAATAAGTGTTAGAATAATGTTAAGGGATATGAATTTAAAATTGTAATTTGATTTTTAAAGGTTGCTAAGAAGTAAAAAAGTAAACTGGGGATATAATTGAAATCTGTGTAAGCAAATTTTGATAAGCTCGGTTCGATAGCTCTTAATTAAATAAATAAAATACTTACTAGAATGTGGGGTATTATCATACGGATAACTAGCCACCAATGCACCTCCGTGTAACGATCCACTCAACACAAATTGTATCTTCGAGATCCACTCTTTCACGGCATCGGTTTCCGGTTGCCCCCTCTTATTATTTTGTTTAAAATGATCTGGGAAATTACGATTTAAATCAAATCCACGAGAATTATATCGTCCCTGTCCACCATCACATGATCCTTCTTTTGATACCGAATAACCATCTGGGTTCAATGATGGTAAGATATGAATTCTTGTATTATCCAATAACCATTTTATATAAGGATCAGAATTGTAACTTGTCACCAAATATTGAATTAAATGTAACATCAGCTCCTTCCCAACTGGCTCATTGCCATGTATATTCGCTACATATTTAACATCAGGTTTTCCAATCATATGCTCATATGGTGATGCTGAGACAACCAATACCCAAAGATCACGTCCTACAATTGATTTTCCAATTGAATACAATGCTGTTAAGTTTGGATATTTAGCACTTGTTGCTCTGAAAATATATTTAAAATCAACATCAGTTTATTTTATTATTTGCAAATGTTAGTTTATTTGAAGAAGAAAACAAAGCTGTGCATGGTTGAATCTACAAATGTTTGCCATTCAGTAAAAAGTATATAGATTACATAATACAATTATGTTTTGTAAATTGAATTTTTTATGTAAAGAATTTTCTAAATGGAAAATTCCCATATGTATTTGCTTTAGTTGAAAAACAAAAAAATAAAAAGTTAAAGTTTTACTATTTGTATTAGGTTTTATTTGCTTTTAGTTTTGGTAAAAAATAAATAGTTTTGTTAAATATTTCGAAGAAATAATTATAAAATAAATGTGATATTATATATCTTGATAATTGAACATCTCAATTCTTTTTTAAATTTAATTATAAATTAAAAACTGAATAAAAAGTTGTTATGATAGTCCTAACTCCTAACGTCAGTCAGGATGCACAATTGATCAAAATGGTCAAATATATTTTTAGCTCTAGCGAACGCCCGATTTATCACGTCACGCATATGAAATGTTCACATCACTATTATAAAAATAAAGTCAGCAAACATCACAAATATCTGATTTTCGGACGACGAAAGCGTGAAAACTACTTTGACTTCACGTCGACTTCGATAAGATAATTTTTTGGTTATGGTGTATGTTAAACCAGAAACTTAATCACTCACTAAGTGAGTCAAAAAAATTGCAGTTCCTGGGCTCACGTCGATTTCATATGATTATTATAATACATATTTTATACTTTGTGAGGGGTCTGTTCTTGACGAGTCTGGAAAATTTTGTTCTGCCATTTTTCTCGATTCGGCCGCTTTTTCGTTCGGCAAGCTCCGAAAAATGCCGATTGCCCGTGATCTTGCAATTTGTTTTTTATTTTAACTATAAGGGGTTAGAAATTTATTATAGAACACGAGGGTAACCTTGTCCGACAAAAATTTGTCTGCTATTGTCTTGTCCGACCACCCAAACATACCAAAATGTTAGTTGTTGTACTCGACAATAGCAGACAAATTTTGGTAGAACCAGCTTACCCTCGTGTTCTAAAACAAACTTCCAACCCCCACAATTAAAAAAAAAATAATATGGTAGAAATTTACAAGATCGTGGGCAATCGGCATTTTTCGGAGTCAGCCGAAAAAAAAGGCGGCTGATTTGAGGAAAATGGCAGAACAAAAGTTTTCGGACTCGTCAAGGACATGCGCCTCACGAAGCATAAAATATGTGGTAAACATCACATGAAATCGGCGTGGGCCCAGACACTATTGTTCAGTGAGCTCAAAGATTAATTTTTATACCTTTTAAATTCAAATTTTTTACAAACATTTAATGGGAAACATTATTCTCTCTCGAAAATGTTATAACGTGGTCAATCTACGTGGTTAGGCCAAGTCAAATGTCATATCTAGCGCTTATTAGCCTGTCAAAGTCAATCAACTCGTATGAAAATTCTGAAAGTAAAAATCGAGCACAAGTAAAAATCGTCCAAATATGTATAAGTTAATGTCCGCTTGGAATACAGGTTTTATACCTGTTTCGCATAAAGCTTAATCTCAGCATGTGATCTCTTAGCACTGACGGAGTCATCCACTCTCCAAATGCGTGAAAGATTATTTTGCTTTCTTCCAGACAGAATCTGCATTAATATTCAATCCTATTCCACAATTGCACAATATTTGTTCACTTGAATATGACTTCGGTAGTTTCACTATTGGTTTGTTTAAGGTTGCTTTCCACGAAATAACAATTGCTCGGTCAGAGTATTCGAGCCTCTTTGAAGAACTTTAAACCAGCATATATGTCTTTTTGTTCCGGAAAATCAGGGATGTTGATGATAGTGTAATTTGAAGGGGATTTTGATTTTGTTTGACCAATTTGTTTGTCTCGTTCTCTGCAATGCTCCATTTATCACAAATCATTTTGCTTAAAAGACCATTTAATATTTGCCACTTGGAAGCTGTTGCCAAAGATTAAAGACAAAGCTGCTGTTACAATTTGTGACATTTTCTCCTGCAGATAATGTCCAATCTACTTAACAGATAACGTCCAATCTTCGGACACTATCATTATTTTCCCTTTCGCTGTAACTCCTCGAGCAGGTCGAACTACTGTAACTCCCACTTGGTTTGTCCATACCCTAGCATACGAAAAGTTCTCAACTTTCTTCCTTCCTTCTTTCTCTTATACCGTACCATCTCCGATGGCACTAAAGGGTGAGTATTATGGCAAACAAACGCAATAATATAACAAACTTCATATTGTTGCCGCGAACAAACCCATAATTTGTACACTCAAAGAAATAAAGGAAAGTTTTCCAAATGTTTTATAAATATACAACCAAACTCACAAAATTTTTTGATAAAACTACAATTTTTTTTCCTTCAAATCCAAAACTAATTTGTAAATGAAATAAATATTTTGTTATTTCAAATAATTTTTTTTGTAATCTACAATATTTTTGGTAAACTTACAAAAATTTTGTGAGTTATATATTTATAAAAAATTTGTTGAATTTACTTAGTTTTTTTTTTAGTGTAGACAGACGCAAAGATTGTATACAAAGCTACTGTTACGATTTTTGTGGCCCGAGGAAATTAATGGCGAGGTCCTATAATTGATACATAAAATCAATGCGATTTCCTGGTAATGCTACCTTTTGCTGTCAATATTTTTCATAGCATAATTGCCTCTATAAGTCACTACGGTGTCACTATTCTTGATATCACTGAAATATAATAGAATCAACATCGAATCGACTGATCAAAACCTCACTTTATATCACAATCTAAGATAACCTAATTCAAACGCGACATAAAATAATTCTCAGTCACGCCGCAGTCAAAACATAATCTCCTGCAGATAACGTCCAATCTATTTCTTCTAACACTATCAGCCTTTTCCCTTTTGCTGTAACTCCTGCGCAGGTCGGACTACTAGAACCCCCTCTTGGTTTCTCCATACTCTAGCATAAGAACAGCTATCTACTTTCTTCATTTCTTCTTTCTTTTATATCGTACCATCTCCGATGGCATTAAAGGGTGAGTGTTGTGGCAAACAAACTTGGTCCAACGATATGCTAGTGTTTTTTCTTTTAAAATTTATTACGAAATACTTTCTAAATCGTCGTAGAACCACAAATGGTCCATCATATGGCTGTTCGAGTACAGGTCTTAATCGATCAATTCGAATAAATACGAATTCGCTGGTCTGTAAATCGTTTGACATATACACCTTTTGGTTTCGCGATTGACGTAGAGAAGTTCTAGATGTTATTTTCCTCATATGTTCGGGTAAACATTGAACAACTTTTGTGATATGTTTGGTTTTTTTTACAACAAATCCACCAGGAACTTGAAGTGCTTGTCCAACTGGTGAACAATTCATACTGTCTTTTTGTGATGTTCTTATCCCTAAAAGTATAATCTGGAGCTCGGCAAGTTAATCCAGTTTGCAGTCCTTGCTTTATCTTGCAGACAGGTCTTCAGTTAACGATGCAGTCTTTCTACCATACCATTGCTGGCTGGATGATACTGGTGGTATAAGAATTTTGTGACAGCCTAAAAGTTTGTTAAAGTTGTTTAATTTACGAATTTCAAAACTGCCGATCGGCGACTTAGAAGGTTTATATACTTTTAATTTGTTGCAATACAAGATTTAAACCAAGCATTTGAATTTCTATTTAATTTAGGCCAGAAATTCTTGAAAGAGATAATTGTTCGCATTGCACGTATTCCTGGATGTGATATATTGTGTAAACTGAGAAAAACTTGACGTCTAACCTCAACTGGAAGATATGCACAGTTTATTCCTGTTAAAGTCTCACACCAAAGCAAGGTTTTCGAGTTTAGAAGTGACATCAATTCCAACCTCCAACTCGTTGCCGGTTCTCGTTTGAGAAGTGATTTCGTTTCCTCTTCCTGTTCTTGTAACTCAGCTTACCACTTTGCATCAACACCATTACAGTTTATGGTTGCGATGATTTGGTTATTCGATCGTAGCTGAAGCTAAGACTGATTAAGCTTGTTTGTAATTTGTATGCTGCATCACAGTTGCCTGACAAAGAAAATGTTTCTTATTCTTGCCGAGAGTTTTTTTTGGCAAAGTAACCAGATGGGAATGGATTGGTTCCAGCAATTTGGCTGGATTTCGAATAAATCGATAGTAATTTATTATTCCAAGAAATTGCTGAATATTCTTTATTGAGGTTGGTGAGGGTAAAAAGGTGATGGCTTCTACACGTTCCCTAGATGGAAATTACCATCGTTTGAAATTTCATGGCCCAGAAAACGCAACGTTTTGACACCGAAAAGACATATAGTCGTTTTTATTTTGAGATCATAGTCACATAAGCGTCAAAAAAGGAGTTTCAAATGTTCTTCGGTTGAAGAACTTGCCACCACATCTATATAAATGAAAATAAAATTTAAGCCGTTTAGGACTTCGTTTATAAAGCATTGGAAGGTTTGAGAAGCATTTCTCAATCCAAACAGCATTCTGTTGAATTCAAACAGTCCAGAAGGTGTTGTTATATCCGTCTTATAAATATCTTAAGTCTTCTGGAAAATATATTTGTTCCAAAATTCATAAAGATGCATGGCAATGTCCTGGATATGTGGGATGGGATACCTGTCTGGAACTGTGCATGCATTCAGACGACGATTCTTTCCACACGGTCTCCAGTGATCATTATATTTTTTTCGTTCCAGTTTTACAGGTAATGATACAGGTGAAGCAGAAGCTATACATATGCTAAGATTAACCATGTATTAACGTTCCACCTGCGCTATATCGATTTTTTGCTTATCTCTTACATTGATGCGCCGTGTATTTGCATACAGTAAAAATCCCCACTATCGGAAATTCTTTTGTTATACCCACAATTTGGTACTGCTCTAAATGTATCGTTTGAAAAATTCAATTCCGAACGATTTAGTTCTGTATAAGCGTGTTAACTGGAAGTTAGGGCTGGACAGTTCAAACTGCCAAAAAAGCTGCACTAACAGCAAAGACACATTTTATACATTCTCGTTAACACATTTTATACTTTCCGTCTTTCATTTATGATGCGACTTCATTGCATTTTTCATTACCATTTTTATTAACAATCATCGGTACACCTGATTTTTTTTTTGACCCATTCGAAGCATCAAGGTTATAATAGTTTTTTTTATATACTTGCATTCTTTTTACAACGTTTCGAATTTTGTTTATATTCCGTGTTTATACAAAAACGAAACAAAAGAATTAATAGCGTTTGAATAATGAAACAGAGAAAGAAATGATTTGTTACATTACATGAACATTTCCAGTTCTTTTTGCTTGTATTCTTAAATGATAAAAAGGGTGGTCATATTTTTTGTCCGTGTTTTACTTGTTAATAGACCAACAAGAAGATGTTTGTGTGGTAAATGGAATAACCTGCAGCTTCGTAAATGATTTTTTTGTAAATGTATTGTGAATAACAATATGAATGACGACGTATGTTTCATGCAATCATCTATTTAACTCCTTCTTTTAGGTAATATTAAAGTAATATTTATAGTAGGCATTTTTGAAAAATAACATTAGTCCACGTTTGATATTAAATAAAAAAAGTTCATATTTCTTAAGTTCGCGATTTAATATGATATAAATTAGTCGGTGATTTAATATTATGAAATCAGTCCGCGATTTATATTTAAACCATGACAATGAAATACATTTTGAGTTGTGTTTGGTTTTTAAAGTAAAAAAAAATTGTAATTTAAATTCGTTTTTACTCGCAAATCAATTATTAAAATTTAATCTAATTTAATTGCTAAAATTATAGTTAAGAAATTATTTGCATTGAAGGTCATTTATTTAGAAAGACTAAAAAAAATTTTTATTATATACCATCAGTTGTACAGATACGTTATACTTTTAAGCGGAAAATCCCCGTACATGGAAAAAATGTTCCCTTCAAAATATTTTAATACATTTCTCTCCACTTTAGACGGAAACTCTCGGTTAACGAATGGAATTTTTTTTTGTGTCGTACGAATCAATTTTCATGCATATGTCGATGTCACTAATGGGTGAGAGTGAAGGTCCACAAATAGCACTTAGTCCACCTTTTAGGAAAATGCCTCCTGAAAAACTGAAACTCTCAAAAGACGGAATAAAAATTGGCTCCCTTGAGATTCCGTCTTTCGGGATTTTTACTGTATTTTATAAATTTGGTTTGCTTCAAATTTAAGGGCGCTACTGATCGTATTCTAAATTCATTTGTTACTTAAAGTTCATATTTCATTGACAATAATCAATTAATTAATTTTGCTCATGGATATATCGGATATATATATGGGGCCACGTGAACGGGAACAAACAAAAACATGGTTTTCTTCAAAATTTGGGAATTGATAGTACTCCGTCAAAAAACAATTTTTTTTAGATTTTTTGGCCAACCCCCTTGTTATCAACGACTGTCACAAATTTGAAATTTTTTTTGGTACCAGAAACTTCTTCATTTTGTAGCCAATTTAATGCGTATGTAAACAATTTTTAAAAAAATGTGAATTTGTTAGCATTTTCTCCGTAGAATACGATAAAAATAATTAAAAAATTTTTTTTTTAATTATTTTTATCGTATTCGTAAGGGAGAAAACTCCCTTATTTTGGGGTTTTAAAGTTTAAAACCAATTTTTCGAAATCCAGGACACGTTTTTTTTTTAATTTTTTTTTAAATTTACTTTAAAATGTACACTTTCAAATATTTCTATAAAGGGATGGATTTTCACCAAAGGGATTTTCACAAAAGGATTCCGGGCCGAAAAAAGATGTAAGTCGTCCACCTCACCTTGCAAATTTGTCGGCTTCTGCATTGCCTGCGATACCCTCATGATAACGTATCCGTAACTGTTACATCGTTACCATTACAAAGCTTGTTTAGCTTGCTCAAGTTCCCATTCATTTTGAATGTGATGGTGTATGAGCTTAGTGCCTTAACTGCCACTTGGCTCTTCGACAAGATAGCTATTTTCTCGTTCTACTAATTTCTTCATTAACGTAAGTTTGTGGGTTTTTTGATTGCTTATATCTTAGCCCAAAAGACGCTGGTTAGGAGTATATTGGTTAAAATTATTTGGTTTGATACTCCACCATTACCTCGGTTTTTAGCGGTACCATTTTATTACATCGTTACTCAGGTGGTATGTAGTGAACTCACTGTTCCACTCCGTTTTGTTGTTGAACTGCGATGTTTATTTCCAATCGAAGTTGAATTGCTAAATCATTCCGTTTTTAAGAAATTCAAGCAAGTTATTCTATTTATATTTTAACTGAATGATCTTTCCCTTTCCGCCATACCCAGCATGCTAAATGCCATTATGTTTTGCTGGATATGGTTTTAATCTGCAAGTGGAGTAGAACCAGTTGCAACATTGACGCTATAGGCGTGCTCTCATTGCCCCTGTTATGCAGATGAAGACCACCCTCTTCACCTTTTCCAACTCTGTTTGCCCAGCGGTAACCTGGCCTCTTTTGTTCCATACGACTGTTCCGCACGTGATGGTTGGTCTCACTTTCATGGTTTACATCCACCATAGGACACCTGTACGACATCCTCTTATGTTTTACCCGCAGGGTATTCAAAACCATCAGAAATCTTATGGCTTTGCTTTCCACTGCTTTCATGCGATTTGTCCACAGGACTTTGCTATCGAAAATTACTCCCAGAGATTTTTGTTTCTGTGTAGATTCAAATATCAAGCCCCTCAAGATGCTGGGTTTCATGCAAAGCTTTCTTATTTTGATGCCAAATAGTGGTGCCAGATAAATTTTACGATCACCAGCTTTTGCTTCTGATACTCTAGTTCTCCGCATCTCACACATCCATGCCTGCAGTTTTGGTGTTGTTAGCCTTTTTCTAAGTCTTTTTGAACGCTCCATTAGGTGTTGTTCGGCTGGGTTGGAAACGACTCAATTTTATTTTAACCACCAGCATCACTCTTAACCAAAATCCCATTGCCAATCTAAAATTCATTATAATGTTTTGTTTGCAAGTTGGTCTATTATCGATACAAGAGATATCTAGTAGAGAGAAACAAATCAATATTATATTCGAAAGTGTTGTTATCAAATGATTTTAAAACAGTTTGTCTGTCACTTAATATGTAATCAGCTTATTCGCATGCTCTTATTCAGCATATATGCTTCAACTTGAACCATATTTACCAAGTGAAAAGTGTTTCCTAAATTTTTCGTTTCTGAAATAAACGGCTGGTACTGGATAATTATGCCTATCGTATTAGAGGGAGATTCAAATAACTAATTAACCTCGTACCCGTTTCCTTTCGAAGGTAGAACGTAGGTTTAAATTAGTCGTCAGATTTCTTGGAACGATCTTTAGGATAACAGTTGTCAGATCTTAAAAAACTTAAATCAAAATCTAACAACATCAATCTGGCGTTTGGTTTATAGTAATAAACAAGTAATTATTGGGATATTAGAAATTTTAGTATATGTATGTGACATATATTTAGAATTATTTAATGATTCATTTTACATCAAAAGAGTTTTTGTCCGTTCATTCATTCAATTCATTCACGTAGGACTCAAATTTCTTTTATGAAACTTAGTTTCTTCAAGGGTTTTGTCGTCGACAACTTGACGTCTTCTATAGACTTTTCCATTCACAATATCTTATAACAACTAGTATTTGGCTTTCGAAAATAAATATTCATCAACTCAACACTCACCTTAAATATTTCGTCAATTCATCATGATTATGATAAACAAAATCTAAAAATTGTGCATCCGGAACATATGCTCTTGATTCAGGAAAACCATTTTGAAAATATATATTATTATTGTTATTGCTTATTGTATAATTATTGACTAGTGTTGAATAATTTTCAATATTTTTAGATAAAGATGTGCTAATGAATGTAGCCCATATCACAATCAGTAATTTTATATAATTCATTTTTGTGAGACCTGAAATGAAACAATTATCAAATTATTATGATAAATTTTTTTACTAAGGTAATTTATGTGAATATAAATATGTTGAAATTAAAGTTTAATGACAAATTTTTATTATTCGTTCACTCAAATCCTAAAACTTTGAACAGGATTTAGGCGAGAACACTCAGACTCTCACTACCATATCACCCGCATTCCGCAATCAATTATTATTACTCGACCACAAAAAATCTCTTTCTATTCAAAACAAACAAAAAATAAAATCGTCATTATTCAATTTCCTTTCTGCTATATTAACTATGACCTTGATCTCCCATTAATCAACTCACACGCCAAACAAAAACAAACGTAAAACTAAAAAGTGAAAAAAGTTAGTTGATTAAATTTATTTTTCAAGCTAAACTTAGAATTTCTAAAAGTAATTGATGTCAAACGTGTGGCAAAAATTAACATAAATTTTATTCATTGTCAAATAAAAAAAAAACTACCTTGCTTGTAAGTTCATACGGACGATTGTAATAAATAACAATTTTTTTACTACTTTCTTACTACAATTTGACTTGTGCCAAAGACAAACTAAAAAAAATCGCGTGCACATGGTACATGTTTACAAAAACAAAAGGGGAATGAATGGTTGATTTGTTAGTTATTGGATTATATTTATACAGAAGGGTGAATAGTAAATCGTAAAACGCTCCCTACGTAATAGAAACACTTTCAAGTATGAAATTATAAAATTATTCCTCATGTGAAAGGTCGTGTTGTGTACAAACTATAAATGTGTTATAATTTTTTACTACAAATTTTGAGGGTTAAAAAGTTTATCACGTTCAATCATTTTTCATGTGGATATAACTGATTATTGGTTATTATCGATTTTATGATTAGGTTTATGGAAATATTTGTAAAGATTAGAACGATAATTAGTTAAAGTTTGATTTTGGGTTCAGATTTTTTCGTAATTACTAATTACCAGCAAATAGCAAAAGAAAAAAATTGTGTTAAAATTGTTTAATTTTTGAATGATTGTACTTCTGAGGGTTTAATACTTTAATTACCAAACGGGATTGTAGGTAGTGATTTTTGGATAATTCTAGTGTTCCGTTCATTATTAGGGGAGTCCCAAACACTCTCCAGTGCTCTGTTTTCAAAATAAATAACAAAATTAAATTTTGTAACGTGTAATAGAGAGAGAGAAAAATGCTATACCGTCTGATGGTTATTCCAAAATTATTCTCTTTGCCAAGACTCATTTTACTCATTATCCTACCTCATGGCAAAATTTTAAATCCTAACCTGGCATGTCGTCTTTAAAATTTAAGGTTCCCCATTCCCCAGCATTAACTCCCCCATTTAAGGAATTCAGCTCAACGTTATTACTCCGCTCGTGAAAAGGAATGCCTTGCTGCTATCTTAGGTATTAAAAAGATCCGTACAAACATCGAGGGTCATCGTTCTAAGATAATTACAGATCACGCTTCTTTAAAGTGGTTAACGCAGCAGAAAAATCTGTCAAGTCGTCTGGCACGATGGAGCTTGAAGCAGCAAGGATTCACTTTTGGTGTTGGTATTGGTATTGTTACACCGGAAGTTGAAACCTGGAAACTGTGAATCCCAGAATAGTTAATGGCCTAGTGGATTCCACGCTCATGATACTCCTACCTCTGCAAACGGTAGAGTTGCGAACACCTTATGTCACTTACGTCGATTTTAGTTTTGGCCTCCGATGGCCACGCAAATGAAATCCTTTGTTTCTATATGTGACTTCTGTAAGACTGTTAAGGTCTTTACACCGCGCTACGTGCTTCCATGATATCTTCCCTAAAATCGGAAAGACTCGGTCAACGGTTATACATTGATATAATCGGTCCTTACCCCCAAAATAATCTGATAATGTAGCAATTTTGATGGCTCACGAAGTTTCTTTTTCTTTTCCATCTACAGAAACTTACCGCCGAGCCTATCTGAAAACTGCTAGAAACCAACATATTGTATGTTTTGGTTTGTCCCGAAACAATTGTCTCAGACAATGGGTCGCAGTTTAGATCTAAATTATTTGAAAACATCCTTTAATGGTACGGGCTTCACCACACCATTACAATTTACAGCTTTATATTCCCCACAGGCAAACACGCCCGAGCGAGTGGACAGAAGTGTCATCGCGGTAATTCGTGCGTACTTAACCAAAGGTCATACACGGTGGGACGTGCATCTCAGCAAAATTGCTTGTGCTCTTCGATGCTCCGTAATTAAACCATTGGATGTTCCCCCATTATGTCTCTTTAGGTCTACCCATGATCACTCATGGCACGACCTACTCTTTGCTGTGGTGCTTGACCTGCGTGGACTAGAGCGGGGAAATTCTCGATCGTCCTGATGAATTATCCAAGATTCGCTAGCGAATTAAAGAGCTGATCAAAGAAGCCGTTGCGCACAATGCGGCTCGCTTTAATTTATGTGCTAAAAAACTGATTTTTGCCCCTGGTGGCATCATCTTCCGACGTAACTTCGTGTTGAATAACGCCGAATAACAGACAAGTGCCAAATTTGTAAAGGCAAAGGTGACACGAGTGGTTGGAAATTCTTCCTATGAGTCAATAAATCTTTGCACTCCTCTCGCTGTCTTCCATTCTTGATTGTCCGGACACTCCTTTCAACTTTTCTTGTTTAGTCCGGCTAGCTCAGCCGGTAGAGTCTAAGAGTCTTTATCTCTGGGTTTGGGCCCGATCCTTACCCCTGCTTCTTATCTTTTCCTAGGGTCTCAAGGACGAACGTCGTTAGCAGGACCTGCTCCTTTCGTCCTGTCCTGTAATGGTCAAGGCATTCTGTGTCAACAGTACTTCAATTTCCCATCTTCGTTGCTTATTGTAATATACTATAAATACTATTCGAAAATGTATTTATACACTTTCACTAACTTCTCAACCCTCTTGTGTGCATAAACCAGTTCAATAACAAGTGTAAATTCATCATTCCTAATTAAAATATTTTATTTACTCTTGTTGAAGTACACTTGACACTTTCGAAACCCTATATACATTTTTTTCCTCTTTTTTTGCATGGGAAAGTTAAGATTTGTATAAAATAAAAAAAATTTCATTTTGAAAACAGTTCGTTTTGAATTCTTGTGTAGAAGGTTGAGTCGGGATGGAGTTGCAATATGTTCAGTATGGTGTCTAGTTGATTAGATTAGTTGGTAATTAATAAAAATGTTTTAAAAATTAAAATAAAAGTAAACAAAGTTTGGTGGTTTAACCATTTCTTTTATGAAAAAGTATGTTATGCCCATCAACTGCGTGATTTCCAACATGTAATGTTTGAAAAAATCTACAATCTAATACAGAACTTTGAGTTCTAAGTAAAGGTGTTAGCAAAGGAGTTAGATTTTTGTAGTTACGTCTAAAAGTAAAAAACTAACCCCGGTGCGAAACACCTTTCCATTTTCCATCCTTGATTCAACAACGTTGCATGATTTGCATTAACATAATATTTACTCAATAATATTTTTATTAACATGATAATGCAGTACAAATAGGATTGTTTTTTTTATATACATTTTCTTTTTTTTGTACATAAATGTTTTATTATTGTTTGTTTTACATAAGCGAAACGGAAGAGTTAAAAGTGTATGAACTCTTTTTCATTTAATTGTATTGAAACAGAAAGGAAAAGCTTTAAATGTGTATGATCATTTCCAGTTCTTTTTTATTATTGAGATATTTCGTTGTATGTGAACAAATGATATTTTCAACAAACTAAATAATGATATGATTGTATATGACAGAGGATGGCTCTTATTTTTGTTTATATCTTTCAATTAGCTTGAAATAATAGGAATTTGATAGAACCAATCTATCAACCGGTTTTGATGTAATTGTTTTAATAATATCGATAGCTACAAAACGAGAGGATGCTATGCAATCAATTTTTTTCTCTTTCGTTTAGTTTAAAAAAATGCTACTTATAGTTGCATTTTTGAAAAATATTGTGGAGTCCGGATTTATAAATCGAATAAATATAAAAGAGCCGGGATCTGATAGTTAATTAAAAAGTAAACTCTAAATCTTAAAGTCGGTTTTTTATGATAAAGAAATTAATTATTTTATTTATTAATTTTGTGATTTTTTTCATATTTGAAATAAAATTCGTTTTTATTATTTTTGTGTTTTTACTTATACTATTTCATCGTGTTGTAAAAGTGTCTTATTAAAGTGAGTTCGTCTTGGCATTAGTGAATGAAGAATGTCGTAAATGAAAATAAAAGGGCAGAAATATTGATAAATGTTGTGGCAAATTTATTAAGAATAAAATGTATCTTGTATATGATGTTTATAAAACAGTGAAACTAAATTTACAGTTTCAAAGTTTTTGAAAACAAACGGAGCGAAAATAAGATCGTTGAAATGTTTCAAAGCAGAGGCCAAACTGGTCAAAAGTAGCGGAACCGGTGATGTATAGGTCACAAACGTGGACACTTACACAAAATGACGAATCGCATTTATCTGTGTTTGAGCGATCGTACGCTACATAATTGATTCACTTAAGACAGACGATGGAGAGTACAGAACGCGATATAACGTTGAGATCAGAGACCTTCTTGAGGGTCCAGATATAATAGGTTGTATCCGTTCCAAAAGGATTGCTTGGTTTGGGCATGTTCTACGAGCCGATTCACAGTCTGGATGGTTAGAAAAATGTACGTTAGTACCCCAGGGAGTGGGCGACCGCGAGGTAGACCACGACTACAATGGGAGACTGACGTAATAAATGACCTGAAAAAAATCGGCTGCCATGGTAATTATGTCGCTGTTGCGAATGACCGTGGTAGCAACGCTCCTCCATGGGGTATGAACGCCGTTAAAAAAAAAAAAAGATCTGTACCAGGGAGAAACTCAACAATGTGTGTTCCTTGTTTGTTGTTATCTGAACTACTCCAAATTTCACGTTGCGCATCTGGATGGCAAACCAGAACCAAGCGCAGGTTCTTGTTGCTGCAGAATTCCAGTGCTTTAACAATATCTTGGGTTGGAAATTGGAATGGTACCATGATACGGTAGATACAAGAATACGAAGACTACGTCAGTATCAACGGTCTCGATCTTTACCGTAACTTAAACAACAACCAAACTTTTGTCACTACATTGGGTGGGGTTAACATTAACCATATTTAAATATTTATTAAAAGTTCGTTCACAATTTAGGTTTATTATAGTAAAAATCTTTTACAATTTAAAATTTTATACATTGAAAAGTTTGTATTCAGTTAGAGTCATTCCAACCACACAACACAACTTTGCAAGCACCTAGAATATATAGAGAAAGTGAAGCAAAACTAGGTTATACATAAATAGTACATACTATAAAATAATTATATCATTCAATTTTAATGTTGATAAAAACGTTTTACCGGAAATTGGAATAAATTAAATAGATTCGGAAAATCATCAACCATTGCTTTTAGATTTGATTAAAAATCGTATAAAAAATTATATGTAAAAATACAACTTCCTACTTTTCTCTATGGTCTATCAAAACAACCAAACATAATTAGCTCACGAAGATGAGGTTTATGATAATATCGTTTTAAAAACAATTAAAAATAAATTATTGTGATAATTAACAACAACTATGTCCATTAACGAAACCTGAGGAATTGTGAATTTTAAAAATGCATCAAGAATTTTTATACAAAAATATTGAAACTTTAATGGCCTCAACAGACTTAATTAAATTGCCAACAAAATAAATTTTGTTTTTCTGTAAAAAAAGATACGACAAAAAAAAACTAACTGTTAAACCAACCACCACTGCCTTAAACAATTTATATGAATAATTATAATGTCTTTAAAAAGTTAAAATGTTAATGCCACCTAAAACGATCATTGTTCCACTTGACTTTTACTAAATTAATTGTTTTCAGATGAATTAATTTAAATTCAATTTAATTGCTGTTAAAGAAGTCGTTTCGGTAATTATGTTTAAATTAACTTAATATTATGATTTTTTAATTTATGTAAAATTACACCATTTGAGTTAAACTTAAAAAAAAATTTACAACATTGAAAAATTATTTTGAAAACATTAATTTTTGGTGGTTTGAATTTAAACATATTTGTTAGAAAGTAATGAATCTGTTCGATGGGGGTTTTGTGAAGAAACAATAGTCACATATTGGTATATGCAAGATTATTGAAATATAACGGGCTTTGGCCAACTAAATCTAATTCCTAATTGAATTACTGGTTATAAAAACTTCAGTTTGTTATTAGAATTTTTTGCTTGTCGTGCTAGTCAGAAAGAATTATTTTATCCACTATATACTATTACCAATTGATAAAATTATTGTATTAGGCGAAACATAATTAGTATTAAAAATTTGAATCGAAATATGTGTATGAAGTTTATTGTGGAAATTGTGATGGTATTTATATTGGACAAACTGGTCGTTGTTTTTAAGGTAATTACTTAGAGCATTTGCATACTCATTTATAGTATTTACATGTTTTTTCACTGTCAAACCGATGGTTAGGTTGAAAATTGCATGTCAAATATTTATTTTTGATATATCAATAATATTCATTGTCCATTCGGCCATTTAAAATTAAAAATTCTTAAGCATTTCAACAATTAAATAGTATCTTTCACAAATTGATTATCAATGTTTTATTTAAATTTCGTTTGAATTAAGTATAATTTTTTTATGTGTCGACGATCAAATACGTTGTACTTATACCAGACTTGGAACGTCCTGACAAGATCAATACTTTTTTCCAAAAAATAAGTCATAATTATTTCTAAAACTAAAATTATAAATCACCTATACTGAAAATTTCATTTAATCACCAGTTTTTTTTTTAAATAAAATGTGTTGTATAATAGAAATTACAATATGTGTCACAATAACACATAGAAACCTTTTAAGTTCTAAGTCCCACAACAACTTGCATTCTGGTGTGTTGATGGACGCAAATTTTTTGGTTTTTCACGTTTTTTACGAATCGAAACTATAAATCATATCATATGATACAGTATCACATACTCTAATATTTCATGATAGAATGAAGGAAATAATTGTAAAATAAGAGGTAATAAGCAAATCTTTTTAAAAAATTTGCAGGAACAAAACTAAAACTGGGTTCTAGCTGTTGGAGTATTCCTTGCTCATTTGCCGACTGTTCAAGGAATATTTATCTAAAACTAGTATTATCTCTGGTAAAACTATCAAGGATTAATATATTTAAGAATTTTTTCCTTATTTTTGTTACGTTGTCGTTCTGTAGAAAGCAAAATGTTTGCACCATCTGTTGAGAAAAAGTCAAAAAATGCAAAAAAGTCAAAAAAGTTCGATACTTACAATGTGTGCAGGACAACCCCTTTTCATGAATCGAACAAAAAAACTTTGACTTTAACTATGACTATGACTATGACTATGACTATGACTATACTATGACTATGACTATGACTATGACTATGACTTTGACTCTGACTCTGACTCTGACTCTGACTTTGACTCTGACTCTGACTTTGACTCTGCTACTGACTCTGACTTTGACTTTGTCTCTGACTCTGAATCTGATTCTGACTCTGACTCTGAATTTGACTCTGACTCTGACTTTGACTCTGACTTTGACTCTTACTTTGACTCTGGCTCTGACTCTGACACAATCTGTGACTCTGGCTCTAACTCTGGTTCTGACTCTGGCTGTGACTCTGACTCTTGCCCTGACTCTGACTCTGACACTAAATCTGACTCTGACTCTGATTCTGACTCTGACTGACACTATCACTCACTCTGACTCTGAATCGGACTCTGAATCTGACTCTGAATCTGACTCTGAATCTGACTCTGAATCGGACTCTGACTCTGAATCTGACTCTGGCTCTGACTCTTGCTCTGACTCTGACACTGAATCTGACTCTGATTCTGCTCTGATTCTTACTCTGACTCTGACTGACCCTATCTCTCACTCTGACTCCGACTCTGAATTAGACTCTGATTCTGACTCTGACTCTGACTTTCAATTTTAGTTTTTTCTAGTGGTTAAGCGAAATAATCATAAAAGAATTCCTACCAAAATTAGTTAAGACTAGAAGTATTTTGCTGTTTTTTAAATTGAGAAGCATCGAGTAGAATTTAATCAATTTTCAGAAGACTTGAAGGTTTATTAGAAACGGCACCAGGCACTTTATGAATAAATAAAAATGCCTGGTGCCATTTCTAGTCTATATTAATTTTAATAATTCAATCAATTTTTAGGTCATGTTGAATTTTGAGACTCATATATAGTTTTCGATTCTTGATTTAAATTTTGACGAGTGGGCAAAACTCTTTCAGTTTAGCTTGTTTTATAGTTTTATTTTTTATCAGTTCTGACGTTAAAACGCTCGAGATAATATGTTGTCGTTTCGTACAAGGCAGCATTTTTGTACCGGCTATTGAGAAAAATAAAAACTAGAGGGTTGAGGGTGTGACCTTCGGCGTTCGTTAAAATCTTTTTATGCCTTCAAAATTTTGTATCTTCTTCAATATATGATCAAAAATGTTGAATTGCTCATGATTTTTGTGTTCGAATGTATGGTTGGATTTTCTCAGACATTTTCTCAGACAAACCACATTTCTTTATAACTTGTTTGCAATCACTGGTATAGACCAAGGATTCTTAACAAGGATCCGCGGACCCCTGAGGGGGCGCGAAAAATATTTGTAGGGTCGTGAAAATATTAGTAGATTTTTTAAATTTTATTATTTAAATTTTAAATAATTTTAAAAATTTTAAATTGTTTTTACATCTACGAATTTAAACTCCCAATTCTACATATTTTTCAATAAATGCTTACTGACTAATTACTGAGTTCTGTATATCATGTTTGGATCACTGGATTTCAAATCTATGCAACACTTTCGAAGTAACAAAGCGGCAGTTGGAATGCCGAAAAATAATTGTTAGTGAGAAACCACTTCCAACCTTTTGTCTAATTATGAGTAAACACAAAAAATTTTTTAAAACCTAGTTTCTACGACAAAATGGGTTTTGAAGTGTTGATGGCCGCAATTTTTTTTGTTGTGATTTATTTTAGTTTTTAAAGAGCTAAACAATAAATCCTATCACAAAATATGAGATGTCCGTCGTACTCTTGCCATTTGCAAAAAATATTTCTTAGCTATGAGTGGCCGTGCTACCGTTGAGTGAATAGTATTAATAATGAATAGTATTCAGTGAATTGTATATTTTACTGTTATTGCCAGTAGTATGTGATATCTTATGTTATCGTATATGTCAATACGTGGAGCTGTCACACCCGCCGATCAAAATTAAAAAATTACAAATCAACAAAAACTAGTCTCTCATATACCTCCAGAACAAAACAAATCACATATCCTACCTAATACGAAGACAACTTCAACAATAAACATGGGCACTGTTTTACTTGCCTTTGTTCATTGCAAACCAACTTATATTTATTCGTTCGATGAAACAAAAGGAATGAAAACAAAATTTCATGCGTGGATTCAAAGTGACATTTAACAGTTTTGCCCAATGTTTCTAAATTATCTCAAATAGTTATGATTAATTGTGAATTTGATAAGGAACATACAAATTATTTAATTTAACAACATCCCAAAAACTGATTCCAAACTTAATTTGGATTTTCGAAATAATGAACTTGATAGCAGAAGATTGTGGACACCAGATCCCTCTATTAAATTAGATAATATCAAATTATCGCCCATGATGACACTTTGTTAAAATTGATGTTGTGAATTCATTTTTCAATTTTGCAAATATTTCTTACAGATAATATTTCTACCTTTTCAACATCCTAATACAATATTTACTGCTTTTGCTTGCATCATATCTGTGCGAAAAGAGATTTTCAACAACGGTCAATAAAAGTACAAAACCCATAATCGAGTCGGAAGAAATACTTGTATGCGATAGTAACAGAACAACCACAGAAATTTTTTTAATTTGAATGAATATGATTTTCAGATATTGATAAAAGCATACATTTGATAAGAGCATACATTACAATAAAAGGGTGTCACAGTAAGAGTGCACTTTTACATTTTAAATTAAAAACCCGTATTTTATGAGAAAGTCGTGATATTTTTATTGGATTGTAAAGAAGACATGTTCCGATTAAGTATGGAATACTAAATCCAGCAAATGGCACCCACGACTCTGATGACAGGCCATTACTCTTTTCATGAAATTTTCCATGACTTTTACACATAGATGTGGCTGTATCTCACCGATGACGCGTTGGATCTCTGATTTGAGCTCAGTAATGGTTTCTGGTTTATTCGCATAAACCCGAGATTTCACAAAACCCCAAAGAAAAAAATCGCACTGCCTTAAATCGCACGATCGTGGTGGGTACATTATCTCGTATTCTGAAAATCATTGCTGCAATAAGTCGAGTGTTTCATGCGCGGTGTGATAGGTGGCGTCGTCCAGCTGAAACCACATGTTGTCCAGATCCATGCCGTCCAGTTGAGGCCACAAGAACTCCGTTATCATATTCCTGTAACGAATGCCGTTCACAGTCACTTTCGTAATTGTCATTTTTGTAATGATTTTTCACAATTATAACGCGTTGTTCTTTCGAAAAGCGCTCCATTTTTAATAATCGGAATAAACATAGGTGACAGCTATCAAATTTCAGAGTTGTCACTTGCACGAAAAAAAAAAATGATTCTAAATTTAAAAAGTGCACTCTTATTGACACACCCTTTATTCATAGGAAAAAGATATTGATTTAGTCAAATAATAGTTGGCTGCATTGGTTTTTTATAATTCAAATCAACATGTTTAGCATTGAATCCCACGATTTTTTTTAACGGCGTAGGAGCGTTGCCAGGCTAATCAGTTTTGAATATTCACCACGGTCATTCGCAACAGCGACCTAATTACCATGGCAGCCGATTTTTTTAAGGTCGTTTATTACGCCAGTCTCCCATTGTAGTCGTGGTCTACCTCGCGGTCGCCCACTCCCTGGGGTACTAACATACATTTTTCTAATCATTCCAGACTGTGAATCGGCTCGTAGAACATGCCCAAACCAAACAATCCTATTAGAACGGATACAATCTATTATATCAGGACCCTCAAGAAGGTCTCTGATCTCAACGTTATATCGCGTTCTGTACTCTCCATCGTCTGTCTTAAGTGGACCAAAAATGTAGCGTAAGATCGCTCAAATACAGATAAATGCGATTCGTCATTTTGTGTAAGTGCCCACGTTTGTGACCCATACATCACAACCGGTCTAATCAATGACTTGTATAACTTGAGCTTGGTGTTAGTTGATACATACGGTGATCCAAAGAGAGGTTTAATTGAGTAGAAAGTTCGATTACCTGCAGCGATTCGAGCTTTTATACCTGTAAGTACGCTGTTGTTTGAGTCAAGCATTGATCCCAAATGTTTAAAAGATTCAACTTCCTCAATTCGTTCATCGCCGCACATCAAATCTTTCTTCTCAGCCTCTCTTGAAACATTCATATATTTGGTTTTATTGTAGTTAATTTGAAGACCAATTTTTCTAGCGACTTGAGAGTCTCACTCATAACAGCTTCACTTCGTATAGGAGAGATAGCATCACCTGAGTCGACTTTAAAAAACTTTGATATTTCGTTCTCTACTCGTTTCATCGGTACTCGATGTTTCGCTCTCTACTCGTGAATAAGTTCAAACAATCTTTTAAGGATGTTAATGGACGCAAATCTTTAGTTAATTTATTTTTAACTGAAAAATTTATTGAGAGAAATTCATGCTTTCAAATTGCAAAAAAATCAAAATTAATTCAAAAATCTATTGAATTTTATTTTCAGTCTATAGTAAATTGTAATTCAAGTAAATTATGTATATATATTTGCAAAATGGTGTTGTATTTAAATAAAAAAAAAACATGTATTTTTATGATTATTAAATGTCTCAAAAAAATTATAGTTCCATTACTTGTCAAAATGATATTTTTTCACTCGTTTTATTACAGCCCTAACTTCGCTTTTGCTGTTAATTTCATGATCGAGTTAAATGAGTATCATTGACATCGTTGTCCAATATACTAATTTGAACCATAAATTTTTCATTTTATCCAATTATCAGTTTCATTTGAGTTATTTCTCAAATATCGAAATGAGCAGTGTCTAAGGGTATGAATCCCCATACCATGGGCTGACTTGTCCATACCTCCTGTAAAAATGAATATAATTTTACTTGATACAGAGACAAAATTTTCACATCGTTCAAAATCTAAACTCTGTTCGGCACTAATAAATTTGATAAAATTTAGTTCCGTGTTCAATTTTGATATTATAAAAAACTTCTTAAAAAAGATTTCTATGTGCTTAGAAAAAATTAGGTGATACGATGGAGGAGCGTGTCTTCCTAACAATTGGGATAGATTCGAATTTTCATTCGAACTATAGTGATCCAAAAATGATAAAATTACTGTTAGCAATTAAAGTATTTATTGGAAAATATATACTACACCGCATACACATTCGTACACCTAGATTTAAAAAATGATTTTGATTTAAAAAATTGTTCAACTGTTCAAAAAAATCTGGTAATATTTTCGCGGCCCCCTTGTTAAGAATCCTTGGTCAAGACTATTCAAGAGAACAATAGCTCTCTACCTTGTTCCACACTTGCATTTAATACTGTATTGGTATTATTTTAGGCTATTCCTTCTTTGAAGGAATCCAATAATTTTGAAAATGTTTTTCCTTGGGCGATAAGCTTTGGGCGATAAGCAAATAACGTTTTACAAAAACAACAAACTTATTTCTTGCTCTGTTTGGGAGGAACAGCAAATATTTTTTGTGAGATATAGAAAAGGCAACCAACTACAGTGCTAACAAAAATTAATATTAAAATTCGAAACATTTTGTTAAAGTTTTTGTTATTTATAGCAGAATAATAATCACATTGAATAATTTTCAAATTTCTCAACTATATTAGCTGACTTTTGGTTGGATTGACTTAAATTTGAGCTCTTACTCTCCAAGCAAAAAGCCAGCCGTTCACTCAATAATTTTATTGCTTAAATTTTACAGTTTGAAACTTAAATGCTATCTTTGTATTTTTATTTGTTATTTGTTTTATTACCCAACAAAGCCTTCAAGCAACCAAGCTTCTCAAAAAGGAATTATACATATTTCTTTATCATTTCATATGACATACATTGAAAGCATTTTATGTGTAATCACATTAAACTTTATGAAAAGATAAAGTGACAAGTTTTTCACATTATCCAATTCTTTCAGATAAGTTAAATAATTTTCATGAATCATCACCGTTCACTTTTTATAAAAAAAGAAAAATTATTTAAGATGTTGACAAAATAAAATTCCAGTAAACAGCAACAAACAATAACTTAATTCTTTCAACCGACAAAAAAAAAAATAGGTCAAAAAGCAACAAATTATGTATGTTACCCACCAAAAACTACAACTAAGATTGTTGCAAAATTTTATAAACTATTTTCTTTATGAAATTTTAAACTTTTGATCACAACAACAATATTTTTTAAAAAAAAAAAGTTTAATTAAAATAATAATTTTCAAGAAACTTTTAATTATATACATTTATAAGAACAAGTAAGAAATGTAGAAGTAGAAATTATTCTTGTTATAAATTAATGAAAGAACTTGACACATTTTTCTTTAATATTGTATGTATTATGTACTGTTACAGAAAATTATTTTTTTGTTGTAATTCTAAACTTATTTTTATTACCATGAATCACTTGAAGAATTTATTAATTATTTTATCCAAAAACATAAATGTTAAAAGTAAAAAAATTCACTGTTTTTTTATTATTTCTTGTTTATAACACAAACTATGCGTAAGCTAAAGTGTATTGACTTTAAGACAATTTTCTTAACTTTTTTTTGTATATATATAATATAACTTATTTTAATTTTATCTTTCTTAAACCGTCAAAAGAAAGAAACCAAACTGAACTAAAAGAAGACTTTTTTTTATTAACATTGGTTACAAACCAAAACAATAAAATCAATACAAAGATATTTATTAATATACATTTACAACTTTTATTTTGTTATTATTATTTTTAAATTTACCGTTAATCCGTGGAACGCGTATCGCGAATTAACTCAGTCAACAGCTGATGATAACTTGCAACTGAATAAATTATTGTTATTCATTTTAATTTTTTTTTCCCAACAAATTAACAGATTTCTCTTGTTACTAATTTTTTTTATTTATTATTATTACCATTGAGTGACCAAAATGACCGTTCACCATCAATTATTAACAAATAGAAATAGTTTAAGCGGGGACAATGGAATAATCACGACATTGAATTTTTTTTCCGTTTGTTAAATAAAATGTAAATGTGGATCTTTTTTTGAATATCGTTGATCTTACGTTTGTTGTTTTTAACGAATTGGTTTTTATTAGAATCAACAAAGGAGCTACACCAAAAAAACTTAATCAAGAGATCTGGAAAAATTAAAGTATCTTAAAGATCTTAAAGGCAAAACGGAAAGATGTCATTACTTACAGGTAGCAGAAACAATTTACACCCACGAATAATGATTTAGTGATAATCACAGATAACCACAGTGATAATGATAATCACCTCAATCTAATATTTGATGCCATAAATATTCAACGTCGATCCCAATGAAAACAATACCATCGACAAAACAAGCCAGTGTTAGAGTAGGTTGGAACAAAGTACCAATAAAAACTTTATTTTTCAACATTACTAGAATTCAAAGAATTTCATATGCATCAAAAAAAATACTCACTAATGATCTTGATATACTAGGTACATATTTAAAAAAAAATGCAGACCCTTTTAGCAGACAATCCGCTCAATTTAAACTGTGACATATCCACAGGATATGATTTACCAGGCAGGGTAATCCAAAATCATGCTTAATAAATGTTTGGAGACGAGAAGGATCTGGATCAATTTCAAAGAAACTTGTTGTATAAGGTTTTTGTAAGGATTTACTTAATTTTGCATTCCAGCGCCCAGCTTGTAACATTTTTGTAAGGTATACACATGAAACAAGATTTGAATTCAAACTAATCAGGATTTTATCGATGTTGAAGAAAGTTTTGAGGATTTACCTCAGCAGTTGTTTTGATTTAAACTTCAATGACTTCAAGTTCTGATTACCAATTTATAATAATCTTGAGTTATATATTGTCGAAAAAAGAATCAAAATAATTTTTCTTATGGTAAAAATTGTTTTTTCACTTTTTTCCCCACCCAGAAACTGCAATTTTCCTAAAAACTGGTTTACAAAGTTCTACAAGATTCACGGTAATTATGTATCTCAATTTGGTTATGGTGGCCATTATTCGGCCTCCGTGAGGGCGACAATTTTTTGACGAAACTTGATATACAAGCTTTTTGATAGGAGCTAATAATTGAGAGAGAGCGAGAGAGAGAGGGAGAGAGAGGGAGAGAGAGGGAGAGAGAGGGAGAGAGAGAGAGAGAGAGAGAGAGAGAGAGAGAGAGAGGAGAGAGAGAGAGAGAGAGATGAGAGAGAGAGAGAGAGAGAGAGAGAGAGAGAGAGAGAGAGAGAGAGAGAGAGAGAGAATACTTAGTACTATTAATATATTACCTGACATATTGACATATTTTGGGAATAAGACATCTTAATATAACATACTTTTATGCGGGTGCTGTATTTTGTTCTTCATTAATTTCCTCACATTTTTTAATTATAATACCTCTGACAAGAGTATTTTTTGGTGAAGTAACTGCAACCCAGTGAGCTAATTTTTACGCTATACTACTTCGTGTATATTTAAAATCCACTGAAATATTCTGAAATTTCTTGAACCGAACCCAAACCTAGAGATATTTAGCTTCATGCTCTACCAACTGAGTTAGCCGGGCTAAACGAGAAAACTACTAAGAGTAAAAAACATAAAAGGTCAAAAATCCACCAAAAAACAAACGACCGAATTTTAGGGATCAAAGGCTCGGAAGTCAGTAGTCAGAAACTACTGATGGACGTCTTTGGAATGGTAGACGTGACGACTTCCTAAAATCACATTCTTCAGTTCGTAAGAAGCGTTACTTACCAACTTAAGGGCTTTTATCTCTTAATTTGACACTTAACTGCTTTCTGGCGTCACTCAATGCGAAGTTTTGACGGATAACGATGTCGCCGGGAATAAAAGCTCTCGGAGCAATTCCTGGATAATTGATCTGGAAGATTGAGAATTTCGCTGCTCTCTGCCAAACAATTCAAGCATCGGAGCAGAAAGAAGGACGATGAAAGTTTGATGCACAGAGTATCGAAAAGCACAAGCGATTTCACTGGATGCACGTCCCACCGATTCAGCCAGGTGGGCTCGTAGTCTCATGATGACACTTCTGCTCACTCGTACGTACGCATTTTTAGCAGTTTATAAATAACGTAAAAAAAACGTTTCCGTAAAGGAAATAGGCATAGGCACTTAGTGGGGTTAGCTAAGACTATCAAAATTGATATGTGACCAACCGATTATGTCAATGTATAATCGTTGACCGAGCCTCTAATTCCAGGAACCATGGGAGTGCATATAAGGGGATCGAGGGGGAATAATACCAGTTAATATTCCGTTGGGCGCAAAATTTTGAAACTTCGCTTTGATGTGAATCGGGTTTGAACAGTTTATACAATTTTTTTAACTCTGTCTTGCAACCGATAAAATTAGTCGCGTTGTCAGATATACATTAGAGCATAAACAACGGTGACTTATAAACCTACGGCAGCAGGCAAGAAAAACTTAAGTAGTCAAACTTTCTGCTATTTCCAGATATACGACTTTGGTCACGAATCACACAAAGACACATACATAAGACTTCGTTGCAACCTTCGATCTTAGTTTGTGGACGATGTTAAAAGATCCACAAAAATCAACACCAATATACCAACCAACACCAATATTAAAAATGATCTAACAATTAAGACCCTCGACCTTGGAAGTTGATCCATTATTTGATTTGACATTAGTGGCTTAGTCCTAATGCACTTTATACATTTATTTACGGTAATTTAAAAATGCTGTCTTAAAGTGTACAAGAGCGATTGAGGACCAGCATGAAGCAAGCGACAATGTTCATGGCTGGCCAACAGCTTTGATAAAACAGACGAAGAAGGTAGTAATAATTGATGTTGATCACCAAGAATAACATCAATGTTTGAAATACGACCACCTACACGCAATAGACACTAACTTGACCAATCTTTTAAAGGAATTGTCGATATCAACTGCAGTTAGTTCACTTCTTTTAGGACTTTTATCAATCATTTTACAGCTCTCTAAAAATAGAAGGCAGAAAGCATGTAACACGTAGAAGAGCATTCAAACTTGAATATTTATTCAACAAATTATTCAAAAATGTATTATATTTGTTACAAATTAATACAATATTATTTTTTCGAAGCTCTAACAAAACGGTATCTACACTGATAGTAGGAGGTTTTGGCCAAAAATCTGCACCTTCTCGCAAAAACTTTGGTGCATTCTATTTCACTACAACTCAGAATTTGGTAATTGCTCTGCCATCAGACCCCTGAAGGTAAATCAGTAGGGTTGCATTCTGTTAGAAAATATCGCCAGTCCGATGGAAGACAAAGTTCTTGAATTTGTGGGATTCGGTTAGCCACAAAAACCAAAAATCTAGAAGGGTTTCTATTATTGCAAAACACGGTTATTTTGGAATCAGTCCAGTAATAAACCGCATGGAAATTTATATTTATTTTCGATACAACCTTTTTCATAATTGTTTGTATTCTTGACGGAGCAACTGGCCGGCCGCCTTTTCGTACGAGAAAAGCTCCGAAAAAATGCCGATAGCCCCGCGATCTTGTAAATTTGCTAACACAATTGTTGTTTTAAGTATGGCAGGTGGAAATTATTTGAGACACGAGGGTAAGCTAGTCCGACAAAAATGTGTCTGCTATTGTCGACTCCGACAGTTGAAATTTTGGACATTTTGGTATGCTAGAAATTTTTTACTATAAATTCAAACAAATTTGTATAAAAACGTGTATAAAAAAGTGATGAACATTGAAAATTATAATTTTCGTTCTCTTTAAATCAATAGTTTTTAATATCATAGTTATATTGCAAAAAATATGGAGGAGCTGAAATCTCACAGCTCTGAGATATCAAGACTTCGGTCTGGGTTAAGGATTTTATTATAGTTTTCGGCAAAAAAACTTTCACGAGGACATGGTTTTTAGTTTTAAGCAGCGATGTATCTCAAACATAACTCTTTGTTAAAGTAGAAGTATTTTTGTTATTCTCTGTTTAGAAATTTATTACAAAACTAACACGAAACATCAATACGTTGCCGGAAAATTATAATCAAAATTCTAAAAATATTATTAAATTAAATAAAATCAAACTTTTTTCATAATTCCAAAAATATTCCAAAAATTAGAATAAAATCAAATATTTAAATTTTTTGTAAATTCCAATAATATATATTTCAAAAATTCTTAAAAATTCAAACTTTTTCCAAAATTCTAAAAATATTGCAAAAATTATTACAAAATCAAAAATACAAACTTTTTCAAAATTCCAAAAATATTTCAAAAATTATAACAAATTCTAAAATTTCCATGTCCAATTTCATTTTCAATTACATTTACGTCATAAAAACAGCTACATTTTTTATCCAAAAAATTGGCTAAAAAAATAAATGAAATCATTTTTTGACACACTTGACATTATTTTTTAACAAACTTATAATGCCATAATTCTCTATAATAATAATAAAATTTCATTTCAAACAAACAATTTTATTTTTTTCCAAATAATTGGGTAAAAAAATAAATAAAAATCTTTCTTTTGACACACTTGACAACATTTTTTTGACAAACTTATAATGCAATAATCTAGTTTTTGATCTCACATACCAATCTCGACCATCAAGATTTCTCCAAATTCAATGTTCCTACTCGTAATCACTTAAAATGAACGTTTTTTAAGCCATAAATATGAAAATTTGCTATTTTTGACACACATAATGATTTCTGACACACTTCCGGTATAGTTATCAAACACAGCGTCCTTTCGGACCTGTCCCTTGTGAATACCTATTTTTAGAAAAAAAAATTTTTGAAATCCCTCCAGCCGTTTTCCCTGCAGCGTAGGGAATGACGGACGGCCGGCCGGCCGGCCTACAGATAGACAGACAGACAGACAGACAGACAATTCATTTTTTTCCTTTTTTAGAATCAGTAGGTCCTAAAACGTCGATAAATGCCAAAAAAGTTGGGGTAAGAATTTCACTTTGAACTCATGAATGTAATACTTAGGTCTTTCAGACCGAAGTAAATAGTATATACACCTCGAGAGAGAGCATATCATCTTCCTCAGTCCAAACACACCTCGGGAGAAAAAAATGCACTTCTCTTCCTTTGTGTAACCTTCTATTTATGCAGGTGTTGTAAAATATGTTTTCTTCGTTAATTCGTTCACATTTTTGATTATAATAGCTTTGACAAGAGTGTGTGAGCTTCAGCCCGGAGCGGAGACCTAATTTTTACACCATACTACTTCGTGTATATTTTAAATTCACCGAATTATGTGCGTTTCTTAAATTTAATAGTATATTTATATGTAAAAGTAACAATTGAGTACCAGACCAGAAGGAAAGTTGTAACAACCAAAAAAAATCTGTTCAGTAGACATTTTCTTTGAAAATCTAAAACAGACAGTCTTCACATTAATCACACATTCATTTCGTACTTTCATAAATAATATTTGTCTATTTATGACGTTCCACTGTAATGCATATTTTTCATTTAAAAAAATTTAACTGTTCTTATATTTCGGCATACAATCAATTGTTTCTTTTATTTTATTTTTTTTTTTCAATGTGAATCAACAATATTATTTTGTGAAACAGATAGCAAAATTAAGTAAATTGATTCTGCGCAGGCGAGTGTGTGAAATCGTTATTAAGGTGCTTTATTTTAAATAAATTCAATTGTGTCGACTCTCGGTACTTGGCGAAACATTTTAATATAAATTAAAAATTGGTCACTTGTTTTTATTTCGTAATATTTTACAAGTATTTTACATTATTTATTAATATTTATTAATTATTATTATTAATAATTGATTGAATTGTAAAGGACTCTCTGTTATTTGATTTTGAAAGTATGAGACGGTTCATTTGAATAATTTTTCTCTGTCTGTTTCATTTTTGTACACGGCAGATTTCTTTATATGGGTAATATTTATTTGATAAAATGAGACAACTAATCACAACGATGAGATAAATGGATTCCTTTGATTCCTTAAGTAAACTTTATTTTATTGAAAAATCTTAAATCATTCATTCGAAATAGATATTTTAATATAAGTTTAAATGCTTACAAACTTATCTTTTAATTGTATATAAAAAATTGTTTCATCTTATTCATAAGTAACCAGGTTTTAATATAATCAAAAAAAAAAATCGTGGTCTGACAAAATAACCATTTTTGTCATAGTTTTTCTTTTTCCAGTTTGTTTTTTTTGTGTATTTGAATAACAGAGCTAATAAATGTTCTAAATGAAATGTCCTTATATTTTTGTACAAAAAAAAAACTGAATGGAGCTTAGATATTGTTTCGTTTTTTGTGTTTCCGTAAATGCAAAAGGTGCGGACAATGAACTAAAAAGATATACAAAGGAAAATAAACAATAAAATAAGTTAAGGAAAATGAAATTTTGAGGCTTTCCGTTTATCAAAGCTATAAATTTTAACACGAGGAAGTTTGGGCACTTGTTTCTGGAATAAAAAGGTTTTGGATTATTAACGTTCGATTAATTATTAACGAACATGCTGAAGCATCATCATCTTCAATAAACCAATTTAGTTAAGTCTTTTTGTCTTATATAATACTTTTTTTTTTACATTTCTTTCAATAAGTTCTATATTCGTCCCTGTATGGAGTACTGTTGTCAAGTTTGGGGTGCTGCCTCTGTTTCCATCTTGGCCCTCTTTGACTCTGTTCAAAAGCGGGCTATACAAATAGTGGGTGATCGAACTTTGACATCAAAACTTGATTCCCTATAACATCGTCGCACTGTTGCTGACTTCGTTGTTTTTTACAAATATCGTCATCAACAGTGCTCAGATGAAATCAGCGGCATCATGCCTCAAACTTATTCTTACCCCCGTTCCAGGTGGCTTCAACCCGCAGAGGTTTAAAGAAAGCGTTAATCAACACCTTAGAACGCCAGTTGTTGTGGGACCCAGGTCTAGACCTAGGTCTTAAAAGGTATTTATGTGTTGTTGTGACACATATTCTAAACCCTATCACACAACACATTTTATTTAAAAAAAAAAATTACTTTTTTTGTCATTAACAATTTGGTTCACAATATGATTTGTTGAACAAAAGCTTTTTTAAGAGATTTTCCTGGGTCAATGACTGTGTTTTTTTATGGTAATATCCTGGTATAAACAGAAAACTGTTTATTACAAAGCTGGTGGGTAGAGTATCGAACCCAAACCCAGAGATATATAGCTTCATTCTCTACTGACTGAGCTAGTCGGTCTATACGAGATAAATACTTAGAACAAAAGAAAACATAAGGTTAATATAAAGAACTGAAGAATCAAACGACAAAACTGTTTGGATAGCCGTAAAATAGTCTAACTGATAAACAAAAATTCTAAAGTCCAAAATGAAAACAAATTTTACTAAAACACAAAATTGTCTGTGTGATCGAAGGGTTGGGAGTCAGTAACTAACTGATACATCTTTTTGGAATGAAAGACGCAACAACGTTGTGAAATCACGTCCTCCATCTGAATAGTTAATATGGATGATCGAGGATTTCTCCGCTTTCTTTCAGACAATTCAAGCGCTTGGACAGAATTTAGGACATAGCATTGTTGGTACACAGAGAATCGAAGAACACAAGTGATTTCACTCAAATACACGTCTAGCCGAGTATTTTCTTCGGTCAGATTCTCACATAGCCCGGCGATGAAAATTCTTTTCACTCGCTCTGAAGCGTTGGTTTGTGGGAAGTATAAAACTGTAAATGTATGGTGAACCCCATTCCTCGAAATAAAATCAACGCTGCTGATACAAAGTTTTTGCAACTCCACAGGATACAGAGGTTGTAGGATCAAGGGTCTGGGTAATTAATTTGTTAAATTTCTCTTCCGAGATCTACTATTTCCAAGATTTACCTTCCAGTGTAACATCACTGTTGGAGAAGTTAATTCTTTTAATAACAAGTTCTTCGGATGTGCGTGAATTGGGTAGAGAATTTTGGCTGTGCGGGGTAAGCGAGTAAGAAGATTATAAGATAGTAACATTTCTTGTGCAAACGCACCACCGCTGACACTGATAGACGCTCAAGTGACTATTTGAATATATGTCCTCTCGTCCGGAACCACAAGGCTTCCAACAGTCCAAACAATAATTCCTTCCATGTAGCTTCTTTGAGAATCGATGACCAGTCTAATCACTAGTATAAACACCAGTCTTACCAAGTAGAAACTTTAGCCTTGATTTCAGTTCGTCTACAGTCTACAGTTGAGCGGTGAAGTAAATTACTTTAAAATTGTTTTAACTGAGATTTTGACCTATCGATGTAAAACAATATTGTAATTTATCTTCATTATTGATACAATAAAGTTGGAACATATGGAAATGCTTCTATTCCTTATTGGAAATTTTAGAAATTTTTTTTGTTAGAAATTTAATTTTCGTAATACAATTTGAATAATACAAACGGTCAACAGTAACAAATTTGCTCAATTTTTTTCAATAGTCGCCCTTTTATTTTAGTGCAACAATTTTTGCAGTAATAATAAATAATCAACAATTACCTGTATAATTTGTGCAACGATTAACACAATTATTTTTCAACATCAACCAAAATAAAATTGGTGCAACAATTTTCTCTACTTCCAATAAACTCTCAACAATCACCTGTTTTATTTTGGTGCAACAATTTATTTATTTATATAATTATCTCGACAATTTCCTGTTTTGGTGCATTATGAAATGTTGAGTTTCTGTAAGTTGTATAGAAGTCGGGATCCTGAACAAATCATGGGGTCAATTAAATTTTGTTTAATTATATTTTGATAAACGTAGATGATAAAGTGTTGGAGATGGTCTTTTGTTCTTTTCATTTTTCTGAGTCGTCAGAACCTACCTTATTTTCAATTTTCGTTTTAGTACAATTTTTGTTTTTAGAGAAACTATCGCGTGCATCCAGCATTTGTAAAGGGCCGAGGGTAAAGTTTATCGAATCCACATACTGAAGCTAGGCGTAATAAACTCAAGGGGCGCGTACCCTCTTGGCGTCAGGATAACTTATTGTGATCCCGACCGATAACACTAGTTTACAAGAAAAATATCCCGAAATAAAACCCAACTTTTCTTAAAGATTTGGACCTCCTGAACACGAATATCATATCCATTTTTTTTAGGTTAGCTCTTGTTTTTGAGATATTCACAAAAAACTAATTTTTTTGGTGATCAAAAATGTTGTTTCGGTTTTTGGGTCTCATATTTTACAAAACAAACAAATTAAATATATTAATGAAACAAGTGCATAGTAAATATGCCAACAAACATTTTGAGCTAAATTTTGTAAAAATCCATTAAGGATTTTCTTCCTCACAATTCATTATCTTTTGTTTATATTTTTCTATATACGTCTCATATCGGTCCAATTCCCAACTTCGAAAAAAAAATGGAAATTATACTTTACTATTTTAAAATAATTCTTTACTGATGTTTGAGAACGACTGAACTTTTAAAATTATTATTTATGGCACAATAAATTAAGTAAAAAATTATTTTTTCCAAAATTTGAGTTTTGACTTTCTTTGAAAAAACTTGAATAACTTGGTGCAAACTGCACCATTATTTGAGTGTTTTAGCTTAAAGGAAAGAAAATTAAAGCTACTATAGGATCCAAGAAATTAAAAAAAATTAGTGTCTTTATTTGTTCAAAATTTATGGTGTTGAAAATGGAAAATTTTTAAAAAAAACGTGAATTTTTCGTATTTTTTCAACTTTTACCGACTGTAACTTTCAGAATCCTTAATGGATTTTTACAAAATATAGATCAAAATGTTTGATGGCATATTTTCTATGCACTTGTTTGATTAATATATCTAATTTGTTTGTTTTGTAAAATATGAGACCCAAAAACCGAAACCACATTTTTGATCACTGAAAAAATTGGTTTTTCGTGAATATCTCAAAAACAAGAGCTAACAAAAAAAAACGAATAAGAAAAGTTGGGTTTTATTCAGGGAGACAAAAAAAGTTCAAAATTTGTAAACTAGTGTAACCGACCGCTCGTTACAACGTTGTCTTTATCAACACATCATAACTGGTTAAATTTTGAGTAAAGTTAGATAAAATAGTGGGGAGTCTCACGTCATTGCCGGTAATAAAAGTTTTTAAGTAAATTTTAAAATAACAGCAAACAACCACTAAATGGTTTAAAGAAAGTCAATTTAGATTTATCATTTGCAAAAATACATGTCGTTAAATATTATTAAATTTTCCAAAATATATTCTTAGCTTTTGTTTCACACATATCAAGCATCTATTTTCATTTTGACACTACGACAGTCCCCTATGCCTTCTTTTCCTGAGCTGCACTTAAAAGGAATGACTTAACCGACAGCTAGAGTCTTATAAGGTATCATTGTGTTGTTGTGTAATTCCTATAACACAAAACTCTTCTGTGAAAAAAATAACACCAAGCTACAAATTCTCCTTACAGAAAACACGAATGTTACTTAAACTTATGATTCAGAAAACAAAATTACTTCCTTGTCGTCTAATTCTTGTAATCTTTATAGTAAATTTCATTGCCATCATCCTTTTCATTCAAACCATTACATAATATTATGACCATCAAAATCATTAAACAAAAATAACGTTACAAAAATATACTTAACTAAACTCACAGATAAAATCATCAAAACAAAACAACACTTCTGTAGAGCTTCTGTAATGATTATTATTATGCACGAAAGATTTTTAATAAGAAATTAAAGAAAAAAAAAGATTAATTTAACCGTGAGACATCCATAATGAATGGTCAGATGATGGTTGAAAAAACTGGTTTACCATGAATTCTACTCTTACAAAGATCGTTCGTTATCTGTAAGATTAAAAGAATTATAGAAAAGAAACGAAATAGAATTTTTTTTTTAATTTTATGAATGCATGTAATTCAAAACACTAGACTTATTCTGCTATGCTTGTTGTTGTTTTAATTTTTTCATTTTTGGTTTACTTTGAGTTGTTGTTTGTTAATCAGATAAAGTAGCTCAATTTAAAAGTGAATTATTTTAATTAAAAAGTTGTAAAATGAAAATTCTTGAATTTGTGGCTAACAGTTTATCGTCTAAATTTTAATTATAAACTTCATGAAAACTGTTTGAATTTTTTTGGTTGTAATATAAAAGTGGTAATGTTAAAGATTTGTGAGATTAACAGTAATGAAACAGTTTGAAGCTATAGCGAGTACCTAGATATATTGTAGTTAGTGAATTATCATAATTTTCGTCTACTTTTTTATCAATTTTGGTTGAATAAAAGTTATCTGAAGTTATCTAACTCGTGACACTTATCCTGAATACATGCTATAAATACAATAAAGATCAAGAAAACTAATAAAAAATGGTTGTACTGTAATGGACTCTACAGTGATTTTTTTAATTACATAATAGGACAGTTAACCTGTAACATTTTTTGGAATATGGAAAATCATTTTATACAAAACAACTTTCTCATTCAATATCAAAAGATTCCATCCCGTTTCATATGAACCCTTTTTCATTCATGAAACACGAGAATGTGAACAAATTGGAAATTGTTTGGATTTTTTTTTTCATAAACTGTCAAACCCTTATTAAGTTAGTCAGCAATTTAATAATGATTTGTTGTTGTATTGAAAAATTCTATGTAAAATTGAGGCAAACCGATTAAATTAAGGTGAAATGGGTTGGAATAATGAAAATCTAATTTCCGTCGTATTGATCACATTTTAAATATTCTGATAGATTACACTTTACAATGAAGAACAACAATAATTTTTGTTAAATAAAAAATTAAATTTTTATTCATGTTAAAAAATAAAATTGAGATTCCGTTTTACAATAGAAATTTGAAATCAAATCTTGATTCCTTACAATACTAAAATATGGAGGGGCTGAAATCTCAAACTCTGAGATATCAAGACTTCGGTCTGGGTTAAGGATTTTTATATAGTTTTCGGCAAAAAACTTTTATGAGGACATTGTTTTTACCTTCGGCCAGCGATGTATGTCAAACATAAATCCTTTGTTAAAGTACTTGAGAAATTTCACACAAGTTCAGCAAATTTTTGGGAAATTTTGACTTGACCCCTTTTAATTTTGATTATTTTTTTGTTTATAGATAGTCTTTCATAAATAAAAAATACTAGTTCTGTTAGAATTTTTTTTTTTCGACGAGGGGTCTTCACAGGGTGCCCCTCTTGAATAACTTCTGATCCCGGACTATGATCTTATTGAAACTTAGTATATAAGGTTTTAGTACTGTTTCCAATATTTCTGCATACCAACTTCCGGTTTGTCACTTCCGGTTAAAAAGATTTTTTTCAGGTGTTTATCCCTACTGTAGCCTACAATTACCGATCGATTTTCATGAAACGTTGGTAAAAGCTTTAAAAAAACATGTGAAATATTTTATCAGCTTTTGGAGCACTTTGGATAAAGGGTTTGGGGGTCCACCATAGAACAGGTGGTTTTTTCCACAAAGTTTTTATGTTTGCTGGGAGCATAAAATATTCATTCGTGAATTAATTTTTATGACACTTTGGAAAAAGATGCAAACATGTATGGCAAGGAACGGATTAGTTTTAGAGCAATAGTGAACAAAGTGGTGGGGGGGGGGGGGGTGTGTCCAATACACCTGTTTTTTTTAAAGCTCAATAACATATGTACCTTATAATCAAATTGGATGAAACTTGGTACATAAGTATTTAGTATGGTTTACAACAGTTCTGCATCCCAACTTCCAGTTTTTTACTTCCGGTAAAAAAATTTTTTTTAATTGTTGGCAGTTTTTTCAGTATCTTTATGCACACTACAGCCTACAATAATGAAGTGATTATGATAAAACTGATGGAAAAGGTTTCAATTAGTGAAAGAAGATAATTGTCATCTTTTGGAACACATTGATCAAAGTGGCGGGGGTCTACCATACAACTACTGACTTTTCACACTTTGTTTTTAAAGATTGTTGGGAGCATACAGATTTCATTCATTAATCAATTTTAATGGCACTTTGAAAAAAGATGAAGACTTTAATTGCAAAGAATTGATTAGTTTTTGGACAATATTGGAATAAGTGGTGTGGGTCCTCCTGTACGCCTGTTTATTGTTTCAATGTTTGTTTGAAGCATACAATATTCGTTCGTTAAGTAATTTTGATGACACATCGCAAAAAGATGCAAATATGTATGGCAAGGAACTGATTAGTTTTTTTAGCGATAGTGAACAAAGTGGTAGGGGGTCCTCCAAGCACCTGTTATTTTGGAAGCTCAATAACTTCTGTACCTGATAATCGAATTGGATGAAATTTGGTACATACACATTTAGTACGATTCGGAACAGTACTGCATCCTAACTTCCGGTTTGTCACTTCCGATTAAAATTTTTTTTTTACTTTTTCTCGGAATTTATGTTTGTTGGGATACTACTGCTTGCTTTAATATTTTTATTATTAGAACTACGAAGTCCATAATATTGGTTAGCTTTTAATTAAAATATTTGATGGATATTAGCTCATTATATATCCAGAACACTATGTTTCCAGAGCTGTGGTGAAGTCAGCCTATGCATCAGCGTCGCAATATTTTTTATTCGAAAAAATATTTGTTTGAATAATCTTTTGGGTTTGGCACGGCTCTATTGTGTGTCTTTTATTGTCTGTATTGACTTATTCGTGTTAGAATAAGAAAACCTAATCACAATGACGTAGATGGTGTAAAACCATATTGATATATAAAATTCAGTTTTAGTTTTCTATCGGAACGGACACCTGCATTTTTTATAATATAATATTATTTTATATAAATTATTATACAAAATATCATTAATTATAAATTATAGTTTATCGAATAAGTAAACATAAGTTTATTTGCACCATAATTTTTAGGTAGATTTCATATAAAAATCTACCTATTGCAATGGGCTTCATCTCAGAATTTCGGAAAAATTTTTGTGCCAAACGACTATATATTATAAGCGGAGACGAAAAAATAAAAAAAAAAAAATTTATATATATATATATATATATATATATATATATATATATATGTATATATATATATATATATATATATATATATATATATATATATATATATATATATATATATATATATACACGATATGAGATATAACGAAAACGACAGGCACTCTCACGGTCGCATTTGATGAGGGAGATCAAAAAAATTTTCTGTACATATGTGTTCTATTAATATCTCAGACGAGTTCGTGAATCAGCAAAATCCGACTCGTGGTTAAGGAACTAGAGCCTTTTTTCTAAAAAAAAAATTGATTTTTTAAAACCGTTATAACGGCCGTTTGGATACTAATATTTTTAAAAAATTAACGAATTTAGAATTTTTGGAATCTTTTTTATCAATTTGTTTTAAAAATAGACCCCTGCAGTTAGAGGTTCCCGAGTGAGCGGCTCCAACAAAAAAGTTTGCAAAAAAAAAATTTTTTTGAAACAACCGGCACTCTCACGGTCGCATTTGTAAAGCCAGATCAAAAAACCTTTTCTAAAAATGTGCGTTTTATTAATATCTTGAACAAGTTCGTAAATCAGCCAAATCCGACACATGGTTAAGAAACTAGAGGCTTTATACTAGAAAAAAACTCTGTTTTTTAGATCCGTTATAACGGCCGTTTAGATTCTAATATTTTTAAAAACTTCATAAATTTAGAATCTTTAAAACCTTTTTAATCAGTTTCTTTAAAAAAAAGACCTCTGCAGTTGGAGGTTTCTGAGTGAGCGGCTCCAACAATAAAGCTTGTAAAACACCAAATGCGTTTGAATCAACCGGCACTCTCTCGGTCGCATTTGTGGAGCCAGATCAAAAACCTTCCGTAAACATGTGTGTTTTATTAATATCTTGGACAAGTTCATAAAATTAGATTTAAAAGACGACTGTCTGATAGAAAGATTTTTAATATAGAACACAATAATTACTAATTAAAGGCTAACTTGATATTTTAATATAGAACACAATAATTACTTCAACACTTCCTCTGATTATTGTATGAGAAGTCCCATCTCGTCACAAATCGCCTTGATACGTCCTCTGGGTAATGCTTTCGTCATGATGTCTGCTAGTTGCTCATCAGTAGATATTTGTTTAATATCCATCACACCTTCTATGACCTTCTCTCGGATGAAAAAATGTTTGATGGCTATGTGTTTTGTTCTACGATGAAACTCTGGATTTTGAGCTAATCTTACAGCTGCTGAGTTATCAACTTGTAGAACAGGAATCTTCATCAGCTCTACCAGTTCCGAAAATAATCTGCTTAACCAAATTACTTCCTTTGTAGCCTCGTTCACTGCAACAATTTCGGCCTCTGTAGTTGATGTAGCCACCATTGCTTGTCTTTGACTAAAACCTTTTATGACGAGTCTAGCTTTATACTTATCTATGCTGCCATCAGGATTAGTTTTTAAACGAAAAACCCACTTACATGGAATAGCTTTAGCTCCTTTCGGCAAGAATGTCAGATTCCAAGTTTGGTTTTCATTAAGTGAAGAAATTTCCCTGCACATGGCCTCTCTCCAGCTACTACTTTGCTTGCTGCTAATTGCATCTTGAAAACTTTCAGGATTGTTTATTTCACTGACAAATTCTTCTACAGAAAAAACATATGAATTAAGACGTTCTGGCATTTTCAACTTAGTACGATCTCTCAGATTTGGCTTTGGCGACTCTTCCTCGCTTTCTACTTCAGAGTCCAATCCAGTTTCATTGTCATCATCACTTCGATCATCAGTAAGCGTTGTGTCTTTATCTGGAGTTTCTTCTTCAGGAAACACACTCTCTGGTTCATAGCTTTGAAATGGTAGCACAAGTTTGTCTTCACAATCCAGAATTTGCTCGTGGAACTGCACATCTCTTGATAATATGACTTTGTTCTCGGCCTTCACATAAATTCGGTAGCGCTCATCACCATCGTATCCAACAAGAAAACCTTTCACAGCCTTTTGGTCCATCTTTTTTCGTTTTTGCTTTGGTACGTGAATGTAACAGACAGAACCAATGATGCGCAAATGCTTAATTCTTGGCTTCTTACCCATCCAGGATTCAAAGGGACTAATACCTTCAACTGAAGACTTGGCAGTTCTATTCAGAACATAAATAGCTGAATTGACAAGCTCTGCCCAAATTGCTTCCGGAAATTTAGCTTTTGCATTTGAATACTTAAAAGTTCGAGCCATTTCTACAATAGTGCGGTTGTCTCTCTCACTTCCACCATTTTGCTCAGGAGTATATGGCGCTGTCAGCCTCTGAGTGATTCCATTTTTCTGCAAAATTTCTTTGACATCAGCATTATCGAACTCACCACCATTATCACTCAATAATTCTTTTATGGAGTGACCTTGCATCTTAGCATGAGCTAGCATCTGCTTCAAAACAAGTTTAACATCGGACTTTTCTTTAATAATGAAGCCATATCGAAATTTTGTGTAACTATCTTTGAACACTACTAAATATCGTGCCTTCTTGAATGATTCGGCAAAGGGCCCACAAACATCAGTTGACATTAGTTCTCCAGGACTACATACCTTTTTTCTTGTACCAAAAGGCAGCCTATGGGATTTTCCGTAAATACATGGTTCACAAATACCTCTGTCCAGCTTAACGTTTATGCCTAGTTCAATCTGCAACTTTTCTTTGACATGACGTTTGTCTTGATGACCCCATCTTTCATGATATAGTTGTAATGTCGACTGATCTGCAACAGCTACGTTTACTTCAGAACGTTCGGAACGCATCGGCTTAAAGACTGCCTTGAACAAAGACCCAGAAACTTCTCGGACCCCGTATAACACTGTTTTATCATCAACATCCAGCCAACACTTTGTAGGAGTAGACCTAAATAGGCTCTTAGGATTTCTATCTTGAGCAGCCAGCACAGAAAACAAATTGCGTGAAATATCTGGAACATACCACACATCTTCTAGGGTAAACGTCTCACCGTTCTGATTTATAATCACAATTGAACCTGTTCCAATTGCCTCGAGAGTTTCTCTTCCAGCTGCTTTGATACTACTTGGTTTGTTGAAAACTTGAAAATTCACAAACCAGTCCGGACATTTAGTAATGTGCCTTGTTGCTCCGTTGTCAATCCACCAGTCTGTAGAATTAGACTCAGCCAGATTCACCTCATTGCAAATTGTTACAAGAGACATGTTAGTATCAGTTACATTGCTCTGAACGTTACCTGAAGATATGTTCTTGTTTGGTCTTCCATCAGATATCCATTTCCTGCACTCATTGACCCAATGACCTCTTTTCTTGCAATAATTACAACAGTCATCTTTCTTGGACTTGCTATTATTCTTAGATGTACCCTCTTGCCTCTTTTTCACTGGTCTTACTACTAGCGCCTCTTGAGCTAATTTCTCACTGTCATTTCGTTTGAAGTTTCTTTCGAACGTAGAAAGCTGCATAGTTAACTCATCAAAAGTCGGTTCATTATCTCTTGATAACATCATCCAGCTTGAGCGAAACATTTCATAACTGCTTGGCAAAATGTGCAAGGTTTTGCAGACTAACATAAGATCGGGTAATTCATTCTCATCTTTTGCCTTAAGTCCGCTGTTCAATTCAACCCACAATCTCCTTAAAATAGCAATGTGTGTCGAAACATCCTGACCTGGCACCCAACAAAAAGCAAAGAAATCTGTGCAGATTTTGAAAAGTTGATCCTTTGAAGTGGCTTCAAACTGCTTTTTCAACGCTTCCCAAGTCTCACATGCGGTATCTTTGTCCATTACTTTTTGATAAACCTCGTCAGTAATAGTGGTTGTTATCAAAGACTTCGCATAGCTATTAGCCTTACGGTAGAAATCGGCCTTTTCTTTAAAACCCTTTAATTGTGCTGCCGTAGCATCAGCTCCTAGCGGTTCTGTTTTTTGTAACTTCCCATCTATTACATCTAACGCTCCATCGTGATAGTCAAGCAGGTCCCTAATTTTCCTCTTCCAAATTGGCCAATCTGACTCATCCTTCAATGGTTTGATATGCTTTGCTAAATCCATTTCTTATAGTTTAGCGGCTTAAAAATCTTTCAAAATATTTATTCTAATCTAAACAGTGCACCTACTCGTGCCTGGGCCCATAACCAATTAGATTTAAAAGACGACTGTCTGATAGAAAGATTTTTAATAGAATGAAAAAATACAATAAACAATATGTTAAAATATCAAAGGAAAGGATAACTTGATATTTTAATATAGAACACAATAATTACTAATTAAAGGCTAACTTGATATTTTAATATAGAACACAATAATTACTTCAACACATAAATCAGAAAAATCTGACACATGGTTAAATAACTAGGGGCTTTATACTAGAAAAAAAAATCGTTTTTTTAATCCGTTATAACGGCCGTTTGGATACTAATATTTTTAAAAACATCATAAATTTAGAATCTGTGAAAACATTTTAATCTGTTTCTTATAAATATAAACCTCTGCAGTTCGAGGTTTTTGACTTGTTGGCTTCAACAAAAAAGTTTGCAAAAATCCATAACTAAAATTTCCAAAAACCTTATAACAGTCAATGAAAAAAAAATAAAAAGGTTTGAATAGAAAAAATAAATTTTTTTTCTTAGAAATAAACTATTTTGATATTTTGCAGTAATTGGACGACGTATGATATAGCGTAGGCTTGTGTCATAAATTGTCACACATATGTTCTGTGGTAGATTTTATATTATTTTGTTGCAAAATTGGATAGATATAGTTTTGCTTATATGTAGCTAATTTTCTTTTTAAAATTTGTTCGATATCTGTTTGAAATTAGTTTGTGTTGTTTAAACTAATCTGATACATCAGATTCTACTGGCACACAAAACTGTCTGATTTCGAAATCTACCTATTTCTAGCGGATATACGTGCCGCTTGGACTTTTTAGATTCAGTTCTTCTATTCATGATGGGAGATTTTCCATCGGATTGATGTTATATCACAACTAATTTACTGAATTAATTGTTGATTATGTGTCGATACAAGTGAAGGCTAGTCATCTTCTTCTCGCCGATACAAGCTTGTTATTCAAAACTAGCATAGCTAGAGTATAACAACAACAGTGATCACTAGAGAAACTATCCGACTAAACCTGAATCTATTAAATATATGTTTATGTAAATTTTTTGTTTTTTTTATACTTTGCTAGAAATGTAGACTAATTTTTGGTTTATAAGCGTTGACATTTTTTGATAGTTTAGTCGGCTAGCCCTGATGAGAATGATAAACATTTTTAAAGTTTAAAATTTTCTCATTGGTTCAAAACTAGATAGGTCGAAAATTGTATGGATTGCAACAAATTTCATAATTTGCACCATAATTTTTTAGATTCAGTTCTTATATTCACTAAAATAGAATAATCAAGAAATTAAGCAGAATTGTATCTAAGGGATTCCTATTGCAAAACAAGATAGAGTACAAATTAAACTGCGAATGTGTAAACAATTAGCAATTTGCGTAATTTAATTGTAAATAAATAAAGTTTGTATTATTGAATACAAATATTTTGTGTATTATTTTAGACGCTGTGTTTAACGGGAAATATCTACAATCAATCTTTGGCGTTTCTGAAGCTGATCGAGGAATATTCTTGTTTGGGAATATTGTATGCCTGTTTGTTGAAAGGGGTTTGGGAATTACGTTTATCGAATTGAGAGTAAGACCAATTCGAGGAAGAGAGAAAAACATGACAATATTACTTCGGTCTGAAAGACCTAAGTATTACATTCTCGAGCCAAAAGTGAAATTCTTACCCCCACTTTTTTGGCATTTCTCGACGTTTTAGGACCTACTGATTCTAAATAAGTAAAAAAAAAATGTATGTCTGTCTGCCGGCCGGTCGTCACAACCGACGAAATCTAGTAAACGGCTAAAGAGATTTTAAAAATTTTGAATTCTAAAAATAGGTACGCTCAATGGTAAGAGCCGAAAGGGCGCTGTGTTCGATAACTGTACCGGAAGTGTGTCAAAAAAATCATCAAGTTTGTCAAAACAAGGTAATATGCATATTTTTTGCTTAAAAAATGTTCATTTTATGTGATAATGAGTAGGAACAAAGAATGTGGAGAAATCTGGATGGTCGGGATTGGTATGTGAGATCAAAAACTAGATTATTGCATTATAAGTTTGTCAAAAAAATAATGTCAAGTGTGTCAAAAAAGGATTTCATTTATTTTTTTAGCCAAGTTTTTGGGAAAAAAATGTAGCTATTTTTATGACGTAAATGTAATTGAAAATGAATTTGGACATGAAAATTTTTGAATTTGTTATAGTTTTTGAAATATTTTTGGAATTTTGAAAAAAGTTTGTATATTTGATTTTATAATAATCTTTGCAATATTTTTAGAGTTTTGGAAGAACTTTTAATTTTTGATTTTGTAAGAATTTTTGCAATATTTTTAGAATGTTGGAAAAAGTTTGAATTTTTGGAATATTATTGGAATTTAGAAAAAGTTTAAATATTTGATTTTATTCCAATTTTTGGAATATTTTTGAATTTTTGAAAAAAAGTTTAATTTTATTTAATTTTTACAACATTTTTGAAATTTTGAAAGAAATATGAATTAGTGATTTTGTAATATTTTCTCGAAACGCTAAATGGAGAGGTTTTTGAGTAGTTTGCTGAGTGTATCATCGTTTCACTAAATTTTGTTAATTTATGATCTGTTATAATTTTCCGGCAACGTATTGATGTTTCGTGCTAGTTTTGTAATAAATTTCTAAACAGAGATAAAAAAAGTACTTGTACTTTAACAGAGTTATGTTTGATATACATCGCTGCCCAAAACTTAAAACCATTTCCTCATAAAAGTTTTTTGCCGAAAACTATTTCAAAATCCTTAACCTATATCTCAGAGCTGTGAGATTTCAGCCCCTCCATATTTTATTTTATTTGATCAACAAGTTTTTCATTAATTGAGCTCTGATAAAATTAAAATACATAAGTTGAAGGCTTAGAAAGTTGGCACCTTCAAGATAAATTCGTTGAGATTCTTTGCAATAAAAGATTCTTTGCAATATTCAACTAACGTTGAAAAGGCACACCAATATGGGGCAATTCGTAACATGTGGAGCACGATTCGGTTTGATTTGAGCTTTGTGAATCAATTTCAAAAATATTTGCAGAATCGTCTAAAATTTATTGAACGTCTAGAAAATCTTCTAGATTTCAATTCCTAAGTTCATGTCGCCACAGTTTTATAAATAAAAAATAAAACAACACTTTTTGAAAGCATAAGCAAAAAAGATCAAAGAGATTGAAACATATACAGCAATTCATTTTTCTAATCCATGGTTATCTCCAATTAATGCCATAAGTTCAGCTAATCATTTACTTTACAAAAACAAACCTATTATTTTTACACAAAAGATGTTCACCGCATCAATAAGCAATAAAAACAATCTAATCTAGTTCTTCACCACAACCATTTTAATTGTCATCAACTCAACTTAAAAAAAAAATCCAGTCATCAATCGAACATATCATCTCATTTTCTTATTGTTTTCTTTCGAATTCTGTTATTTTTGCTTTTCAGTAATAAAAAAAAAATCAATAAAAAATTATTATTATTATCGTTTTTATTATTATTGAACTTGATATTGAAGTAACATGATAATATAGAGAAATAAAAATAACAAAAAAATAACCAAGAAAAAAAAATGTTCGTAAAACTTTTCTTTAGTTTTTCCTTTTTTTTTTCGTTGATTTTCTTCTTTAAAGCAATGATATTTTTGATGTGCGATGTTGTAACTACGTTTACGGACGTTTTTATTGTAATGACTTTCATTTTATGTATCTGCTCTTCTAGGATAACAAAGAAAAAATCAATTTAGGTCAGAAGAATAGGATGATGTATTTTTTCCTTGCATTATTTGAAGAAAAGGGAAAAGATTTAATTTTATATTATTATCAATTGAATTTATTAAATTGTATAGAATGACAGACAATGATAGAGGAAGTAATAAATCATAAAAATTGCTACGGTTTTTCAATTTCTGTTTCCGGATATATTGATTTTTTATAAATGTTTTGAGATTTGCTATTGATTACGAATGTATTAGATGTGTATTTTCTGTGACGTAGGATTTGGTTTTGCTTAAGTGAATCTGCTAAGTTTTTTGTTTGCTTTTAAGATGAGCGTAAATATTTGGTAAAATTACATTTTCGGTTAGATGTCATATGAAGCACTACCCATTGCAATGAGATTCGTTGTCGAGTTTTTCTATAGAGGGCTGAAGATGATTACTGAAGCCAGGAAAATAAAGCATAAATCAATCGGCAAAACGCCGATTTCATTTGATGATTACCACATATTTTATATTTCCTTAATAAGTCCAAAAACTTTTGTTCTGCCATTTCCCTCGATTCAGCCGCATTTTCGTTCGGTAAGTTCCGAAAAATGCCGACTGCACGCGATCTTGTAAATTTGCTGCAACAACCTTTTTTTAACTATGGGGGGTGGGAATTTGTTTTAGCCAGGGTAACCTTATCCGACAAAAATATGTCTGCTATTGTCGAGTCCGACAATTGACATTTTGGCATATTTGGGGGGTTGTTGGACTCGACAATAGCAGACAAATTTTTGTCGGACAAGGTTACCCTCGTGTTCCAAAACAAATTTCCACCCTTCCTCCCCATAGTGGAAATGAAATCGGCGTGGGCCCAGGGACTATATGGGGCGCATTCTTTGCAACTTGGAGACCCTCTGCTCTCCAAAATTGGTTGAGGATTTTCCGAACGTTTATGGGCAGCAATTGTAGCTTATTGTCTCTAGTTTTCAATACCGTGTGGCCCGTTCTGAAATTGAAAATGGCTGAATCGATATGGCATGGTATGATATTGTTTTATGTACACATAATAGTTTAAATACTCGCTTATTCGAATACGTTTAAATACTTGATATTTGAATTATTTGAGGTATAAAAGTTGTTTGACAATTTTAGATTATAAATAATGTGTGGTGGTGTTGTAGGTGTGACGTTGTGAGAACGTTTATTTGCTCTTTTGGTGGATTTAATATGTTATTAAAAGTAGTTTTAACCAAATTAAATAAAACTGTTCCGAAATCGCATTGATAAAGTAGTTTCCGTTAATGTATTTAGTTTGGTTTGATAAATTTTTTGGATTATTCTGGAATTGGACTATTCTACTTAAATTTTTTATTTAAAATAATCTGACACATTCAATTCTATTTGTACACAAAGCTGTCTGGTCCCGAAATCTACCTATTTCTAGCGGATATACGTGCCGCTTGGACGTTTTTTTCTTCTAAAAAGAGATATTCACAAGGGACAGATCCAAAAGGACGCTGTGTTCGATAACTGTACCGAAAGTGTGTCAAAAATCATTATGTGTGTCAAAAATAGCAAATTTTCATATTTTTGGCTTAAAATACGTTCATTTTAAGTGATTACGAGTAGGAACATTAAATTAGGAGAAATCTTGATGGTCGGGATTGGTATGTGAGATCAAAAACTAGATTATTGCATTATAAGTTTGTCAAAAAAATGTTGTCAAAAAATGATTTCATTTATTTTTAGCCAATTTTTTGGAAAAAAAATGTAGCTGTTTTTATGACGTAAATGTAATTGAAAATGAAATTGAACATGGAAATTTTTGAATTTGTTATGATTTTAGAAATATTTTTGGAATTTTGAAAAAGTTTGTATTTTTAATTTTGTAATAACTTTTGCAATATTTTTAAAATTTTGGAAAAGTTTGAGTTTTTAAAATTTTTTGGAATATTATCGGAATTTAGAAAAAGTTTAAACATTTGATTTCATTCTAATTTTTGGAATATTTTTGGAATTTTGAAAAAAGTTTGATTTTATTTAATTTAACAATATTTTTGGAATTTTGATTATAATTTTCCGGCAACATATTGATGTTTCGTGTTAGTTTTGTAATAAATTTTTAAGCAGATATAAAAAATACTTGTACTTTAACAAAGAGTTATGTTTGATATACATCGCTGCCCAAAGCTAAAAACCATGTCCCCGTGAAAGATTTTTGCCGAAAACTATATAAAAATTCTTTACCCAGACCGAAGTCTTGATATCTCAGAGGTGTGAGATTTCAGCCCTTTCCATATTTTTTCTTTTGATTTTGTTTCTGTAATTGCTTTGTAAGCCGGCTAACTTTTTTCCTAAATTGCAAATGTTTTCTTTTGTCGCCATCTGTCAGATATTTTTTTATCTTTTTTTTTTTAGTTTACTTTACACACTCTAGGACACACACTCTGAATCTCAACATTTTAGAAATGAAAACTACGCCCAATATTCTATTTATTTAATATAATATATTTCAGGATCAAACTATTTACATGAACTTATTTATCATACGATCGTGCATGTTGTGCTGTCGTGTTGTATCTGCCATCTGGTGTATTGTAATTCATGTTCTCTAGTGTTGCTATATCTATAATAATTAATTATCTCAAGTATTATAACAATATTTAATTCAAGTCTTTTCTTTCAAGGTATCTTCGAAATTACCAAGTATGTGCCAAATGTAAGTATTACTGAAAAAATAAATTTGTTTATATTCTTCTGTTTCTATGTTTGGGTACTAAACTTTGCATATTCAATTAATTTATGTATTTAAGTGTTGACACGTCTTGTAATTAGCAAGCTAGTTTGTGAACCTCGATATACCTAACTTAAATTTTGAAATGTTACAAATCTAAGAAAATAAAAGTCTAGTCATCTTCTTTATTTAGAATCATTCATTTTTTATAGTCATAAAAAATCTACTACAATCTTGTTACGGCCTTCCAAATATCAATTCCGACAGTCGAAAAAAATTATTATAAACGAAAAATCGATATTATTATATTAATGTTATCATTACTATATACTTGCATTATCTTGATCATACAGGGTGTTAAAATTATTTGTGATAGGAACAATTTCCACAAAAATACAATTACAAAATTATTTTATAAAATTTTGATTTGGTGTGGATTTTTACAGATTGAAAGTGGGGTACCGGTATTCAATCCCGATAACCGACATACCAGTATATCGGATCATTTTTAGAGTCTTTGCCGTATTATAAATACCAATTGTGGTAGAGTGGCAAAATTTGTTTTGATTTGAATATTTTCTTCATCTCAAAAATTCACACCTTAGATTGATTATGCACATGTGTAAATTTTTTGGATAAATTGGCATTGTCAAGTTTTAGAATTTAACGAAACCCGTTGAGTGTGTAATATGATCCGATTTGGTTGAAGAATGCAAACGTTATTCTAGTTTACAATATTTTGTTAATCACAAAAACAGTTTGTAGTGATCTGAAACCGTTTGAGCATTTGTAGAAGTTGTCGGATTCGGATTTACCTGTGTATGTACTGCAACAAAACTTTCGTGGTTTGAATAATTTTTCCATCCCAAAACGCAAACTTTGCTACGTCAGAAACTATCAGAGTCTTGTAAAATTTATTAAAAGTTATTGGATTTGAGCATAATGTATTTTGCTGATTATCGTCATCTCAAAAAGCAGTCATGGTTGAAACCGAAAACGTTTTATGATTATTTTACACAATATGTAGTCCCTATGCCGGCGTCGATTTCATGTGATGATTACTACATATTTTATACTTCGTGAGGCGCCTATCATTGACGATTTTTCTCAAATCGACCGCTTTGGAAATTTGATTTAGAACACGAGGGTAACCTTGTCCGACAAACATTTGTCTGGTATTGTCTAGTCCGATAGCCCAAACATACCAAAATGTCTGTTGTCGGACTCCAACCCTCACAGTTAAAAAAAACAAAAATTTACAAGATCCCGGGCAATCGGCATTTTTCGGAGTTTGCCGAACGCAAAAGCGGCCGATTTGAGAAAAATCGCAAAACAAATGTTTTCGGACTCGTCAAGGACAGGCGCCTCACGAAGTATAAAATATGTGGTAATCGTTACATGAAATCGGCGCCGACCCAGGGACTAATGGTTAACTCAACTTTATCTATTAATTTTATTTAAAAAACTGGAGCCTGTTGAAAGCTGGAGGTTCCTATTTTTTTTAAACAATTTCTCGTTTTTATTATTTTTATTGAAATAATTATTTCAGGTTTAATGTACAAAATATGTACAGCTAATTTGTAAATAGTTATTTATTAAATCAACGATAATGTAAATCCTTTGAAGTGCGGGCTTTGACATGAAATCTCAGACAAAACAGATCAAAACAACAGTCATGTCATGTTTTCCTAATACAATTATATGAGAAAAGAATAAATGTTTGTGGCCGCAGAAAAAAGTACAATGAAATATTCTAACATAATACTAATATTTACTCCAGAGTTTTAATATTCATCATTAACTTTTCAGTAGAGTTCAGTGTTTAAACTTTTTTCCTTCAAAATTTATACACCCACCCAACAACAATATGTAAAAACATGCTGAGTCAATATATCTAATAGCTAGGAAGTGTCAAAAGAACAATTTCGTAAACTGTTTTATGTTTATGTTTACGTTTTTGTATTCTAATGAATTCTAATCCTTAACGTCGCTTCTAGCTTCTTAAATTTATACAAGATAACATAAATGGTAAATTTTTTTTTTCCAAAAAATATATATATAGAAATATGAAAAATTGGAAAAGTTTTCTTTTCATTTGGATATTTAATTAAATGATGTTGTTTTTAACCAAAAAAATATAATAATAACCGATTTCAATGTGGTCATAAAAAACAGAAAGAGAAATTGATGAAATTTTTTTTAGCTTGAATATATATTTTTCCTTCCTCGAAAAGGAATACACAAATATGTTTAAGAAAATAGAAAATTGTTTTTAAAATAACCCTTACAGGAAGGTAGCAAGACTGAAAAATTATTGAATTTTATATAAGGTTTTGTTTTTGATAGAATGTCAACTAAACAATGCTTAAAGACCGGTTGAGATCTGTTTTTTATTATATTTTTTTTTTAAATTGTTATAAGCCAAAAAAACGAAGAACTGACTAAATAAAACTAAAAATTTCAATTTAAAAAAAAAGCTTATCATAAGCCGGTAACGATTATGACCAAAAAAGTTGATCAAAGGACCATAAAGTTGACCATCGCCAAAAAGGTTTCCATCTTGACTTCGTCACTAGAAGGGGAGTAGTGTGGCATACCAAATTAATACTTTTGATCTCTCTTTTCTCCTTTTAAATCTTATTAGTTTTAATATTCAATTTTAAGATATTATTTTAATGTAAAGTAATTCTTCCTCCGTTTATTGTAGTAGGTTTTTAAATTCAATTCACACAAACACGAATCCGCCCGGGTTTTGACTATGTCTACCATATGTTTTTGCGGCCGTTGAGTCCGAATTCGACCTCGATTTGAACCAAAAACGTCATTATTTGAACATAACTTCAAAAAATCTACTAAAACCGTTAAACCCGAAAACCCTAAACGATTTTACTTCTTCGAATCGATTTCTTAACTAAATTTATAACCCTGTATCCCTTAAAACCACCCCTAACCCTATAACCTCATGACAATATAACCACGTCACAAAAACCAATTTTAGTCTGGGGGCCTGCTATACCATATGTTTTTAGAATTGCTGAATCCAAGTTCAAGGTCAGTGGTACGATAACTACGTCAGGGATTTGACATAACCTAAAAAAATTTCAACAGTTACAACAAGCATTCGACACATTTTGTCATTTTTTCTTGTAGATTTAACCAACAAATATCAAGAGTAGCAACTCACATGTGTTTGCATCCAGGACACCTCCACAGGGTAACGGCAAGAAACCGAGCGGTTCCGATATGTGGCTAAGTTTCTGGATTATGACATACATAAATTTATGGCAGGCACAGGTAGGTTACTTTTTGAACTGAGACAAAAAAGCTATTAAACTAATTGTTCTGTGTGGAGAGGACGAGCGATAAGAATAATATCGATGGAGAGAATCGATAGAATACCACTTCAACGCAGATCTCTGAGGATTTTAGAGAATTTTAGAGAATTCTATTATTATTTTAGAGAAAACTGCTTCGTAACAGGGCAAACTGCCTGTTGACGACCATGTTCACGCATGGGAGATTGAAATACGAAGTTGCTCCAGAAGTGAAAATCGATAACATTTCTAGCCCCTCTCTTTCGGAATTAATTGAAAGATTAATACGCTTTTAGATTCCTTCGAACCCACGACTTATACTCTCAGTCAATTACAATCAGATAGAATCTCAAGGTCAAGAACTATTTGGGTAACACCAAGAATCGAGCCCACGACCTGTATTAACATTATCAAAGCTTCATGCTTCCAGCTACTTTCAACTAAGAGTCTCAAGCTCCATCAGCATCCTGATAGTAAAAACTAGAGTTAACCGGAAAAAACTAGCCACCATTTTGCACAACTGAAAAGAACAGAATATAAACAACTGAAAAATTCGAGCCCACGTCCTGTACTACAAGATAAGCAAAGCCGTTAGTAGAAAAAATAAGATAAAACAAATAGACAGATAATCATAGAATTTTAGAATCTGTAGTGCTAAGCACAATTTCTTAGAATATACGCTAGAACCTGTATATTTTTCTAATTAAAAACAACTTTTCAACAACAACATAGTTAAGACTCTAAAGCCAGTCAAGTTCATCAAAATCGTCAAGACAGTTAAGACAGCGAAGACTGTTAAGACAATAGAGTCAAAACAGTACAGAAATATCCATCAAAACAGTCGAGATATTCAGAACAGTCAAGACCTTAAAGTGAGAACTGTCAAACATTCAAGACTGTTAAGACACCCAGTAAACAAATGACATAAATATGGCATCACACGAAGGACATACTCATATATATGACCTTCGTGTTTAATGTCATGTGTTCACTGGGCAGTTAAAACAATCAAGATAGTAAATCCAGTAAGGACTGTGAACATAATGAAGACAGTCAAGATAGTCAAGACCCTCAAGACAGTTAAGATAGTCGAGACAGTTAAGGCAATTAAGACAGCTAAGATATTCAAAACATCCATGACAGTCCATACAAACAAGATAATGAAGACAGTCAAGACAGTCAAGATAGTCAAAAAATTCAAGACATTCAAGACAGCCAAGACGGTCAAAACAGTCAAGACAACCAAGACAGTCAAGACAATCCGACTGTCTTGATTAGACAGTCAAAATAGTCAAGGCAGTCAAGACAGTCAAAACTATCACGACAGTCAAGACGGTCAAGACAGTAAAGACAGTAAAGACAGTCAAAACAGTTAGGTGAGTCAAGATAGTCAAGGCAATCAAGGTGGTCTTAACAGTCAATAGAGTCAAAACAGCTAAGGCAGTTTTAACAGTGAAGACGCTCAGGCCAGTCAAAAACAGTCAAGACAGTCAAGAAGGTCAAGACAGTTATGTTGGTCAAGACAATCAATACAGTCAGGACAATCAGACCATAAAAACAGTCGAGGTACTCAGAACAGTCATAAAGTTAAAACATTCAAACATTGTAAATTGGTTCTTTACTGTTAATCATCAGTGATAAAGTTTGTCAGACCTATTTTTTACTCACGTATTCCTACTGGTACCAGTTGAAAATTAAATAACGATTGTGTTACACAAAAGTTGAGACAAAAAAAACTATTAAACTAATTGTTCTGTGTGAAGAGAACGAACGATAAAAATAATATCGACAGCATAGAATCGATAGAATACCACTTCAACGAAAACAGCTTCGTAACAGGGCAAACTGCCCTGTTGACGACCATGTTCATGCATGGGAGATGGCAATACGAAGTAGTTGCTCTAGATGAATATCGATAACATTTCTAGCCCCTCTGTTCCGGAATTAGTTAAAAGATTAATACGTTTTTAGATTCAATCAATTCCCAAGCACTATTTTTGCAACACCAAGAGTTGAGTCCACGATCTGTATTAACATTATTAAAGCTTCATATCACCAGCTACTCTCAAATAAGGATGAGTCTCAAGCTACCTCAGCATCCTGATAGTAAAAACTAGAGTTAACCGGACAAAACTAGCTACCACTTTGCACAACTGAAAAGAACAGAATATAAACCACTGAACAATTCGATCCCACGTCCTGTTACTACATTGTTACTACAAGCTAAGCACAGCTGTTAGTAGAACAAATGAGATAAAACAAATACACAGACAATCATTGAATCTTAGAATCTTTAGTGCTAAGCAAAGGTTTTTAGAATATACGCTAGAACCTATATATTCTTCTAATGAAAAACAACTTTTCAACAACAACATAGTTGAGACTCTAAAGTCAGCCAAGTTCATCAAAATCATCAAGACAGTTAAGACAGTGAAGACTGTTAAGACAATAAAGAGAGTCAAAACAGTCAGTACTATCAAAACCATCAAAACAGTCGAGATATTCAGAACAGTCAAGACCATAAAGTTAAAACATTCAAGAAGAGTAAAAACATTCAAGACCGTCAGTACAGTCAAGAGAGTTAAAGCAGTCAAGAAAGTAAAGTAGAGTAAAGATTTTGAAGACAGTCATGAGAGCCAAGGTAGTCAAGACATGCAAGACAGTCAAGCTCAAGAAAGTCAAATCAGTCACAAAAGTCAGAAAGCAGAATCAGTCAAGACAATCAAGACAGTTTCAAGAGTCAAGACAATCAAAACAGTCAAAATAGCCAAGACAATCAAGACAGTCAAGACAGTTTAATCAGTCAAGAGGGTTCAGACAACTAGGGAAATTAAGAAAGTCAAGAATGTCAATACAGCCAACAGAGTCAAAAGAGTTAATATAAACAACATAGAAAAGACAGTCAATACAGACAACCAAGACCATCCAGACAGTCGAGATATTTAGAACAAACCAAACCATATACTCAAAACTACCAAACCATATAGTCAGACAGTCGTTACAGTAAAGATAGCTAGGACAGTCAAGAAAGACAATTAAGACAGTTAAAACAGGCAAGTCAGTCGAGACACTCAAGATAGTCAAGACAGTAAAGAAAGTGAAATAAGTCGAGACATTCAAGACAGTCAAGACAGTTGAGACAGTCAAGATAGTCAAGGCAATCAAAACAGTGAAGACAGCCAAGACGGTCAAGACCGCTTACACAGTAGAGATATTCAGGACAGTAAAGACATACAACACAATTATGACAGCTAATACTCTCAACACAGTCAAGACAATTCAGACAGTCAAGACAATCAAGATATTTAAGACAGTAAAGATAGTCAAGATAGTTACAACTTTTAAAACAGTTAAAACAGTCAAGTTAGTCATGAAAATTAAGACAGCTAAAACAGTCTAGAAAGTCAAGATAAGCAAAACAGTCAAAACGGTTATGACAATAAAAACAGGTAAGACAGTCAAGTTGACTACCTTCAAGATAATCAAAACATTCAAGACAGTCGAGATAATCAGGACAGTCAAGACAGTATTACCAGTCTTGACCAGATGGTCAAGAAAAATATGACAGCCGAGACATTTAAGACAGTCAAAATAGTCAAGACAATCAATACAGTCAAGACAATCTAGAGAAACAAGACAATCAAGACAGTCAAGGCAGTCAAGACAGTCAAGACAGTCAAACAATCAAGGCAGTCAAGTCAGTCAAAACAGTCAAGACTATCAAAACAGTCAAGAGAGTCAAGACGTTCAAGACAATCAAGACAGTTAAGACAGTCAAGACAGTCAAGAAAGTTAAGACAGTCAAGACAGTCAAGACAGTTAGGAGAGTGAAGACAGTCAAGGCAAGTTTAAAGGCCAGATCTTCTAGTGCATAAGCAGCGCTAACCACTAACCTTAGTAATTTAGCCTCAACAAACTCTTGTAACAATTTTTCAGTATACCTGCATCACTTATTATAAAATTATGTCTTAACACTGTGTCATCAGGTTTGAAAAGTAGGCCACTGTGTCACCAGGTCAGAAGCTGGAAGATTATAGGCTCTTACAATGTACTCATCAGTGAATTCCTCGGTAAACCATAATTTTCAAATTTCGTCTTCTGTATATGGATCTCACTATCAAGATATGTAAATCCTTTACATCTCAAACGCGCAGGAGCGAAGATATTATGAACGGCAATTGGACTGTCTCCGATGGGAAGTTGCATCCCCACGCCTCAAGCTATTCCATGTAGCTTCCCTTCGGTACGCATAGATAGTTGGAGTTATAGATTTTTAACTACCGCCGAAGAAAAGTTGTTCTCCTACATCCCTAACGCGCAGAATCGAAGATAGTCTGAATGGAAATTGGACTATCTTCGATTGGAAATTGCATCCCCCCACGTCTCCAGCTAAACATGTCTTTTGTTTGTTTGTAATGCAAGGGCAAGGTTAGTTTTTCAGTACTATTTCTTAATGGGCCTTACACACCCGCAGTTCCTAGTATCGTGTGGGTTTCTTGGTGGTACCAAGAATATTGGAGGTGGCAAATATGCCATGCAGTTGATTGTTGGGTTGTGGTGTTTACTCTACTCCCACTCTTTCCTGGTCATCTAATCACGCTGCGGGTTCATGGTGACATTAGAATTCTTCACGCGCTAACATTTTATAACGTTAGAATCCCTTCCACTAGAATAATAAATCAATTAAAATAAAGAATTTGTTTTTTTCTACTTATATAGTTTACACCACTATAGACTAGTATAGCTAATATAAAAAATATAATAATCGATTGAAACAGTTTTTAAGTTATAAACTGAGAACATTGAAATACTTGTTGGATTAATATTGGTGAGGGACCGGTAAGCGGCCGAGCGCACAAAAAGTAAAAAACGCTTTGATCGCTTTAGGCCAAAAACAACCCTAAATTTAATCTTCTTTATCTTGTCAACCAAAACAACAAAAGCTCTAACTTCCAACTAACACCTTGAAAAATACTGAAGCATAAAACTTGAAACGATCAAACAACAAAAAATATGTTTCCAATGTTATGTTTCCATTAAAATATGTTTTACGATACAATTTTAGATTTGCTCCATAACTTTTCGATTTAACCCCAAAAATATAACAAAAATTATTACATTAAATGATAAAATAAAATTGAGAATATAAAAATCAAAATTTATGAAATTTCTTATTGTTCCTTCAAAACATTACAAAATAAATAAAAATGGCAATTCTGATGATGCTGTCTTTAGTTTTAAGTGTTTTTGCCATTGTTCCACTGTTCAAATTTATTCTGATTTTTGGGATAGTCACATGAGGGTAGGAGCTAATGGCAATCTCACTTTTTGGATAATTTAAGCTTTTGTTGAGGACTTGAAACGTTTTCTATTAACGTAACTCCATCGTTCGTAACTTAGATCACATAGGGTTATCATAATATCAACAAAATGCGGAAAATCAAGTAAACAGCGTGATATAGTAAGAAAACGATGACAACAAAAATTAAAAGGAAGTAAGACGATATATGATATCGATTAATTTTCTTTTCTTGTCGTTTAATACACAAATAAAATTTAACCTTAAAAAAGAAAATATACAAAGCAAGAACTGTTGGAAAAGTTGTAGAAATCAATAAAATGTTTGATATGCGAATATCTTTCTTATCATTGTGGAAATGTTTCGAAGGTTGTTCTGAATATTTATATTTTATAGTGATTCATGGCGTTATTGAAAATATTCAAAAGATAATAAATTGTGTTAAATCTATCAAAATATTTTATTATTTATACAACTTCAATTTTGTTTCTTCTCGTAAGTTATAATTTTATTTCGTTTTTTATTTTAATATTTAAGTTTTCTTTTTTAGTTGGCATAAGATAGCAGTTAAGATATGAGTTATGAAAAAAGATTTTTAACGATATCGATTTTTGACTAGATAGAGAATTTATGACTTTATTCTATTGTTTTTGGGGCTTAATTTGCATAATGCAGAACCCACGCGGTAATAAAATATTCATTTTTATCTCATCAATTAAACTAATGTATTGGTAGCAAACTGGAAATAATTTTTTTTTTTGATTAAAGCCTTCCAAATTAATATTGGCTCCACAAAACATCAAAAGCTAATGATACCAATGATCCAACGTCTTTGCTCAAGGATATGTTTAGAAAACTAAATTTTGTAATTTTTAAAAACGATGTTAAGGAACAGTTATAGACCGGGAGGCAGCGTTATTTTAATTAATTAACTCCTGCTGATGATATATCTGGCGGTCAGCTGCTAAAGTAGTGGGGGGTGTGGTTGTGGGAGTTTTAAACTGTTAAAAAAAACGAATTCAAAAAGTAATTTAATACCGCTTCAAAATTTGTATGATGCATGTTTACGATGCATTTATTGGGGGATAGGGGATTATAGGTCAGCTCCTCGTATACATCAATATAAAAATGCAACATAGTCAAGACCTTTCTGCATAGGATCTTGATGAAACTTTGACAAATGATCCAGGTTCACTTGAAAATGGAAAATCTGAATTCATTTTAAATTTGGACAAAATGGCGTGGAGTCTCTCGAACACTTCTAAGTTTACATCTTCAATAACTTCTAATCCCGACATATGATCTTATGGAAACTTGGTATATAAAGTTTTAGTACTGTTTTCAACATTTCTGCATACCAACTTCCGGTTTGACACTTCCGGTTAAAAAGTTGTTTTTTTTCAGGTGTTTATCCCTACTGTAGTCTACAATTACCGATCGATTTTCATGAAACGTTGGCAAAAGCTTTCAAGTATCATGAAAAAGATTTGATCAGCTTTTGGAGTACATTGGATATAGGGTTGGAGGGTCCACCATACAACAGGTGTTTTTTTCCACAATGTTTTTATGTTTGTTGGGAGCATAAAACATTAGTTCGGGAATGAATTTTGACGACACTTTGGAAAAAGATGCAAATATGTATTAACCGGAAGTGTCAAACCGGAAGTGTCAAACCGGAAGTTGGTATGCAGAAATGTTGGAAACAGTACTAAAACTTTATATACCAAGTTTCCATAAGATCATATGTCGGGATTAAAAGTTATTGACGATTTAAGTTTAGAGGTGTTCAGGAGACCCCCCCGCCATTTTGTCCAAATTTAGATCTTCCATTTTCAAGTGAACCTGGATCATTTGCCAAAGTTTCATCAAGATCCTATGCAGAAAGGTCTTGACTATATTGCATTTTTCTACTGATGTATGTTTCTACGAGGAGCTGACCTATAATCCCCCATCCGCCAATCAGCTGATCACTTTTTTTTCAATTGTTATGGTGTAAACATGCATCATACAAATTTTGAAGCATCAAATTACTTTTGGAATTCGTTTTTTTTACCAGCTTAAAACTCTCCCACAACCACACGCAAGTATGACGGCTGACTCTTATTTTTTACATTACAAATAATCTATCTATAAAAATTAAATTCAATCGGCATCAAATCACTTACCAAAATGCAATGCTGTCTCCCGGTCTATTAACTGCAATTACAATAAATTGGATTGGATTCAACCAACCAACTGATAACCAAAATATTGGATTTCCACACTGAAGAAAATTGAATGTCCTGATGAAGTAAGGATGTCCTCGATGGGTGAAGTTAGTGTGTCCTCGTTCTAGTGATTTCTTCAATGAAATACCTTCGAAGCTCCTAATGTTAGCACAAACTGAAAGACTGCACTTGTTTCATTTAAACACTTATTACAATTTAAGAGTTTTTATTTAACGTTTTATCTTTTTGACTGTTGGGTGAACCATCTTTTACAATTTTCAATTTTTTTTCAATTTCAATTGCTTTATTGAGGAGTAAAATTCTATCAGAGTTACTATGTAAATTTACAAACATTTTCTTTTTTGACATTTCAAAATAGTATACACTGACAAAATGGTGTCTAGTGTAACAAAATTTATTATTTCTAAAATTGTATTATTAAATTTAGCAATTTATTTCTTATATCTTTCTGATATGAAGCTTAATTTAAATTTATTTTAATAAGGCTTGCTCAGGGCTTTATAGACATTCTTATTAGCATCAAGTGCTTTAATTTAATTAACTTAACACCTAACTTAACCTAAGTGAAAACAGAATATGCAGGAGGAGAAGGAAAGGAGGAGGATAATGAGGTTGGGATTATTTACAAGGGAGTGAAATTTATAAAAAATTTACTTTTTATTTCATTTTTATTTATAGAAAATTTACGTGACTTGGATTTAATTAGAAAAGTGTATGGTGCACCTCCATGTTTGTGTAAGGAAAGTTATCCTCTATGTTTATTGTTACCTCTGGTTAGATAAAGTTCAATTTTATTACCGTTGGTTACAGCTTGTAATTGGGAAACCGAATCAAGATTTGCTATGCTTTGGGAGACATGTAATAATTGTTACTCAAGAGTGGCGTTGAAATATTATCATCGTATATCTGCTTTATCAGAGAGTTTGGGTGGAATAGACGTTTATTTATTCTGTTCATGGACATGTTGATTGCATATTGGATAATTGGTGTAATATTCGAGTTTTCATACATTACCTTGTGCGGAAAGTATTTTTGTTATTTCTTCTAAATTGTAATATGCAACTTCTCAGAAATTTTCTTTCAAAGATTTGGAATTCTTCTGAAACTGTGGGACTGGTTTGAGTAATGATAGGACATATTTGGCTTTGTTGAGGGACATCCTGGCATGTGGATTAAAGCAGAGGTTTACCCCCAGATATTTGATGGTGTTAGAAGGTGTTATTTCTCTATTTTCAATTGTGATAGAAAGATATTTGCTTTCTCTGACAGTCAAGTCATGACCTTTACTACTAGCGTTTCTGAAACAGATTAGTAAATGTAAACTAATGCATTTATATTGATGTTTTTTGAGTTTATCAAGTGCCACGTGTGGTCGTTCATCTTCAGTTATAAGTAATGTGTCGTCTCCGTAAAGTACTGCTTTTGAGCCGTCTCCGGAAGAAGTCAGAATTGCTTGTATCGACAAGTGAAGAACCCAATATCGACCCTTGCGGGATACCAGAGTTAACGTTTATTAGGTTAGAGCGAGTTTTGTCGATTTCGATAAACAGTTTTCTATTAGAAAGGAAACTTTTTGAGAAGAGATAAGAAACGCAGGGGTATTGGCTTTCCAGAGCTTAAAGATTTGTCCTTTTGCCAGGTGAAGACGAATGATTTCTCTAGGTCCAGTGAGCATGCTACTGTGCATTTTTTGTTGTTAAGGAGTCTTCAAAGAAGGATGATATTTTCTGAAGAATTACTCTTTCTAGTATTTTGCCTAAGTTCGATAGTAAGGAAATTGGTATAAATTCAATTAGGTTTCTTGCGTTGTTTGATTTAGGAATTGAAAAAAGTTTCGCTAACTTCCATGCGGAGGGAAATAACTATTGTTAATGCAGTTATTGAATATAATCGTGAGAATTCCAGAAATTTGTTTAGCTGATTTTTTAATTATGACGTTTGATATTTTATCTGGGTCTGCCGATTTCTTATTATTTAATGTTTTGATTATAGCTTCAATTTCGGATTTATTGCCAGAAGAACTCGGGATTACCCGGGTTTAAGGCCGAGGTGTCCTGGGAAATACTTTCAGATTTAGTGGAACTGTGTCAGTAAGATTGTCCCACACAATGTTTGCTTCATTGACGATCGAGTTATTAAATGTGGGTGTTTTTTCTGGGAATAGGTCTCCATAATAAGTTTCGAAAGCTTTTAGTTTGTCGTTTACGTATGTATATGTGTTGTTCCCGTCAGAGATGGGATCTAATATTATGTTATGCTTCTGAAATTTCCTACCTGTTGATCTATCGATTTCTTTAAAGACCTGAGGAGATGATTTAATAGAGGTCAATTTCTTTCTAAAGTTTTCATTTAGTTCTATTGAGATTCTGTTTCTTAAACATACATTTAGGCAGTTTATGCTTGCTTTTAATTCTTGAAATTCCGCGTTGACTCTAGTTAGATGTTGTTCAACTTAAGCTTTCTGAGCTAGATCATTTTTTTAGGCATCTCTGAGAGGTTTGAAAATTTGAAGTTTTTGGGGTTGATAATGCGGGCGTGTTTGGACATGGATTCGATTATTACCATGTTTAGGGCTTCGATGTTCAAGTCTATTTCTAAGTTGGTTAAGTTTCTATCCAAAGGGATTTTAGTGTTTGAAGCAGATGGTTCAAGGTCCGATCTGAAGAGGTTCCAGTCTGCTTCTTTGAAGGATTCTATAAAGTTAGGAACGCACAGAAGTTGTTCAAAGATTTTTAATTTTATTTCTAGAATTATAGAAAAGTGATCTGACTGGCCTACGCCTGTTTCGCATTTAAAGTTAGGTTGGTTTTGGTTACTGTTGACTTAACAGGATGAAACGATAAAGAAATCGATGAACGAAGTAGATCTTGGAAACGTTGGGCCCAATGGGTGGTGGTTATTTTGTAGTGTTATCTCACTAGGTGAGATAAAAAGTGAGATAAAATATTTGTCTTTGATCGATTATATTAGATAAAAGAAATCATTTAAACATAATTTCCTTATCCCACCCTGTAATTATTTCGTAGTCAATCCAATCCCATAGTCTCAAGAGTGAAGGCCAAGTGAATTCCGTTGAGATTTTTAAAGCTATCTCTCTATTTCTATTATAGTGTACATGATATAGAATTGCTTATGAAGGGGATTGTTTTGAACTGAATATTATCACTAAGGAAAATAGTCGTACCGTTAGTATTATAGTTTGTTATTGTTTTGAAATTTTAGACATGGAATCTGTGTTTTTTGTTTAGATGAGTTTCTGAAATTAATGCTGCAAAAGGAGAAGCGTCTTTTAGAAATTCTTAAAATTGGAGTCTTTTGTGATTTGATATTAAGGAATTAACGTTCTGTGCGATCACATGGATGCTGGCAGACATAGAATGACTAACGTTGAGTTATTGTCATCACAAATTGGAGGAATGAAGCCGCTTTGTGTGCTTCATCTTTGATATTTTTATAAGCAGGTCAGAAGTTGTTAATTTTTAAGATCAGGTCTCCCAAGGACATATTAAAAAGATTGTAGGATTCGTTCATGAATTCCGAGAATACATTGTTGGTAGGGATTGGGTCATTGTTTAGAATATTGGGTATATTTATATTCGTATTTGTCGCTTGAGCTTACGATCTCGATGGTATTACTAGGTTGTTAATCGAGAAATTAACGAAATTTTTCCTATTGTCAATGGTTTCCTTTATCTTTGTTTTATACGCTTCCCATCTTGCTTTAAATTTGGCATATTCCTCACATCCTCTGTAGCTAGCTGGGTGTTTTTCTTTATTGCAGCTTACACATACTGCAGGAGTGTCGTTGACATTATTTTTGTTTCTTTTGCATTCATCTGGTCCGTGATATCCTCCCCACGTTTAACGCATCTTTTGGAGTAAGCGCAGTTTTGCCCTATGTTGTCGAATCGTTGGCAACGATAGCATTGGATAAATTCTTTTTTGTTCTCTCCCATGAATTTTTTTGATGAAGCAGATATTTGATTTCTTGTAATTCAGAATGGATTGAGAAAATATTTATTGAAATGATGTTGTTTTTAGACCATTGGGTCGTGTATCTAACAATTTTTGTTATTTTTACGCTTGGAACGCATATTGACAGTTCGTGTTGGATTTCTTCTTCCGCGTACCCTCTGCTAACCCCTTTTAGCAAGAGGACATGTTTACGCAGTTCTTTAGGAGTAAAAGGAAGGCTTCGGTTTTTCTAGTTTTTAGGAAATCAAGAATTTTTGTATTTGTGGTTGGGTTGTGCACAAAAACTTTTGAATTACTGACACCTGTATTGTGGATTTTAAATTCCGTGGAGGATGAGATTGATTGTATTAATTTTATGATATTTTTAGTGCTGGCTTGGGTTTGCTATAAATTTTGGATTTCAAATAACTCAAATGAAAGCAGTTTCAATCAACAATATCCTCCGGGGCCGACGAAATATCGATCTTAGCTATTTCACTGAAAGGTCTTCGATAGATTTTTGAAGTTGTCCTTACGTCTGCTACTCTGACTTTTCCGTCCTTGCCAGGATACACGTTTTCAACAATGCCTTTGGGCCACACTCTTCTGGAAGATTCTCGCCTACGATGAATTCGATGTCACAGACTTGTAAATATGAATTTTTACTATCAGCAAGAGGGGACGATATTGTCTAATTCAACGCTTCCACAATTGATCGGCTAACACTTGACTTGCTTTCCAGTGATTCTTCTTTAACAGAAATGCTTCATCCATGATTGCTTTATATGAACTATTGTTGTTTCTTCCAAAAATGAGTCTATTTGGGGTCAAAGCACTGGGTCCAATGGGTCTATAAAAATACCGGTAAGAGTGGTGGTGTTTGCTATTTCAACTAATAAAGTTTGAAGTGTCTCCATTGTCGGGCATTGCTCATTCAATACAATTCTAAGGCTCGTCTTAACAGTCTTGACCATACGTTCCCAAACTCCTCCAAAATGTGGTGCACCGGCTGGATTAACAATCCATTCTTTTTTCAGCTGTTGCCATAAGTCTTGTGATATCTGCCCACTGTCCTGTAATGACTTCAGATAACTTTTAACTCGTGATCGGCTCCAATGAACGACGTCTCTCGGTCTGAGTATGTTTTCTTTCAACGACCACGTAAATTGCAGAATGTTGAGATCGCTATTATCGTTGACGAGATGTCAAGAGTTCGAACGACTTCTAAATGAACTGCTGATGCTTTGCACTTGTTGCATCTTGCTATTGCGCTTTTGACTGCTATCCTCGCAGAAATGATCCAAAAGCGTTGTCTCAGGTCATTGATCACTGTGTCCACGTTAACGTGATGGTTCTTGATATGAAAACTCATTACTAGAAGCTCAGTGAGTTTGTGGGTTTTTTGGTACTATAATTGGGTTCCTTTCATCAAACGTCATTGTCTCGTCATTGATTCTTCCTTTTACTCTCAGGATATCTTCGATCAGCTGTGGTATGAGACGAAATAAGAGACTTGTCTTTTTCACTTGTCAATCCGTGCTGTTTGAGATCTGCAATTTCTTGTGAAAATGGTTCTTGTTGAACTTTGAGTATCCATAAACGTTCTGACTTTGCTTCGGTATCTGCGGTTGGTACTACCAGTGACTTTCGGTATGAAGAAGTTCAGAGTGAAAACTTATTGCTTCAGTCTCGGTCATATCAGGTTTCTCACAAAGTGGCATTCGACTTCAGGCTTCAAAAGATACGGCGGGCCAATTAACCAGGCACAAGATTTCTTTAAGTCGACTTCCTTTAATTCCTTTGTTGCCGCATCTGCTGCGTTTATTTCTGATTGTATCCAGTGCCACTCACTTGTCGGGGGTTTGTCCTGGATTTTTGAAACTCTTGCACTGATGAATGCACCGAATTTCTCTGTCGTGGTTAGCCAATTTAAAACAATTGTTGAGTCAGTGAAGAAATATCGCTGCTTCAAGTTCGAGTCTTGGAACGGTGACATGTTTCAGTGGGGCAACCTTAGACTTTCCTTGTACAAACGCTGTTGCAATTCTTTGTCTTTGTTGTAGTCTAACATAAGCACTGCTTGCGATAGCCTTTTCGCTTGCATCACACAAGGCGATAAGCTGATCTTCAGTGTATCTCTGACTTCCTGGAAAATACCAACGATCGATTTTTAATTACCTTGATGCGGTCTGCTGCTTGAAGCCACTCATTGAATTTTTTAAAAATGCTCTCGAGTATCTTCTGCTTCCATCTGGTTTCAACACGCCACAAGTCCTGGTAAAGTATTTTGAGTCTGAGTTTGTGGCAGCAAAAATTCAATTGGGTCAAAATGAAAAATAGACTTCATAAAACTCAATACTTTTCCATGGTTGGTGCATTGCCTTTTCCGATATCAGCAAACTTGGGAAAGTCTAAATTAAAAACAAATTCATTCGCTTCTATGTCCCAATTGAGTCCCAGAATACGTCGGCATGTTACTTCGGGATCAAGTCCACGTCTTTCCTCGTCACTTAGTAACAGTACTTTTGGGTAATTTGATATGAACTTTATTAGTTTAAATACAAAACTCTCATATGTTTCGTTTACTTCCTGGATAAGCCTTCTAGCTTCTTCTTCTGTGTCGATTTTATTCCAAAAATCGTCAACATAATGCTGCTTTTCGATAGGTCTCGTTATGCCTGGGAATGTTGATTCCATAGCTCTTGCATTTTCATTTTTAACGAATTGTGCTACCGACGGAAAAGAAATTTCCAAAGGTCATGGCTTTCATGATGTATTGTTGAGGTTCAAGCATTCTTTCTATGCCTCTAAAAAGAATCCTTTGTGATTCACAATCTTCATCTCGTATTTTAACAGAGTGGAACATTTCTTGAATATCGGCAGTAATCGCAATCCGTTTTTGTTTGGCTCTCCAAAATGACACTAATTAGAGATGGTACACAGTCGGGTCCTTGTAGAAGGAGATTGTTCAACGAAAAACGTCCTGCTTTTGCTTTGACATCCATTACCAAGCGAAATTTTCTGGGCTTATTGGGATTGTACACACCAAAATGGGAAAAACGTTTTTGGTTTGTACATTGTCTCGGCTTCATTTAACTTTCGCTTCAGAAGTTCAGTAAGCTCTATGTCCTGCTTTGTCTTGTTAATGTAGACAAAATCAAGACAAACAACATGAAGCATCTCCGGTGATTGTTTTGGTATTGAAGTATCGATAGTGCCATGAACCGTCCATCCACTTCTTGACAATTGAAGACCACTGGGTTGTACTTAATAATTTCCTGCATGATGATAAGTCCTGCGTTGTTTGAGCCAACCAAAACTTTTGGCTTTACAACGTTTATGTTGCTAAGAAGCTTGTTCTCGATGTACGGGTAAAGCGTTCTTATATTTTCTATGTCAATGAATATTGATGCAAGATCAAGTGACTTGGATGTTCTTACGTTGTTAAACTTGTAAAACTTTTTTCCTGGTTCTGAGATTTCTAGATTGACAATCCTTGATTCAGAGTCATGGTGAATCATGCCGTTTGCCCATTGATAAGTGATCGGACTTCATCTAGTTTCAGTAGTTTTGCAATGTGTTCATTAATCATGGATGCGGTGGATGCTTCATCAAACAATGCTGCTGTTTCAACTACCCCCCGGGGCCACCAAGAGTGACTTTTGCAACTCTTAACAGTGGGTTGCACAGACTTATATTGGTCAAGTTCGTTTCAATATCAACTTCTTCTGCTACGTCTGATTTTTCGATTTGGAGGTCTTTGTGGACAAGGTCGTGATGGTTGGATCCACATTTTGGGCACTCAAGTTTTCTAAATTTAGAGCATTTGCCATTAGAGTGATCTGGCAATAAGCAAAGGAAACAAGCTTTAAGGTCTCTGGATTTTTGTCTGTGGTCATCGATTGATAGTTTTTTGCAATCATCACAATCTGCTAGACATCAGTGACTTTGAGAGCCACAAATTTGACAACCACGCTTTGACTTGTCCCGGTGGTCGTTGAGGGCTTGAATTGTCTCGGTTTCTCCATATTCATCGTCTTCATCTCCTTCTAGAGTATTCATCACTGCATCTTTCTGATTACCTCGGTGTAGAATTAGTGCCGAAGGTTGGTTTTCTTGTTGATTAATGGATTGAAGCCTGCGTATTACGCATTAAGCTCAGTGCTGAGCCAGTTGCAGAAGTCCTTGACAGAAAATAATTTTGATTGTCGATGTAAATTGGCTTTGTAATGACCCCAAATGCTTCTTGATATTGGAGCAGTTTTTCTACAAATGTTGCGAGCAGCTCAGGATTAATCAAGTAAGCTTTTCCTCCAGTGTTCTTGATAGTATTGACAATTCCAAAGACGTTATTCTAAAAGCTTCTGAATCCCTCGATTGATCCATCTTTTACTGGTGGTAGCTGTTTTGATTTTTCAAGCATATAGACATATTGACCTATTCTAGCTGGCCAAAGTTAAGCTCCAGCATTTTAAGGATCTTATTTACATTCTTTTGCTGAGTTAAGCAACAAGACAACAGAGTCTTTTGCTGGGCCTTGAAGAACTTTGTCCAGTCCTTGATATTGTGTTCTCTTGTGGAACGAACAAATTCAGAGCGAAAGTTTTCCCATTCAGTGACTTCTCCTTTGAAAATTGGCAAGTGCTTGATGTTTCGAAACGATAAAGCCTTAAAAGCATGACATCGTTAGTTGAATAATTGTTGTTGAATATTTTGTCGTGGTTTTCATCTGGATTAATATTATCGATCCAGTTTCTCACTCTGTTGCTTGAATCCGGTTCGTAGTCAACATCAGCTTTTAACATCTTAAGTTGAATTTCGTTAATTTTTCGCTGTATATCATCTTGTTTCTGAACACTTTCTGCATAGAGGGAGGCCCTTGAACTAGCCTTCGAAGCCTTACTTGCAGGCTTTTTGGCACGTTGAGTGCTTCTTATTGTCGTCGCATTATCGTTTTCTTTGTATGAATGAAGATAATGAATTGAAATAGTTTTAAGGATTGGTGCTGCCTTGTGCATTGCTTCTTGCATCCGTTTGACTTGAAATGGATCTTGCTTTGCGTGGAATATTTTCCTCGTCTGCATTGGTTCTCTTCTGATTTGTATTTTCATTGATTGGCTTTGGCATTGCACCTTGCTTGCATAGACATCAAGGTCAATAAGTGGATAGTCACGATTGTCTCTATTTATGTCGTATCGCATTGGTACCAAAAATGCTTCGCCACGTTTGGTATCGTTTCCTGTAGTTCGGGAAGTCTAAACTACGCCATAGTTACTGATTCGTACGATTCGAAGGACCAAAAATGTAGGCATAAACTTGAAGAAAATAGGATGTCCTGATGAAATAAGGATGTCCTCGATGGGTCAAGTTAGTGTGTTCATTCTAGTGATTTCTTCAATGAAATACCTTCGAAGCTCCTAATGTTAGCACAAACCGAGAGAGATTCGGTATCTTCGTTATTGTGACTGGTTAAAGAAATGCCTTCGAAGTTCTTAATGTTGGCACAAACTGAAATACTGCACTTGTTTCATTTAAGCACGTATTACAATTTAAGAATTTTTATTTAACGTCTTATCTGACTGCTGGGTGAACCATTTTTTAAATTTTTTCTGATCTGACTTACAATTTTTTTTTAAAGTTTTGTCATAGCATACTATGATAGAAATTTTTGAATCAAGGGTTTGAGATAAATTTTGAATTTCAAATAACTCAAATGAAAGCAGTTTCAACCAACAACACACACTCCTAGTGAACTGTTCTCAAAACTATCGTTTATTCTTACATGTATTCAAATACAGAATTGAAACTCGAAAAGAATAATATACAATAAACAAAGAGTTCTTCGTTTTAAATTTAATGTTGTTCTTCCTATTCAAATTAAATTTCTTTAAAAACAACTTTTACCGATAGTGAATTATATAGAACTTTGATTTTCTTTTTTTTCTTACTCTTATCAACAACAAAAGCAAAATGTTTTCATAATTTAAGTTGAAGAAAGTTGTACAAAAATATAAAAACAAAACACAATTATGTCACGTAACAGTATTTTGAGATGATGTCGCTCTGAATTTCAAACAAGTGCAATATTTTTGTCTACACTATATTGATGATGAACATCATTACAATAATATACAAGAAAAGTTTTATGGAATAATCAGGATACAAAGTTTTGTATTTTTGAAAATTATTTTCATGTGTATAGTGCAGCAAGTAAGTTTGATGAAGTAACTTTTTATTATAACTTGAAAACTATTTGTATCTAATTTCATGGGAAGCACGAAGCTTTAACTTTATAAGTTGTTAAAACATTTAGCTTATTTGAAAATAGTTCATTAGATAAAATTATGTGCATACAAAAAGAGATATCTTGTCGATAAAATAAAAGTCTGCCCATAAGTAAAAAACACCTCAAATTAACAATGCCGTACGTCCAGAATTTATTGAGTTTGTTTTTCACAATATGAACGACCTTGCCCTAAAACATGCCAAAATTCAAAGATGGAGTTATGTTTGTTCTGAAGACATTAATTTTTTAAGATTGTAATGGAGATTGGACAATGGACCTATTACTAAGAATATCAATAGGAAGAAATCATTGAGACCACGCCTTGAGATTTTACGTTCCAGCTAGCGAAAGTCCTGTGGATCCGAGAATGAACTTCCCGAAATGTACTAACTTTTTCTTTTAGACACATTTATCGTTTCGACATATAATTTAGTTTTCAATTTTTTTTTTTAAATTTCTTTTTGTGTCAGTCAGTCCCTAGGCCGCGCCGATTTCATGTGATGATTACCACATATTTTATACTTTGTGAGGCGCCTGTCCTTGACGAGCCCGAAAATATTTGTCCGCGATTTTTCTCAAATCGGCCACTTTTGCATTCCGCAAGCTCCGAAAAGTGCCGATTGCCCGGGATCTTTGTTTTTTGTTTTTGTTTTGAAATTTTTGTTTTTTTTTAACTATGGGGGTTGAAAATTTGATTTAAAACACGAGGGTAACCTTGTCCGATCAAAATTTGTCTTCTATTGTCTAGTCCGACAACCCAAACATACCAAAATGTCAGTTGTCGGACTCAACAATAGCAGACACATTTTGTACGGACAAGCTAACCATCTTGTTCCAAAACAAATTCCCAACCCCCATAGCTAAAAAAACAAAAATTTAGAAGAAATTTACAAGATCGCGGGCAATCGGTATTTTTTGGAGCTTGCCGAACGCAAAAGCAGTTGATTTGTAAAAAATCGCAGAACAAATGTTTTCGGGCTCGTCAAGGAAGGATAACACCACCAACGACTTGGAAAATAAAAACTGTCAAATTGAATCGCGATCAATAATTACAACAGAAACATTTTGTCAATCTATGATTATAAATATTATAAAAGCAAAAATCATATAAATTGTTTTGTTTAATAAATCGAAAAATTTTTTGAAATTTACGACAAATTATTTGACAATTTCCTTTATTGATATTAATGAGATACTGAGCTCTGTACCAAGAATGTACGTACATCTAATATATTGCTTTCTTTTTGATTTTCCCCACACAGACTTCAAATCTTTGTATTGCCGTATGTACTAAATTACGTACTAAAGTTTGTTTCAAAAATTCTGGCAATAATTCGAGTTTGTCAAGAATTATTCAGAGATTACCTGAAACAACTCTGATTGGAAAGAAATAACAATCATTTTAACATTTTTCGAAATATAAGTCATCGGATCATTTATGTCAAGTTTCACTCCCTTGTGAAATGAACTATGGCATGTAGAAATTAAAATCGAAGAGGCCGTGGCTTGTGACCTACACCGTCCTAAAATAACAAACGTTTCAACGCATGAACTTACCATACCCAAGTAAACAACGTCGTAACAAAATGTGCATTTAAAGACGACAAACTTAATACTTGGCAAAATTAAAAATTTAGCTTTAAAATTTTTATACTTTTACTTCTTTTTATTTTTGACAGTGTAGGAAAAAAGTCTACTATGTTTTTTACTTTTCTAACGCACATAAAACAATTGATATCAGGTAAGTCGTTCTCTTGCTATTTTATATCAAAGTTGTCTTGAATTTGAGTTTTCAAAAATCTTTTGAACCACCCTGTTCTCAAACTAAACACGTTGAAATTTCTCTAAAAAACTACTTAGTTTTTATTTCATAATTTCATCGACTGCAAGTCAACGCACCAGTAAATGTCAGACTAACAGTTCACCTGTTTGTCTAAGATTAAGATAGAGAAACAAACGACCTTCAATTTTTGTGGATTCACGTGGATTGCAGTTTTAAATTTATGAGAGTCAGAAGATGTTTGCTTAAATGTAAAAACCAACATTATAGGCAAAAGCAATCACCTTAAAGCGCCACCCTGCAAAGTTCCAGGTTTGGCGTGGAACAAAAAGGTATTTATGACCAGATTTTTAAGAAGTGAAACTTAGCCATTCAAGTGTTGTTCTAGGCAAGACAAGTATGGATTACGCTCCCTATAAGCATTCGGTTGGTCCCCTCTGATTGCATTTGATGCAATCATCCGATTTATCAGAGACACTCTAGTCACGACACTGAATAATTGCGTTGAGCCTTTTTTAACTTCTTCGATAAGAACTTAATGGTCTCCAGAAGCCTGGGTCGAATTGGAAACTCTAAAAATCTGTTTACCGTCACGCCAGTGTTAGTCAACCCAAATTACTCTAAGGATTTCTTCATTCGCTGTGGTGAAAGCATTACATGGGTGGGAATCGTCATTTACCAGCTAGACGACAAAGGGAACGAATGCTCAATTACGTTCTTCTCGAAGAAGCTAAATAAGGCTCAACGCAATTATTTAGTGTCGGAACTGGATTTTCTGGCAGCGATCTTTCCGCAAAAAAATTCCTGATCACTGATCACTTAAGTCTTAAATGGGTTATGTTCCAAAAAGACCTGTGTCTCATTAAAGTTAAAACTTAACTTGACCAAAGTAAAAAAAACTAACTAACTTTTATAATCAAAATCGTTTCATACTCCGACTTTGTATTTTGAAAAGGATTTCTATTCATCTCGTTGATTGTGTTTTCCGTTTCATTTTAAAAAATAAACATTACCTATCATTGTACATCGGCCGTATGAAAAAAACATCAAATGAAACAGACAGAGAAAAATCAATAAAACAAACCGTTTAACATTATCAAATCACAACAATAAAGTCCCTAAAAAATCAATCAATGATATTTAATCGAATATTTTCTTATTCAAAATTTACACAGCGAAATGCCCTATCAAATCTGTAAGATCTGCGCAGGATCAATATCGTGTATATCGGCTGCTGTTTAACAAACACAAAAATAAAGTTTTTGTTTCAAATAGAAAAACGGAGAACAATAAAAAAAATAGATTAATCATCGCAATATAAGATCCGTTAAATGCTTTATAAAAAGCATTACAGTGAACCGTCATAAATAAACAGATGTTACTTTATGAAACGATTTTAAAGTTGCTTGATATTATGAAATGAAGGTATGGTTAATGTGTTGACTGTTTGGTTTTATTTTATTTTAAAAGAAAATGTCTATTGAACAGACTTTTGTTGGTCGTTACATGCTAAAGATATAAAAACTTGACGATAGTTTGGCACTCGCCTTTTTTTCCTTCAGTTTCGTACTGCCAGAGTCCCCTGGAGGAAGCGATCTCTTGAAATACGAATCTGCTTTGCAACGCTTATCAGACGGGCGTTGAAGGAAATCCATTGCTCTCCGGATGTTCCGTCCAGATTTTGTCATACCAAGAATACCGGTGTAAAACTTTCGTTTGAAAATACACAGCACGTCGGTCGAATGGTGGAGGATTGACGTTTTGCAATCCATTTTGTTTCTTTAAAGTTTTTTTTCCATGATTGAACCGGGGAGCGAGAGAAAGTGAGTTGTGATATTTCTCTTTGGTAGAGGTTAAAAGGAAACATGAAAAAAAAGTTATTTTAGTGACTGGGCGATTTTAGTGAGTTTTGTACCAAAAGAGTATTGCACACCAAACCGAAATTTTAGTAGAGAAATAAAAATTAGCAAATTTTGTGAAAACAATAATGACTGCAGAGTTAAGCATTTACACGTGAACAATGATTCTTTTTATTTTTACGTGAAGAATTAGTAAACAATAATTATTTACGTGAATAATAGTAATGAATTTAATAAACGTAAAGAAATTTAGTTTTAGTTGGTTTCAGAATCCACATTTGTTGACAAATGAAATTAATCCGAGAGAAACAAATCTGAGAGTCATTGATACATAAAATTATTCACAAAATTTTACAACTCACAAATTTCAACATTATGAAAATAATTAAAGATTTCTGCGCTAAGTTAAGATTAAAATCGACACTAATTTAACTGAAAAAGTTCTTGAAAATTCGGTATTTCTTGTTTGGGACAATGCTCACATATGTCGAAAAGCTACACAATTTGTCAATTTGTCAGTTCCTGAATGATAGAAATTCGTAACTTTGCAACATAATTGTCCACGGACCGCAACGGCCAATCTGACTCTTGCTCCACATTTAACCCATTTTGCCAAGTAAGGCAAGAGGGATGCGGCTCATTATAGTTTAAATGTTTTTAGAAGATAAAGAAAATAAGCCAACCAAGAATGTTATCGTGCACACTTTACAAAATTCAGGTAATTTCGACTCGTATTCCTTATGTAACACCAAATTTTTTACGATTAGATAATAAATTATGAAATTATGCGAAATACTACTTTTCACTTGCTCGATCTCTTGAAAGTCACTGAAGAAGTTATTGGAATGCCATTTCATTAACAACTCGCCTATATCACAGCTAAATGTTATACTTTTTCTATCGCTGACAATTTTATACTCAATTCTATTGCTAACAATTTTATACTAATCTTATCCTCGAACAACACCTCTTATATATACTACATGAAATAGCCTCGATACTACTATAATATTCTAGAACACAAACCTTCGTTTTTTTCAACAAAAACGTAATAATACGATCTTCAAATATTGACAGATAACTGTGAAATCTATTCTTTTCAATTGTTTTATTTACCAATTCTTATAGGATAAACAAAAAACTTCCTATTATGTGTTTACTTTGGTTACGTTGTTATCTTTTATTGATTTTTATATTTTTATATTTCTTTTTTGTAGAACTATTTTATCTAAAGAGTATTTTCTCGAAAGATGCTCTATTGTGTTGTGTTCTATCGTATTCCCTAATCATCACAATATTTACAATCATTTTTTGTTAACAATTTATGCCGTTGAATATTGAAAAATTTAAAAAAAGCGTAAATTTTTGATTATTTTTTTTTCAACTTTATTCGATTGTAACTTCCAGAATCCTTGATGGATGTTTGTTTTGTAAAATATGCGATCCAAAAACCGAAATAACATTTTGGTTCACTGAAAAAATTGGTTTTTCGCAAATATCTCAAAAACAAGAGCTAACCTAAAAAAATGAATATGATGTTCGTAATCAGCAGGTCAAAATCTATAAGAAAAGTTGGGTTTTATTTAGGGAGATTTTTTTGTAAACTATTGTTATTGGCATAAGCGCATTCTATGTCAACTTGGTCATTCTCCTCTGTCCAGAAATGGGAGTTACCACACTTACGAAATTTCACATAGGTTGATTTTATAGCTCTATACCTGTATTTTTATAAGCTGGGGCCTTAAGGCAAATTAAAAATGATTGACAGTAGGGCGGCAGCCAGCCACCCGCCAAGTCCACCACCTCAACATGAAAGATTATTTTTTTTCGATGTTGCACTTGCAAAATTCATCAGATCATTTGATACACATGACACCGAAAAAATTATTCTTTCATGTTGAGGTGAATGACTTACAGTCGTCATCATACTGGTTTGCCATTTTGAACAACAACAAAAAAATTACAAGGGTAAAGCTACAAGAAAGTCTGAGTGGAATTTCGTAGCTTACTCCAATTTTTAGACATATGAGGGTGATCGTGTGTGTTGAATGCCCCAATTATATGCTAGAGTTTACAAAATTTGACCGAAAGAAATACAAATTTTTAATAAAAGTATAACAACAAATTTAGTTTTGAATAAATTTGAGTGGAACCATCATTACCATCTAAGTTATTGTTGACTTTAAAAAATTGCGAAAGCGTTATTTGCACTAACAACAAGTTAATCCATGTTCATGTCAAATATATTATTTGCTATAATTTTCAATTATAAAAAATTGTTACTTTTCATATTTTCACTTTTTACTAAATATATATATAATAATCATATGAATTATAATTAAATTTCAATAACAAACTTAAAACAATTTCTAGATTTTACTTTAGAAAATTGATTTTTTCTTGTTAATCGATTTCAATATCAATTGGAAAGTGATTGCCTTTAATAGATAAGAAACAAGAAAAAATGGAATTTAACCAATTTAATATTTTTATTATAAAATATTTCAATGTTACTGTGCAATGCAAAAATGGCTATACTAGACCAGATTGATCAAAAAATAGCAGATATGCTAAATAAAACATCACCGAAGAAAAAGTTTACTAGCAAGCAAACTTTTCTCCAACCAAAGATAAACCACGTTTTACGTAAAAAATGAAAGTCATATCGGATATAACAAAATTAAATTTAATTAATACACAAACACAATGGATACCTAAAACCCAGTAAAATTTCAAAACCTCATTTAAAATCAAACAAAATTTGATTGAATGTGAATTGACCAGAACTAACGCAATTGGATAACATAAAAAGAAAATCAAGCAAAATGGATGATTATATTTGATGGTAGCTAAAATAACGAATTCTAAAATGAAATTATTAAATTGGATTAGATTTTGGTGCCAGACAAATAATCATTTGTTTTATCGTTGGATGTTAAGTATATATAGGAAAATAAAAACAAACAAAACATTTTCCGGTCTCAAATATATATATATATATATATATATATATATATATATATATATATATATATATATATATATATATATATATATATATATATATATATATATATATATATATATATATATATATTTGACTCTGACCAGTTGTGCAGAAAATTTTCAATAAATTTAAGATTTAATAATATTTCGATCAATATTAAGGATACTCAATGGGGTGTATAGGGTTGTGGGGTTTTTTTGATAATTGGATTTGATTTTTTTAAATGTTTAACTTAGTTTGGTTTTAGATTTCGAATCAAATGATTTTTAAATAAATTTTATTTTGCAGTACAAAAAACAACGAATGTCAAAAACTTTTGCTATATAGTTGCAAAACAGTCCATAACAAATTTGATACAGCATATCCAGCTTGCAATTCAGTTCTATTTTATAAATTTTAATCGGATAATATTATTCATCTGATATGGTTTTTACTGTGAAATTTTGTTATTTTAATTTTTTAATTGCTATAATAAAACAAGAGTGCGATGAGTTGAGTAGCTCTTTCAGATAATCTGCTTCTTACCCCTATGGTTGACGAAATAATAAAATATCACTTTCATTTTGATCGAAAAAATTATAAAAATGGCTAAGTATATTTTAAATATTTGTGACATATTTTTGACATAAATTAATGTTTGTTTTGGTCGATCGTTATTCGTTATGCTGTGTAATTTTGGGGCTAATATGACTTTGTCGGTTTAATATGAAATTTCGACGTAAACGTTATCACTGAGAAGAATCGTGTGTTTTCGAGTTCTTAAATTATAGCGAGACGCATTCCTTGCGAACACGTTAGTGCGCACACTTCGGGTTCCTCTTGAGGAGCCTTGTATCCTTGTTCTCAAGAGGTAATTCGGAAATTTGCTGTACAGGTCTGTGAGGACAACTTCGGTTCTAAGAGTTTACTTCTGATAGTAATGTCTTTCGGTCACGACGGTCACGGATAGAGTTGGCTGCTGGAATTTTCCAACGAGAATTCTCAAGAATATTCATTTCAAATCTCGGGAGTTGAAATTTTTAACATTTCGAAAAATCCAAGAGTTCTCGAGAACTCCAATTTAAATTTTATTATATCACGCTTGATTTTCGTTGGATCTGCCTCGTCCATGCGTCCAACGATAGTCCTAATTTTTATTCAAGTTGTAGGTAAAAAAAAGAGTAACGGCTAAAATTTGGATGTGCCCTCCTTTTGCTATAAGGTCTTCTTTGTTTTAAAATTAAATGATAATTTTTTTAAATAAATAAGTATAAATTGCATTATCTGAACAAAATTTGTGGTGAGCGTAGTGTGTCAGTGTGTGATCGTTTAATTTTAGTTTTATAATTTCGACTCCTGACAAAATTTTTTTAGTAAATATTCAAATGACAAAACAATTTGCTTGATTTTTCGGGGTAAAAGACTAAAGCCGCAATTAGACTATTGCAGAGCTTTTAGTCACTAAAATGTATAGAATTGTAAAATTTTTGTTTATAAAATAGGAAAATTGGTACAATTGGGCGATGAATTCTTATCCAGCCTAAACAGAAAACAAACAGACCATAGATCTGGCCCAACATTATCTGGCTTTAAATTTTTACGATCCAGTACATTTGTGACAAACCTTAATTTTTCCAGACCTGCTCCAAAACAGAATTAATTAAAGAAGCCCACACGTACCTGGTTCGACTTTTTCTACAAACATATAAGAGGCCAAGCAGTGTCCGATTCTGACGATGATGCTACGGTCGTTAACGATATCGACAAAAATGAAGTTCGCGCGAAATCGATTCTAAACTATGTTCAGCAATGCTTTAATTCACAATATGCGGGTCAAAACTGATTCAAACCTTAAAAGACTGATCAAGACCTTCAACTCAATTAAGCTAACATCAACTCAAAATGTGGGTAATTTTTCTATATCGGGCAATCTTGTGTCGCAAAACCGTAGGTGATTGTCTGTCGCAGTTTTTTGGTATTTCTTTGTTTTTATACCGATTTTAGGAAACAATTTCTTTAAATTATCTCCAAAATTTAAAAAAATTTTTTCGGGCAATCCCAAAACTCAAGAATTGAAATTTTTATTGTTTCGAGAAATCCCAAACCTCGCGATTGAGATTTTTTCGGGAAATATCTAACTCTACTTACGGATGTCATCGTTGAGATTATTCTTCAACAGAGACAACAGGTGTCTATTGCTAAGCTGGGTGTTTACCTTAACTGGTTCAACTAATAATAGCATGCGCAAAATCGTAAAAAGTTTCGCCGTCGCTTTGTTTTAGAGCGCTCATTGCTCAATAAGTCAATACTGCTGGAATCTTATCGTCAGAACAGCGGTCGTTTAACTCCACTCGTTAAGATTGAAGGTAACGTCGGGCCAATAAAGCTATTAAGTCCGTCTATGATATCGCCAAAACCATTCGAAGGCGCGATCGACGAAAAAATGTGAAGATGATGACAGAAGGTATCAGATGAATAGAGGCAGACATTTTGGTTATAAACTTCTCTGCTACCAAACCATCAGATCGACCAGTGAAAACAATATTCTAATTCCGGATGGTAGAAGTCAACCCACTGTTCCGTGCAGGAGACAATGAGGGATCGACCTTTAATGGTTATTTAGCACAGGTATGGTTTATTGGGGTACAAATTCTTACTAAGATATTTACGGGAGCGATACTGAAGATAAATTGATCCTGGTTAGATGTGCCACTTCGGATGACTTGTGAGTGCGCTAGCACTTGCAAAACATTTGGTTCACTAGACCGAATAAAAACTTCTGTAGTCGAATAGGTAACTGATGAATTTTAACTGAGTACTGTACAGAACAGTTTCTTGTTTCCAACTTGTCCCTTTCAATGTATGATAAGTAAGTCAGCTTGTGGTTCCGATCTGTGTAAAAAAAAGACTTTGTTTACTGTTGTTTAGGCCAACTTCACCGTTTCCGTTATGACGGTTGGTAGCTTATTTTAGGCATGTTGCAGCTTAGATGGTGCTTTACCTTTTTGATCAGGCTTGAGTCTGGGACTTCTATGAAAGATGAGTGAATGTCCATCGTATCAGATTGAGTGAGAATAGCTGCCTCATATCGAAGACGTTGTCCAGTAGTTCTTCAACGAGTTAACACATTTTTCGTAGCTCCTAAGGGAGTGATGAGTGGGAACCGCGGGTAGCACATTGAGGTTGATCCGAAATGGGAGTTTACAGATTGGGCAGACGTTCACCAGCGCTGAAGAAAAAGGGGCTTTCGTGAAACAGGACCTGAGAAACGCATCGTCACAGCGAATAATTAATCGCAGGCTATCTTGTAATGGGCAAGATTTTCTTTGTCAGCTGTACTTCCATTTTCCGTCCCTCTTTATCTATAGTAATATACTATAGCATTATTCGAAAATATATGTATATATTTTCAAAGACTTCTAAACCCGCCTGTTTGTAAGCAAAACAAACATATTTAGTTAAAAAATTCCGAAGTACATCTCTCCGGCAGCTTAAACTAAAAAAAATTAACAAAAATTGTAAATATATAATTTTAAACAAAAACAATTTATGCTGACGATGTTTGTTTTTGGCTCGTGCCATGAGAAATTAATTTGTTTTATTTTAAGTCGGACAGCCAGTTTTGGAATATTGGGTTGGTGGTTGGAAGTTGGGCTGCACAGGGTAGTTGACTTTGAAAAGTGAAATTGAACGGTCAAGTGCTGTTGAGTTTGAGCTGATTGTTTTTTTTTTGTGGTGTTTTGGTCGAGGACTGGGTGAATGCAACAGCGTCATTTTTACTAGTTTGTTCGATTTTAATTATTATTGATAAGAAAAAAAAGAAAATTTACAAATGAAAAAATTTCATACTACTTATTACTGAGTACATTTACTGTTAGGATAGTGCCTCAGTTTCTTATGTTTAATCTTATGTTTTATAGAAGCTAAAAACTGGATCATCAGAGGACCACCTAGACAGGGAGGTTGGCATTTTTTCTTTGATTTTTTTTATTTTAATTTTTAAAGTGAGTTTTGCTAGTATAAAATATTCTAGGGGGAGTTGTGACATTATAGTCCTCCTGCCGAAACTGGGTGGGCTTAAGGCACGCATTTGCATTGGAATTGTTTGTTTTTGTTTAAAGTTTCTTGTGTAGAGGTTGGTCTATTTATAGGATTCACGCCCGTTGGAGCTAGCGCAGATTAAATTTAAATATTAGCATTCTCGATAAACTGGTGGCCCTTGGCGAACCACTGAACAAACCTTCTGCTACTGTTGACTAAGGTAACGTTGGGATTAGAAACCGTATAATGACTCACAATGGAGCCGAATGAACACGGTTCGGAAGCTTAAGAAAACAAAAAAACTTTCGTACAAAATTTAATTTGGTCTGGGAGAAGGTTGATGTATCTTACGTCAAAAAGAAAAAGAAAGATAAAAAGTATGAGACAACTTGAGAGGAAAACCAAATAATTATTAAAATTAGAGAAAATTACCAAATAAAAAACTTTCAGTATTAAAATAATTTCAAAATTTTCAATGGATTTGACAGCCATTGTACGGAGAAAAAGCCTGTTGGACCTTAAGTATATGAAGTGGTCATGTCAACATCATTCTGGGTTGGAATTTTTTTGCTTCTTATTTCAAACAAAAAATTTATATTGATCTGGTATGGTTCCTGGTATCTTGGCGTATGTAAAATTTGGCGTAATCTGTTGGAAATTGCACACAAGCCAGATTGGCCGATGCGTTTTGTGGACAAGTGGATATACAAAATTTATTTTAACTTTGCTTTTGATATTTCTTTCGATATATAATCGGCTTTCGACGCTTTTTAAGTATGACATTTAAAATTTTTCTTGGTCATATTTTTTTTATAAAAAAAAAATTTTTGAATGAATTCAGAATTCTCTAGAATTTTTTGAACTTTGAGGTTGTTTTTTGGATGACGAACGCGTTATCTATATGGATAAATGCCCTCCGTGGGACATAAAGAAATCTTAGATGAATTAACTTGAAATATGAAAATGAAATATGAATCCGGCACATATGAGAAATTTAGCGTAGTTCGTTTTATCTGGAACCAGTTGGATCTACAACAGTTTTTTAGTGCAAATACAAAACTTGTTTTCGGTTTGATCGTCAATATTTTATCCATGCTTATTGTAATCTTCTAGGGATTTAAAATCAACAAGACTTTTCCTTATCATGATAGATTTCATTCGTTGGATGTGGAACAGGGATTCGTGTCACTGGAACTAAGTGTAGTGGACAAGCAAAAAGTTACATTAAAAATCGCAAATTTACAGTATTCTAAAATCGTCAAACCTGTTATCAGTTTTTGGCTAAAGCCGTTATATTATCTACACAATTTGAATTAAAAGGACTTTGTGAAATAGAATTGTTACATATCCATTCGAATTGGAACAGGATCAAGTTTGGTTGAAGTTTAGTAAATGGCAGACGATGTCGATTTTTAGTTATTTCGAATTTTCGAATTAAAATGCTAGAAAACTTACTTATAATGAATGTGAGTTCGAATCCTGACACGAAACACAAAAAATTTTTTCTGAAGGAATTTTAGAGAAAATGAAAAGTTATTTCGAATTGCAAAATTCAAGTGATTTCCAATATGTACTTAAGCTTAATTGTTCACAAAAATCCCATCCATGCTAGAAAACATTAAATTTTCATTCATGAGTTTTCTTTTAAACAAAATTGTTGAAAGCATTAATTTGGTTGTTGGATTAAAACGATTGTTTTCGATATAATTGTAACCAAGTTATGTCTGCTAAATTTTAAAATTTTACGTTGGTTTGGATGACCTCCAATAGTTTGATCCATATCACCCAATCAATCAATTATCAAAGTTTATATATATACTTTGGACTACAGATAGACGTTGTACTCAAATCAACAACAATTACGTGGTTATACCTTCTATTTAACCACAAATACTAAATACAAAATTTTAAGTTTTTGAATAGAATTTAGTATTTTAAATTGGGTAATTTACTCTAAAATTATTACAGGTGTTGCTGTTAGTGAAAGTTTAATTAGTGAAAATTTTTGAAAAGCAAAACACTTATCCAACCAACCAACAAACTACGAGTTTATTTCTATTACATCAAATAAATTATGATTTTGTTTGATAAAAGAGTTCTAAAACCAAAAAATTTTAAATTAAAATCACACACACAAAATCCATTATGTAAATTTTTTGAACCAAAAACAAAGCATCGTAAGAAACAATTGTTTCTCCATCTTATTATTTCTCAATTTAGATTTTTTGTTCAAACGATTTTCAAATTTTGTTTTCTTAAAAGTATAACGAAAAAAAAAATTTAACATGAATCAAACGAAGCGAAGCTTCCAAATATGAAAACAAAAAAAAATCTTTTAAGATGCTATCATATATTTCGATCAATTTTTTTGCTGTTTTGCAATGAAGTTTAATGATTCTGGCATAAAATATTTATTTTGTTACTTGTTAAAACAAAAAACCTGAACTTGCTCATCTCATAACTATACTTTGTCGTTTGGGTTTTAGATTTTCAGTGATTTTTTTTCGGTAAAATTGCAATTTCCGAAAAAGGATATTTATGAAAAAAACATAAAACGACTAAAAACATTTTAGATTTTAGGTAACTGAAAAAAGTTGAAGGAAGTTTTTATTATGAAATGTTATTTCATTCTTATCAAACGATGATACTTTCTTCTTTAGTGTTTTTTTTTTGATTTGTTGTTGTTAGTTGGTTTTTCTTAGAATACCGAATAAAAATCGATTCTATTTAAAAAAAAAATCAGTTAGTGGCTTGAGCATATGGTCTTGTAAATTAGAATCATTAAATGTTATCTTTATATTATAATGTAATTCTAGGGTTGGTGATCTAGAGCAGTGATCGCAAATACGTGGCACGCGTGCCAGACTTGGCACGTTTTAAAATTTGTCTGGCACGGCAAACATTCTGAAATTGTGTCCGAAATTGTCCTTTAATTCGCGTTTTAGGAATCATAATAGAGAAAAGATTTTTCAGATATTTTGTAGTAAGTTAAATATTACTGTTATTCCAGCAAAAGACGGTACAAATAGTAGGGAACCTCCAAATTCTTTGAATCAGCATAGATTCGCCAGAAATGCCTGAATCGATGTGCCTGAAAATTTGAAATTAAGCTCAACACACCCTGCATTTCATAATCCACCCTACGCGCTTTTATTTTTAGGGGCAAAAACTACCCCTTCTTGTCAAAACTTATTAATCTACAAATTAAATCTTAACAGATCGAAATAAAGATCACAACCACATATCTCAACCCTTAAAAACCACCCACTATTATGATTACAGTAAAAAAAGTTACTACGTGTGACAAATTTCTTTTTTTTTTTAATTTAGCTACATTAAATTTAAATGCTTTTTCATTAATATTTAGCACATGGAATCCTCGTGAGAACTATAACGACTGTCAATCTCCTCCTTTTCTTGATCTAAAATCGGAGCACCATTATAAAAGATTTTGCCAGAGCATCCACTACAAGTTGCGTTGCAAAAAAGTCCACCACACCACATCCTTTTTTGCAATTACAGAAAATCATTTAATTTACTAGGTTTTCCGCAGGAGTTTTTAGCATTCTAAAATAATTTTTATGTAATCTTATGAGGTAAACTTTTGTGAAAGACGGTTTATTTCTACCACCTTCATACTTTGTTCAAAATAACTATCAAATACAACAGTAATATTATTACCGAAATTTCTTCTCAAATAATAGATGTATTCCCGGAAAAACTGCTGTAAATGTGCCATTTAATTTTATACAAAAGCATATTTCAATAAAGGTTTATGAACATGATACGCAATTAAATAAAACTACTAAATATACTAAATCTTCTAATAATATTACCGCCGCCAGTTTTAAAGTAGCAGGAGATATTGCCAAACATGGCAAAGCATTTACGGATTTATTAAATCAACTCTTTTAAGTTGTGGTAAAACACTTTTCAAAAACTTTGAAAGCAAAGATAAAATTCTCAACCATAGCCAAAGTATGCAATTAAGTGCAAATACCGTAAGAAATTATAAAAATTTTATAAAAATACGTGAAAATATTTCTAAACAGTTAAAATCTGATCTTCATGCGGTTGAAGTGTTTGCATTGGCAGTTGATGAGAGTACAGATATAAACTCCGATGCCAGACTGGCAATTTCTTTGCGTACTGCTACATTTGGAAAATACGACAAACTTCTAAAACTCGAAACTTTGCAGGAACGAATTTTGATTTACACATTTGACGTTTGTGAAATCATCTCCCTCGACGCTAACGCGTCTCGTGAACAAAAGTGTCACTTACGAAAAAGCAACGTTTTCATCTTTTGTAGGAAAATGTACTATTTCACAATTGGATTGGCACGCAAAAAAAGCGATTATTAGAAAAAAATTGTTTCGGCACGCCAATAAAATTCAGTTGCGAACCCTGATCTAGAGGTTCCTTTTCCTCACTTATTTTCGGTGTTCCATTACTCACAACCGAAAGTAAATGTTACTATAAATATACACAACCATCAATTTCGTTTAAGCATTGTTCCGAACTGTTAACAACAATAAAGATATAAAATAAACAATTGGGTGTCATATATATCTTTAAAAAGATTTTTTTATTCGCCTACATATTAAAGTGTTGCTTTATTACTGTGATTTGCGGCTTTAAAGTATCACTTTTCAACTATTTATTTTGTTGTCATAGCTACGTCCAAAAAAGTAAAAAGCATTTGTATTTGTTTAAATTCTATGAAAAATAAAAATTTTTATCAAAGCAACCCTTAAATTCAAAATTTCATTATCCAATTAAAATAGTTGTTATCATTTGTTTTCATAGCTACACAATAATTTGGAAAAAATAATAAATATTTTGCCAAAGGTTACTTGTTCCACATATTTTTATTTTAAAAAATATGAAAATTTATAATTTTAATTTAGAATAAACCAATTTTCTTAAAATATTTTGCTTGCGCGAATAAAAAATAGTATATGATGCACGGACGTAAGCTATTTTGGACTTAATGTGGGTGCAAATCTCGGCTAGCGCCTCGATTTGCAAACTCCACATCCGTCCAAAATCTTTAGCTTTACGTCCTAGCATCATAATGTACTATTTGTTTAAAGTTTTTAGTATACAAAAATTTGTTTTTTAACCCATTGACTTTTGTGTTAAATTGGGGGAAACATTAGCAAAAGTTTTTTTTTGAAACTACAAACCTAGATATTTGAAACAAATGTTGAGGTAAATTATCCAACCATTACTAATATTTATACTTTCGTTCGAACAAGAAAATTTCAGTTATGTTGTTATGTTGTTAATGAGCGAAAAATATGAATCATTTTCAAGGGCCGTCGTAATATCCCAAACTGGAATAATCATTACCATTGTATGTGTAATTAGGTGACCAAAATATTGTTTTTGTTATTAGCAAAGGCTGTTAGAAATGGTGTCTCAATGTGTTTTCAAAAATCTTATTTTCGCCTCAGTAGTTTTCTAATTTCCGATTCATAAATTTTTGTTTTGTTAATGGTAATAGCTGAAAGCTGAAAATAATGGCTTCGATAACTGTATACTGCAAGTGTGTGAGAAAAACCATCTAGTGTGTAAAAAAATTATTTTGCTAATTGACTGATGACTAAAAGGAATGATGACTGTTCACGCTTGCGGTTATACTCCAAAGAGGTGGTTTCATCAGTTGGAGTTGGGTTTGAAAAAATCATGAACAAATTAAACGTTTTAAACTTTATTTATTATTTTAATATGTACGAACCTGTACACCAGCTAGAATGTTTTAGCAATACTAAAAATTATTATTAATTTAATTAATTGTGCAGCGACATTTGCATAACGGCGCAACAAGCTTCAGATGTAAAGAACCCAATTGTCTTATATCCCTTCACGTCTTATAATACCTGCAGCAAAATTCTGTAACTGTGAAGCGGAGAATCGCTAAAAATTTCTTCGTTCTTTTTCATTAAAAATTTATCACTTCACCGTTAGATTAGATTAGATTAAAATTTGGTGGTTATGTTTTGTACTGCGACCAAAATGTTCTATTGTACCCCACCCTAATACTCCCTGGTGACTACCCAGATTAGAGCACCTCCTCCAGTCTAGCCTCCTACAGGATATGGAGAGGGTTAGGTTTAGTTTCTCGTGTAGATCAAGGCTCTACAATCTTTGAGAAGATGGGCTGGGGTCTCTTTTTCCAAAAGACAAAATCTACATTCGTCTACTGGACGTAATAATTGCTTCCCTCATCCTTTCGTGGATGGCTTTAGTCCCAGTCCACAAAACGGCTCCGGGCCAACAAAGGATGTTAAATCTCCTCGTGTTGCTAATTTGTCGGCTTCTTCATTACCTGCGATATCCGCATGACCAGGTATCCATTAAACTGTTACTTTGTTACTATTCCCAAGCTTATTTAGCTTGCTCACACAGTCCCCAACAAGTTTGGATGTGATTGTGTATGAGCCTAAAGCATTCTTCTTAAGCAAAAGTTTGCGCATCTTTTGAATGCACATATCTCAGCCCAGAAGACGCTGGAGTAGGTGCTTATGGGCTCAAAGTATTTGGTTTGCGGTACCATTTTAGGATACCTGTAAGGATATCTGCGCTTCCATGTTTTAATCGCAAGGTTTTTGCATACCATTAGAGGTCTTACGGCTTTGTTTATCACTGCTTTCATGTGGCATCTCCACAGGAGTTTGCTATCAAGAATTACTCCTAGATATTTAGTCTCCTGTGCAGATTCAATTATGGAGCCCTCATTATGATGGGTCTGATGCTAAGTTTTCTTTTCTTGATGAACGGGACCATCGTGGTTTTACTCAGATTGAGTTTTAGTCTCACAGATGTGCACCAAGTATCTATTAGATTCAATTCCCTCTAAGTGTTTCTTCGAACTTACCTCTGGCAATAATGACAGTTACATCCGCGTTCCCAAGACATTTTATGCCCTGGTTACTTAATAAAGTTAGGATTTCATCCACCACTAGACTCCACATGAGGGGTGATAAGGTCCCCCTTGCGGACAGCCCCTAGTGGTGCCAAGGTTGATTTTGCAATCCACAGCCTTGGTTTCTGCTACTATAGTTCTCAGCATCTCACACATCCAGTAAATAGTGGTGTTGTTAACGTTTTTCTCACATAGAGCCTTCCGGACCGCTCCGTGTGAGTTGTTATCAAATGCTCCTTCAATGTCCAGGAAGGCACAGACAGCAACTTCTTTGTTGTCCACCGCCTCTCCTAATTCTTTCGTCAACGTGAACAGTGCGGTTTCCGTTGCTCTGCCCGTTCTGTTTGCGTCTTGACTATCTTGCAAAGGTGAACTCACCAAGGTTTTGATTCGTATGTAGTTGTCGATCACCTTTTTCATCGTTTTTAACTAATGGGTCTATGAGACTTCGGCTGAGTAACATCTTTCTTACCTGCTTTCGGAATAAATATCACTTTTGCCGTTCTCTATGATTCTGGAATGAACTTCACCATTTCACAATAATAAAATGTGGCTGCTAATTTGGTCCTTAACGACACCACTCAAACCGAACCGACTTTCCCTGAATGCTGCTTAACAACACGACCAAGCAACTAACTTGCTGGTAGTAATTTTTCGTCTTTAATGATACATATGTCCTTAAATTTTAATATTTATATCCTCGATGACATCTGGTCCAAAAAGGTTGTACCGTGTGCTGCATCATTTGCCATTTTGGATAATTTATTGATTTTATTAACATCAATTTCACTTGGAGACATTGGACAGGTAGGATGTGAGTTTAAACTAGGCTCAATGCAAAATAGGCTAGCCAAAAAATTGTAATACTCCTCAAGTATATATATATCATCTGGCTAACCACTCGCCGTAGGTGGTACTTCATGGACTTTCCTTTCCAAACCACCCATATGTGGTGCCACTGGTGATATTAGATACCAAATGGTGCGTTGATTTAGAAGAGAGTCAGTTATATTACTATCAATTTGAACGAGCAAATTAAATAGAAAGATTACTAATCTTCCAAGCAATAACCAATGAAATTTGTGCCATTATAACTGAAAATTTCTGCAGGCTTGCCACGTCTAACGACAGATCTGCTTAAAACTCCCAAAAATGAGTCTATAGACAACGTCGTAAACATTTCTACTGTACTGCTCTTGTACTATAACAGATAAAAACTGCTATATATGTCTTAAACGTCTTCTTTCCTCAACCTCTTTTAAACTTGGTTGTTACAGGTCCTGCATAATTCACTCTTGTTTTCAAAAATGGACGTTGGAAAGTTACTTTTTCCTCAGACAGATTTTTTATTAGTTGTTTCGCAGATTGTTGTCAAAACGAGCGCATGTCGTACAATTACAAATTGCCTTTCTCACAGGATTACTGCTTCCTAGAATCCAAAGTCTTGGTCTGAATATTCTCGACAATAGAGAAGTGCCAGCATGAATATATATTATATGCTGTTCTGCAATAATTCTGTTCGTAATGATAAGTTTCGAGGGCTAAGTTATTGGAAGTTTAGTATTAAAAGAAGCTTTCAAATGTTGTATACGACCACTCACTCTAATATATCCTTTGTCATCTAAGAAAATATTAAAGGAAGACAATGAACTTGATGATAAAACTGAGAAATCTTTCTGTAGTAGACAGCTGATCAATACTGTTTCTAATGCATTGATCTCAAGGACTAAGGTTTCGACGTCCTTTCTTCAAACGACAGTTTTTGAAAAATTTTGTTACCTTTCTTGAATAATACGAAATTTTTGTAGATATAGTAGTTCTAAAATATCGAACTTAATCTCTACAAGAAATATTCTAATAACAGCCTTCCTTTCGACTTCAAATTCTATGCATTTTTGTTGTCACAGTTGATTGTATTTTGTATGTCAAGTTGAGCTATCTGATGAAAGGCAAGGCAAACCCCGTGGCATGATTAGTCGCATTGTCTTTCGATCTTTTAATGAACGCTGTGCGTCGATCATAATCAGGAACATCCGAGAAGTCGCGTGCCTTGAGTTTAAAATTCCAACCAGTCTCAGTCTATGAGTTCAAATATGTCTCTTCAGCCCATTAAAATGCTGACTTGCATGCAAAAGTTTCAAAACAAGACGGACTAAAATTAGCAAAGAATAAGAAACCTGAAGGCCCCAATAGGCAGAGGAACCAAGACCATTGCCATCCCCATCACGACATCAAATATAATTATTAGATTAAAAGTTTTTGGCTTACTTCTTTAACATTAGCCAATCATTGTGACTATAATCTATGTCTATGTTAAGCAAAAAAAAATCGTTGCTCCTAACCAGGTGATTTGGTTACTTGAATTATTACAAACAAATTTGTTGCACCGGATTATTTGGTTTCTTGCGATGCATTCATTAAATTGTATCCTAAAATATATTTAATCTTTGATGAATTTATTGATATTGATGCGTCATTCATGTCTTGCTTTAACAACGATATTTGTCTGTAACAGATTAAAGTGTTTTTAATTTGTTCTAATTCCGTGTTTATATATATTTGATTGTGTTTAAGTTTTATTTTTAGTTTATTCTCACACACAAAAAAAAACTCCAATTTAAATTCTATTAAAACACATGAAACACATTATTCTATGGAAACTAAAATAAATTTCTAATTAGATTTACTGACAAATCTCCACCTAATCCTCTAGCTCGCTTCCGATCGAATAAAAAAAATTATATACAAGCATATTTTTTTTAAGTAAAACGTGTTGTGTTATAGGGTTTACAATATGTGTCACAACAATACATAAATACCTCTAAAGACGTAGGTCCCACAACAACTTGCGCTCTAGGGTGTTAATTTTTTTAAACCTCTGCGGATTGAAACCAACTGAGACTATAGATTCCGCAAACTATTCCATTTGTATGCAGTTCGGACAAAGAAGTTTTTCTGCGATCTAACAGTGTGGCAGCGCGGGATTTCGACCATTTGATTGCTTGCGCTAGCCGATTGCAGAGTGAAACGCAGGTAAGAAAAAGTTTGAGGCATGATGCTGCTGATTTCATCTGTTGATGACGATATTTGTAAAAAACAACGAGGTCAGCAACAGTGCGACAATGTTGTAGGGAATCAGGTTTTGATGTCATTTCTCGATCACCCACAATTCGTGTAGCACGCTTTTAAACAGAGTCGAAGAGGCCAAAGATGGAAACAGAAGCAGCACCCCAAACTTGACAACAGTACTCCATGCAGGGACGAATATAGGACTTATAAACATGGCGCAATTGGTATGGAGTGAAACATTTTTTGCCTCCTAAATAGGGCCGAGTTTTCTAGACGCGCTTTTTGCCATCGCCATTACATGATCGTAAGTCATTTAAAACTGTGACACACAATAAACGAATTTGTTTACATTCACCTATTGGTTCATAACACATACTGAATAAAATATCTTTGAAGAACTCGGTCTTTAATCTGGAAACAATCAACAGCTGTGTTTTGGTAGAGTTGAAATTGACCAGGTTTTGGTCACCCAATAGGCGACTTTTTTCAGGTCTTTATTCACGTTTATGACAACGTCTCCCCGGGCGGGATTAATTCGTTCGCGAATTTTAGCTTTTGAAGGAAGGGGCTCGAACGACTTGTGCAGAGTACTATCATCTGCAAAACTATTTATTGGGTTGTCGAAGTCGATTTTCAGAAATTCGTTGATATAAATCAAAAATAGGGCTGGAGACAATACTAAACCTTGAGGTACACCAGCATAAATTAGTTTAGACTCAGACGAAAATCCGTCTAAAGAGACCGAAATGTATCGGTTGGATAGAAAATTTTGAATCAGCTTCACAACATTGGGATGAAAATCATACGCAACCAGCTTGTTGATTAAGTTGGCATGCCAGACTCGATCGAATGCCTTGGAGATGTCTAAAGCGATAACGTATGTTTCACCCCTTTTATTAAGTAAGCTGTTCCAACAATGCGCTACATAGTTTAATAGATCGGTAGTGGATCTTTTGTTTCGAAAATCGTAGTGGCTGTCGGATATTAAGTGATTTACTTCTAGAAATTTTGAAATATGTGTATTAATATAATGCTCGTAAACTTGGATAGGACCGATAGTAAATCTATTGGCCTATAATTTGAGATATCGGATTTTGCTCCCTTTTGGAGACGGGCTGGACATTTGCCAACTTCCAGCACGAGAGAAATATACCAGATTTGTAGGATTGCTAGAATATTTTAGTCAAAATTGGTGCAAGTTCTTTCGAAAAGGTTTTTAAATATATATATTAGGGAGGGTCGAGTTATAAGACCACATTTTCCCATGTATTTTCGAAATCTACAGATTGTCCCAAGAAAAAGTGCCCATGGGACCGTGGGTCTACGATGCATTTTGACTAGCTCCGAAATTTTGATTATATATTTTTGAATTTAATAAAAATCCATACAATTGCCAATTTATTATATTGTAATAAACTTCGTCCAGAATGGGTTAATTTTTGCTCATAAATAACCAATACATTCTGCAAAGATGAATGAAATGTTAACTCTCTTTAACTAATACAGTTTGCATAAATTAATGTAAATTAAATTTGAAAAACAAATGTTTACATTAATGAATTAAAAAGAGGTGTGGCCTATTCTTGATGTACGATTTCTAGAAACTACAGTGAGTACCAGAAGATTCTGCTTATTTGTTTTTGAATATAAATAAGCGAACAAAATATCAGATAGTCAGTTTTACTTTTGCAACTAAAAGTGTTTATAAATATTCGCAAGTATAAGGAATAATCGGTGGTACTTGAGCCTGGGTACTAATAGTAAAAGAATTTGAACTTAGTGGAATAGTAAATACAGATTTTACGATTCCGAATATTATTGATTCAAATTGTGGCAAAGCGGTAAAGTTTATCGTGCATAAATTGGAGACCCTGGAATTTATTGTAATTAAAATCGGAAGTTGCTGTAACTGGTTGATAAATAAAGTTTGAGATTTTGTTAACTAAAATCTGTCTTTTTACTGTCGTATTTGCTCAATAATCGAAAAGAACCAACGAAGAGTCGTTACAATATGATTATTTTATATAAAAAGTTAGCCGAAAAATGTTGTATAAGGGGTTTTTGGGGGCAAGGAATCTATTTTTGCTATTAATTTCGTTGAAAAATCGCACGATAGAGGGCGCCACTTACAGTTTTTTCTTTAATTTTAGCTATTACTACTTATAGCCTATTTTTAATGTCGAAAGGGTGTTTCTAAATTATTTTTAAGACTTTTTTAAGTAAACAAGAGAAAAAATTACAAGAAGAAAGTATTTACAAAAAGACAATTTGTTTAATTAAAATATAAAAATATCAGTGCTTTGTTTATTAAATCTACAAAAATGCTGAAAATATGATTACTGATAGTCCTTTTTACTATCAAATTTTGGCCGATTCTTCCTAGATTCTAAAGTAGCTGCTATGAATCCCGGTCTATTTTGTTCGTGCACCCGTGTTGATGCTGTAGTTATGACCTGCACATGCCGTTCTGTCGCTTGTATGTGGCACGGTATTGGTGGATCAGCAATGAGTTCGTCGAAATCTTTGTATTTGAGAAGGTCTTCATACGCAAAGTCTTTTGTATATGGTGGTTCAAATAGTATTTCATATTCGAAACAATTTACAAGAAAGGGGTCACTTGAGACAGTATACAAAAAAGTGAAAATAAACTTCCAATGTACTGATTACACAAAGCTGATTGATTTAAGCTTTGTGTAATCAGTACATTGGAAGTTTATTTTCACTTTTTTGTATACTGTCTCAAGTGACCCCTTTCTTGTAAATTGTTTCGAATATATAAAATTTTTTTGTATCCCATTTGCCGTATCTCTTTAGTTATGTCGAAAATCATTGATAGTAAAATACTTTCAGAATGAGCATAATATGAATTGTCGGAACCTTAGCAACTGTGCGAGTAGCACTGCTGCACATACTTCCAGTCATGGAGCAGAAATTTGTTTTATAGGTATCACCTTGGATTTGGTTGAAATTAAACTCACAGCCATGCTGAACTGCTCGACAATAGACAAGTGTATGAGCTAATGCCAGAGCATCACAAAAATTATGCGGCTTAATTTCTCCGGAAACATCTAGCCAACTCTTAATGGTAATATTTTTAAGCAATGAAAGTTAATATATGTTAATTAGCTACCGGTCGTGAATTTCCTTTGGTAAACTTTTATCAGAATCCAGCTTCAATATACGTAGCGGCTGAAATAAAATTTAATTGAATGAGACAGCAATCCTCTCTTTTTGCGAAATGGGGGACCTGTCTTTAAGATGCATTCGGAATACAAAGAAATTAGAAGTTTGATTTTATTCAATACCAAGGACTTTGACCGTAGTATCTTCACACAGTGAAATATTGTCGTTTGCTTAGTCCTTGTTTGGGAAAGCATCTAACAACATTTAGTTATTGGCGTCAACTATTTTATCCAAGAAATCATACATATCATTTGATGTTGACGATGACGATGAATCCTTTGACTTTGACGTTCGTCTTCATAAGACTACGTAATGCGGAGACTGTTTGTGATCTTATTCTAAGGGTGATCTATAAATGTGTGTATGTATGAGTTTATAATATATTTCTTTCGATCATAGCGATAGAAGTTGGGTTCAAAAATATCACCTCGTGTCTTTTGTAATAATTGAATAGTCTTCAGGTTTTATCCTTTTATATTTTTATTATTCAAATCACATTTAAATATGTTTATAACTTTCCTGCAATTTTTTTTTGTTCACTTATCTTAGTTAAAACTTTGCTGGATAAGAAAGTATCCTAAATAATACAATTTAATTTAATTGCTTCTATTCCAATTTTGTGAAAGAAAACAGTTTATGTTTCAACTTTACGATGGGCAATAAAATTTAGTATCAATCAAAGAAATTAATTCTGGATTTGATTGTTCTGAAATGAAAAACGGTTTTAACTGTAATTTAGTATTTTTGTTAATCTTTCCGTCTGTGAATCAGAGCTGCATAAAATTTATTTTTAATAGTTGGGTTGGATTGAATTCAAATGACAAATTAATTTTATGGTTTGTTTTTTTATCTTTCTTCCCTTTTGTAATTTACATTAATAAATTAACATTATTCAACGAAAATGATGGAAAAAATGTTATGGATATGGTATGATTTCTGGGATAGAATTGGAACTAGAACTTTTGAAAAATGTTGATTAAAAATTTCTATTATTGTGGAACAAAATATGAAAAACCAAAAAATACAAGAAAAAATAGAACAAAAATACAACAAAACATGAACCACTGAGCAACGATAAAAAACTAAATGGAGACAGGGTGAAGTACGCATACCTCTATTCTGGAAGCTATTGAAAATCATCGGGTTGTGTCACACATGGTTCTTGGTGATTTAAACATCTCCATCTGAAAAAGCCAGAATCGGTGGTTAGCAAATTCAGGATTCTGGCGATCACTGTAATTGTTCGGAAAACAGAAAGATGAAAAATGAAAAAAAACAGGAAAGGTGAGGTTGACTCTCTTGATATGTGTACCAATATCTCCCGTGAGCAAAGGTAAAGCTTCCATCTAAGGAATTGGTCGAATTGAAGATGTTGGACTGCCATTTCTACTTGGCAAATGCTGCACAGTTTTACAGTGAGAAGTATTTTTTTGATTTGCGTATTATAATGAGAAACCCTCTTGAAGTTAACTTAAGCTACGTTTAAACTATTGTGGATTGAAGCCATGAGCTAACGTATCTCAAACTACTGGCTATATTAGTGAGATATCACTAGCCAATCGGAGCTATAAAATATTCATCGTTGATGGCACACTTTAACTTGCTGAAAGAATCAAACCTTCATATGATTGCATGTCTAAGCTTTAATCATTTAGGAAAACAGTACTTCACATGATCAAGGCATATTCCACTATCTGTATTATTGGCAACCGAATTTTAGTTCTGTACCTGCAAATTTAGAAGAAAACTTGCCTTTATCTCTTATTTTACTTTCCTATTATCATTATGCCAAAGTTTCTATATAAAACCGGTCGCACTGAGTATTATCAAAAGTATAATTAAAAAACACTGGCGGACTCCACTATTAACAAACATTACGAAAAACATTCTATAAGGAACCAGTAACACCCACTATTAACATTCAAAACTTACCAAGAGAAATATTACAAGAAACCAGTCGTCTCCACTTTAACATTGTGAAATAGATTATTTAAGAAACCAGCCGCACCCACTATTAACTTTTAAAACTATGAATTATCACAAGAAACTGGCCGTCTCCACCATAAAATTTTGAAATAGATTCTTTAAGAAACCCACCGCATCCACTATTTACATTCAAAACTTATGAAAATAATTATTACAAGAAACCAGCTGGCTCCACTATTAAGATTATGAAATAGATTTTGTAAGAAACCAGTCGCCCCCACTATAAACATTTAAAACTTATCAAAAGAATTATTACAAGTAACCAGCCGCCGCCACTGTTATCAATATAAAATAGTTTCGATGAGAAGTGGAGGTGGCTGGTTTTCTGTAATAATACTTTTGATAAGTTTTGAAAGTATATAGTGGGTGCGGCTTGTTTTTTATACAAACTATTTTATAATGATAACAGTGGAGGCAACTGGTTTTTTGTAATAATTCGTTTGATAAGTTTTAAATGTTATAGTGTGTGCGACTGGTTTCTTAAAAAATCTATTTCAAAAATCTTAATAGTGGAGCCAGCTGTTTTCTTGTAATAATTCTTTTTATAATTTTTGAATTTAAATACATAGTGCACTGCGGTGGGTTTCTTATAGAATTTATTTCATAATGTTAAAGTGGAGACGGATGGTTGCTTGTAATAATTGTTTGATTAGTTTGGTGGTTGAACTGCCAGCCACAAGTCTTTCCTAGTTTTTTGTTGTAAAATATTGATATAATTTTTATTTTTTGATCTGTAGGCGAAAGACAAAATCTTTATAAGTCCTGACGCTCAAACAATTCTTTGAGTTTTTATTTATATTTTTTGTGTGTTTGTTGTTGAACTGTTGTTCAGGGGGTGAAAGGCCGAATACATCAGTCCTCTTATTATGAATACATGAAGTTTCTGGTTGTCGTTTTTTCAGCAAACCAGAAAACGGTTAGTAGGAAAATGCTGGCCCTTGGCGTTCTGAGCCTCTGTCTTCTGGTAGACTTCGTGGAATCTATTTCCCAACACCATTTTTGTTTATTGTATGTTGTAGTTAAATTTGTTTTTTTAACTCTATATTTTGTTGTTGTTAGGAATTAGTTCGGTTATTCTGCTGTCACCTATCCCAATGATTTTCCCGTTTCCTCCTCAAATTTTTCTTGGACTTGTTTTTGAGTTTATTATTTTTGGTCTTCTTATGTTTTTTGTGTTAGACCTTGTTTTTGTTTTATTTTTCTTTTTTTTCTCTTTTGCTGTTGGTAAATTTTTTTCTGGTCTAGCTAGTGCAGTCGGTTGAGCTTGAAAGTCCTTGTATCGATTTTAGATTTGAGCCCAACTCTCATTTTGTTTTTTCAACGATTCTGAAGACGAATGTAATCATTCGGGCTTCCTCCTTTCGTCCAGTCCTGTAATGTCTTGTAATTACTTATTTTTTACAATTAGATTTGACACTGCCGGGAAGTCCGTCTTATATTATTTTTATTTTCCATTTATTTTTGTCAATGTCTGTGAAACTTAAACGAATTTAAGTTGTTTTGGTTAATTTTTTTTTTGTTAAATTTTTTTTTGTTTTAAAATTCAAGTCAGTTTGGGGTTTGATAAGTGGGACAACAAATTAAGTTTTGTCTGAAAAGTTGGGTGTTGGTAGTTGAAATGATAGTAAGATTAGGCTTTTAGGCTAAAACAGAAAAATTTGGATTGGGTTGAGAATCAAATATTGTTTTGACAAAAAAAAATGTATGTGTTAGTGTACAATGAATTGTTAACGTTTTTCAAAAGAAAAAGTTTTGCGTGGCTGACATCTCATTTAGAAACCTGGGTGGTGTTTGGGCGCTGTATGTTGACGGTCAGTCAGTTTTGTGGCTATTTTGTTTTTTTTTTATTTCTTATTATGAGTTAGCGAAAGGTTGACGTCGCGCTCTCGATCAACTGGTGGACCTGCACGAACCACCAGACCTCCTATTACACATATTGGTTGCCTATCGGTCAGTTGGAAACGGGTGTGTGGATGCTTGTTAATGTTTTTCTTAAAACACTAACCTGGATCGAACCCGGATCCCTCAAACTTGAGTCGAGCGTGCTAACCACTAAACTACTCCACACAGTTTACTTTTATATCTTAAATTTGCTATTTCATTTTTTCCAAACACCTTAGCTTACCGAAACTCCACACAACAGCATTTTATGAAAGTCAAAAGAGTAAAAAAAAAATTATTCAAGCGTTAAATTTGTCATGTGAAGAACAAAAAATTGTCCGTCTAACGCCAATATCACGATTCGATGAGACGAATAAATTTAATTTATTTCAATTTTATGAAAGAAAATTTGTACGTGATATTAAAATAAATTTATTTAATTATAAGCTTTTATATAATGAAAACTTGGAATGGCATTCAAAAATGCACTCAAGTCGTTTTTTTGTTGTTGTTTTTAAAAATTCAAATCACAATTTCAGCAGAATGCAAACAAGTAAAAAACGAATTGAAAAGAAGAAGAATCAAAATAATTTTTCTTCAATTTACATTAAAAGATTTTAATTGATGACAAGGAAAATTGAAATAAATTTGGAGAAATCAATTAAGTGGAGATTTTTCAATTTGATTTATTGGTTTTTGACTGTTTGGATGTTTCAACGAAATTTGTGTTTGATGTAATGTTTCTATCTAAATTTTATGGTCACAGTTCCATTTATACCAAAGAAAACATACCCTTACCAAATCAAAATATTTATTTGCAAAACTAAATGTTCAAATCAAATCAAAGTTTATTAGAAAATGTTCATCAGAAAATCAAGTTTGTTGCCTAATTCGATTTCGACCTAGCTTTCTGTCCCTACTTATTCGGTCCTAGATTATTTATAGTAAGTCGAAGTTTACAGAGCATAAAAAATTATTGAAAGAAATCCTTTTCTCGTATTTTTCATTCATGTTACTAAATAGATAAATAACTTAAAAAGAAAGGAAAATTTCAATATCTTTCCAGTAAAGAAAGAAAATAAGAAACTTATAGACAAAACAGAAACCGATAAAAATGAAAAGAAATTAAATGATGCAGAAAGCATAAAATCCTTTTTTTTCGTTTTCTTTGCCAGTAAGATAGATATTCTTATTTGTGCTTTTTTTTTTTGATAAAAATAGTTAGTAAAGAAAGCACTGAGTGTAATTTTAATTTTGAAATATTTTGTTTTGTTTTAAGTACATACATAAAAAATAAGTGAGTTGAAAAAATGGTTAATACTTTAAATGAAGATATCTTAAGATGAAAGTTGTTCAAAAGATTTTTTCTGTTCATTGAGTTAAAATGAATCGAACAAAAATAAAACGTTAGCTCTGAACATTTTCAAATTTGATGTTTGTTGGATTATAAAAATGACTCAAAACCTTTAGGGATACTTGTTCTCAATAGAGCAGAACAAAAGTGATGATAAAAGAATTTTATGAAGTTCTGTGATATGAGAAAAAATAATATTTATATTATAGTTTTCAATTAAATATGTTTCTGAAGCTTTGTATTCACAAAGGCAGCAAGGTAAAGGAGTGATCACAATCCAATTGCTGAAGCCAAGTTCTTTCAATTTATTGAAAACCTAAATAAAAATAACCAATAAATACAGATACAATTTTCTGAAATAATTTCCTTGAAGTTTACAATAAAAATCGTAAAAAAAAGCCTCTAATTATTTCTTTAATACTTTTTATAATTACGTTTTATTAATTTTCTTAACTTTAACTTAATTAATATATTTGAACTTTTAAATTAAATCTTTGAAAACTCACAACAGTTAAGATTCTAAAACAAGAAAGAAAAATATATATAGAAGAACCGTAATTAATTTTTCCCTTTCATTTTCTCGGTTGCTCCTTCTTACCTTGAAAGTTGAAATAATGATTTTTTTTGTACAAATTTTTTAATATATTTTGAAATTTAAAAAACAAAAACTTTTTTTTGGTAAATTATATTTAAATTTGTGGAAACAAGGTAAGCAAAGAAAATTTTCTGTAAGTAATGAGTTTTGTTGTTGGTTTTGATTTCCGTATGAGAAATACTTTTGTTTTCTTATCTAAAAGGTGTGCCACCATTTTTTAATTTTTATGAGTTGTTGGAAAGAAGTTAAACTTTTTAGCTAGAAATTGTAATCTTTCATCAAAAAACCTTCAGATTTTTTTAGAGGATGTATACCATCACATCAATTTATAAGACCAAAACTTAATTTTATTTTTAATCGTAGTTAAATGTTTGACAGCTGGTAAAGCACGAGAAAATAAGTAAAAATCTTAAACAGAAGGGGAAAACTTTGTTTTGGTTATGTTAAATGATTTTGTATATATAGACGAGGAAATAAAGTACTAAACCTAAGCAAATTGGCAGAGTAAAATGGATCGAGATGCGGTTTTTTGCATTCGATTCAGGAAGCCGTCAGGAAAGTTTGTGAACATAGCCACTTTTCGGTAAACAACCTCTGGAGTATCTAGGGGCCAGGGCGGGTTATATACACCTCATCTCCTTGAACTTTCCATAAATTCAGCTCGAAATTGATTGAAGCTCGTAACTCGGGGGTTTTTGGGGTCCCTAAACACGAATATGATGTCGGCGATGACTCTCGGAGTACCTATGGCCCATTGCGGGTATGTCTAACTCATCTCCTGGAATTTTACATTAATTCAGCTCGAAATTGATCGAAGCTCGTCACTTGGGGGTTTTTGGGGCCGTTGAACACGAATATGATGTCGGCGATAGCCTTCGGAGTACCTAGGGGCCAGGGCGGGTTAAATGTATTATTTATATTACTCTTTTCAATAATAATAAAAAGAACATAAAATAATAATTATGGAAATTTTCAGGATGAGTTAAATATACCCGCCCTGGGCCCCAGGTACTCCGAGGGTCATCGCCGACATCATATTCGTGTTCAGAGACTCCAAAAACTCGCAAATAACGAGTTTCGATCAATTTCAAGCTGAATTAATGGAAAGTTCCAAGAGATGACTTAGACATATCCGACCTGGGCCCTAGGTACTCCGAGGGTCATCGCCGACATCATATTCGTGTTCAGCGACCCCAAAAATCCCCGAGTAACGAGCTTCGATCAATTTCGAACTGTATTTATGGAAAGTTCCAGGAGATGAGATGTATGTAACCCGCCCTGGCCCCTAGGTACTCCGATGGTCATCGCAGACATCATATTCGTGTTCAGCGACTCCAAAAACCCCCGAGTAACGAGCTTCGATCAATTTCGAGCTGTATTTATGTAAAGTTCCAAGAGATGAGTTAGACATACCCGCCCTGGGCCCTAGGTACTCCGAGGGTCATCGCCGACATCATATTCGCGTTCAGCGACCTCAAAAACCCCCGAGTAACGAGCTTCGATCAATTTCGAGCTGTATTTATGGAAAGTTCCAAGAGATGGGTTAGACATACCCGCCCTGGCCCCTAGGTACTCCGAGGGCTATCGCCAACATCATATTCGTGTTTAGCGACCCCAAAAACTACCGAGTAACAGGCTTCGATCAATTTCGAGCTGAATTTATGGAAAGTTCAAGGAGATGAGGTGTATATAACCCGCCCTGGCCCCTAGGTACTCCAGAGGGTTTTTAATTAATGGACAGGGCCCTAGGTACTCCGAGGGTCATCGCCGACCTCATATTCGTGTTCAGCGACCTCAAAAACCCCCGAGTAACGAGCTTCGATCAATTTCGAGCTGTATTTATGGACAGTTCCAGGAGATGAGTTGAACATACCCGCCCTGAGCCCTAGGTACTCCGAAGGTCATTGCCGACATCATATTCGTGTTCAGCGACTCCAAAAACCCCCGAGTAACGAGCTTCGATCAATTTCGAGCTGTATTTATGGAAAGCTCCAAGAGATGAGTTAGACATACCCGCCCCGGGCCCTAGGTACTCCGAGGGTCATCGCCGACATCATATTCGTGTTCAGCGACCTCAAAAACCCCCGAGTAACGAGTTTCGATCAATTTCGAGCTGTATTTATGGAAAGTTCCAAGAGATGGGTTAGACATACCCGCCCTGGGCCCTAGGTACTCCGAGGGTTATCGCCGACATCATATTCGCGTTCAGCGACCGCAAAAACTACCGAGTAACGGGCTTCGATCAATTTCGAGCTGAATTTATGGAAAGTTCAAGGAGATGAGGTGTATATAACCCGCCCTGGCCCCTGGGTACTCCAGAGGGTTTTTGCCGAAAAGTGGCTATATTCACAAACTTTCCTGACGGCTTTCTGAATCGTCTGCAAAAAACCGCATCTCGATCCATTTTACTCTGCCAATTTGCTTAGGTTTGGCCTATTTTTGTGCTTTATTTCCTCGCCTAATAATCAAATTTCTAATTCTGAAAAGAGCAAAGGTAATCGCAAGAATCTGTTAGTTTTTTTATCGACTCAGTTAGTGCTCCCAAATACGTGACACGCATGTCGCCCTCTTTCGAATTAACTTCTAAATGAATATCTCCTTACAGACGCTAATGAATCTCAAATCTTCACGTATGGTTCTAAACTATTTAGTTTAATAGTCGACCTCAAGCGCTTGCTCGATTCAAGCACAAACTTAATAGCAAATACTATTTCGTTTGAAGATAACATACCATCACTACGCTTATTTAATTGTCAGAGAATCTACTAAGATTTTCTAACCTTTACATAGGAGCACACCTTTGACGTCCCAGTCAAACACACCGTGTTCCATAAAACTACCACAGTGGGACAACTTTTTTTTCACGACTGCGCTGACTAGATAAAGCGGTCGAAGTATTTGGCTTTGTATTTGTCTATATATTTGATATTGAAATCAAACTTCCAAAGTGCGCATTTGGTTTACATTCTATTGATTTTTCAAGCCATGAGATCACAAAGGATACAGATTAAAGATTTTTCTCAGCAAAACATCAGATCGCCAGGTTCAACCATTTGTAAGCATGCAAAATTATTGTCAATGATTTATACCACACAAACCCGAACTAATACCTCCACTTCACAGCTATCTCGATGAAATAGCCAAGAATTAGGAAAAAGGCGCTTCCATCTGATCCCTCCTGATGTAGTACTGTCGTTAACAAGGTCAAACTGGCACTAGTAAGTTGCATACTAAAAATTTAAAATTTTGGAAGCCATTAGGATTTTTCTCTAAAAACTCTTGCTTAAAGCGCAATATTATTTAAGCTTTGATCACGAGTTATTTGCTATTTTTCTAGTAATTAAACATTTTCGTTACTTTATAGAATTTCGTTTTTACACAGTGTCCACTGACCACAAATCCCTGGTAAAATCTATTGCCTCAAAAACAAAGGGAAATCCTTGTCAGTACGTCAATTTTACTTTATTTTCCAATTTACGACAGGTATTCGAACTTTCTCTATGGATATGGATAATGTAGTGGCAGATACACTTTCACGACCTGGTGCGAGGCTTTGACTAACGTATTACGCCCCTGAGACGATCTTTCTTCGATTTGCTATACACTAGCTCTCATCGTTGGATAAGATCATCACGAAAAATGGTCACTAAAGGATACTTCTGACCGTAAATGAGTGTTGACGTTACATTTTGGTCTACGACATGCTTTCTATATCAAAATTTCAAAGTTCACCGTCACACTACTTTCGAATTCGAACAGATATCTGTCCAAATTGGGACAGGTCCACTGACAGGTTTGAACATATTCACATTGATTTGGTAGGTTCTTTACTACCATCTCATGGATATCGTTATATTTGCAATATTGACGACCATTGATTTTTTCCCCCGATGGCCTGAAACCCTCTCCTTAGATGATGGAACAGTTGAAATGGCTGCTAAAGCTCACATTGCCATTCGTATTTCCAAATTTGGTGCGCCGTTAAATAGACTTCTGATTGCGGGCAAATTTTGATTTGATGTTATTTCAATAATGAATACCTTTGGTTCTCAAAGATATATAACGGACGACGGCTTACAACCCTTAAGCCAATGAAATAATTGAATGAATCCGGAGACTGGTTAAATCTTCTTTACAAGTTTATGGTAATACTACAAATTGTGGTGATACACTCCTAATCGTTATCTTAGGTATTCGATCTTTGGTCAAAACTGAACTGGAATGTCTGCTGGGGATCTTGTTTACTGACAAAGCGTGAAAATTCCCGGCGAACCTTTCATACATCCAAAAGATTTGCATCCATCTCATCAGATCTGTTTGACCATTTAAAACAATGAATGCAATTCTCAACCCTGAAATATACCCGGACGGATCCTCAAAAGAATATTATGATTCCAAAATATCTCAACAAATGCGACTTTATTTTCATCAGAATGGGTGAAAATAAAACAGGTTTATCACCATACTAGGATCCATACTAAGTAATCAGGCGCTGCCGGCAAAGTTTTGTTATTGAAATAAAAGGAAATATCATTTCTAGTGGATTGTAATTCAAATTCCTTTAATAGAGTAATACACAATCGGGGACTAGATCAGTCCTCAGAATTTTTAAATATGAAACTGAAAATGACTATAATAAATTAAAGAATACATAACATCAATTTATTAATGTAATATACGTCAACGAAATACGGAACTCATTACGGATACCTGTTACAAGAATTTTGGATACAACTGAAGGGAAAACGTTTCTAGAGTTGACACGTCGTAGACAGTTTTCTGCTGCGAGAGGGTCGTGTGTGATGAAGTGATATGGCCCGGATCTTGTTGACGCCCGATGGTTTATCATCTAGGTCATACCACTATGGTTAATTCACACCGTTCACGGATTCTCAATGAGGTCATGACTAGCAAGAGTTACGCTCATTTAGTCTAACCACTATGGTCTTCAAAAATTCTATTTTTTAGAGCGTAACCTGTTGAAGGTTTAAAATATCGCAGACCAGTGGACGATAACAGGGAAATTAATCGCCTGTCGTTCGGGCCGCTGTGACTGACGTTCTCCATTCCAAAACCAACCCTCTTTATCCCCCACACAGGGTGTTTCGGTTGTTTTTTAGGCTTGCCAGGGAACGGTAGGGAGGAAAATGCTAGGTTTGGCCTTCTGAGCCATATTTAGACCACCTCTGGTCATCCTGCAATTTCACCGAAAAACTCTTCCAAAACTCCATTTTTGTTTATTTTATTAAATTGCTTATTTCTACTTTCGATTTTATGTTTTTTTTAATCAGCTCGATTATTTTGCTGCCACCTATCCAATTGTTTTTTTTCGTCCTCTAGTTTTCTTATATTTATTTTTGCGCATATTTTTTTGGCTCCTTATGTTCTTGTGTTTGACCTTTTTTTTATTTAATTTTTTTTTGTTTATGGTAAATTTTTTTTCTGGTCCGGCCCGGTTCAGTCGGTAGAGCCCGGTTCCCATTTCACTTCTTAATTTTTTCATGATTCTCAGGACGAATGTAGCCAGCTGGACTTCCTCCTTTCGTCCTGTCCTGTAATGGCCATCAACCCTTGTGGCAAATATACTGTAACTTTATTCCTCGTAGATAGTAATATACTATCCACAATATCCGGAAAAACTTTTAACCGTATTTTCAAAAACTTTTCATCACACCCTTTTACAATTTTATTTATTTTTTTTTAATCTAAGTACATTTTTCATTTAAAACCCTTATGTTTTATAAGTATAGCACAATTTCTCGTGTTTCTTTTATATGAGAATTCCCAGAATTTAGGTTTAGCAAGTTTTTTTTTTAAATTCAGAGGGATTTAGTAGTTGAAGCAGGAGTGTGTTTTAAAATATTGAGTGGTTGATTGGTCAGTTTTTTTGGGATACGGCGTTGAGTTGGTTTAATCGGTAGTGAGAGTATTAAATATTTTAAATCTAAAATCTAAAGAATCTAAATTAGTGAGTTTATTTGTGTAAAATTAAAGTTTTGTTGAGTTGGCCTTGTCAACAAGTGAAAGTAATTTTGAAACATTTTAAGGTGATAGAGTAAAATTGGTTAACAAAATTGGAAGTTGAAAAATTCGAACTAATTTAGGAAAATTAAAAAAAAAACAAAAAAGTTAAACTTCAGTGAAATTATTATGACGAATATATTTTTAAGAGAATGTACGAATCCTAATTTCAGCATCATTAAATTATATGAGCAAAAATAACAAGAAATAAAAACGAAGTTTGTTGGTTTATTATTTATCTTTGGTATCGAGAAACTACCCAACTAGCACACTTACTTCTCAATTTTGAGTTATACCAGCTTTAGCTTCAATAAAGCTTCGCTAAAGCTTCTAAGTGGAAGCTATTTATATTTTACTTCTATAAAGTTTCGATACAACTTCCACAGAGAAGTTCTCCCCACCATCGGAATGAAAGCTTCTAAAATTACAAAAGACCATACCGAAGTTATTTCCGAAGTCTTTTACAAGTCATAGCTTCGTTAAAGGCCGGGCAATTTTTCCAAATGGCCTTTATCGAAAGCGCTTAGAAGTTTTAAAGAAACTATGAAGGTGGGGAAGCTACTTTCGGTAAGACTGTTTAGTGTTTTTAAAGAAGTTAAAATGCTAGTTGAGTAAATTGAAATATAGCGATTAGCACAACCTAGTTTCAGTTTTTCGTTCTGGACTAGGAATGGAGTAAATTTGGATACTGGGACGAGGATTATTGTGAAATTCAACACTTGAGGTGGATGGTAATACGGGTAAATTACGCTAAATTTAATTGGTTTTGCTGTTGATGGTGTTAAAAAATAAGCCTCGTCCCAATATCCAAATCTACTCCACTCCTGTCGTTGAGATCATAATGGAAAATGACTTGTTAACGTAGATCATTTAAGGAAGAGTAGTGACATGGCAGTTCTTCCTTCTGGAGATCCTGATTCGTTTTGTTTTGGTGTTAAATTTTCTTGTGAGTGAGGTTGGTCTTGAGGATTCACGCCAGCTCGAGCTAGCAGTGTGACCAACTGGAGAACCTACACGTTCTACCAAATCTCATACTACACCATCTAACTACAAAACTCCAAGTCAAGTTTTATATTTTTTTTTTTTGAATTTTGTGTTCAAAACTAATTGCTTTTGAAAAAGATTGTTTTTTGAAAAATTTAATTTTTTTTAAAAAATTTTGAAATTTACTTTTTGGTAAATTCAAAATTTTCTTTATATTTTGCCATTCTGGTTTTCAGAATTGTTGTTTTTTTGAAAAAGCTTGTTTTAAATTTTAGTTTTAAAAAATTTTGAATTTTTTCATTTGGTAAAAATTATTTGGTTTGTTTTTAATTTTTCTGAAAATTTTCTGGACCATCACTAGCAGTGTGACGGATAATTTCCTGAAATTTTGTTTTTTTACGAGTTTTGTATTGTTGTCCGACAATCCTCTGCTCGACCACCTATGTGGTGACACAATTTTTAGGTTTCATTTGGTTTTGTTGCTCTTGGGACGAAAGGTAGATTTAGTAAGTCCTTGACCCACAGAATATTTTTATGAAGCTTTTTTTGTTTTTATGGAGGCGAAAGGCAAATTAAGGAAGTCCTTTACGCACAATTTCTTTGTGTTTTTTGTGTATACGATATATCCTAGGAGTGAAAGACAATATTTGTTTAAGACTGTTGTGTTTTTTTTATCGGTGGTTGATAAGTTTCTTCTGGTTTACCTGAACTAGCTCAGTCGGTAGAGCATGAAACTTTATCTCTGAGTTTGGGCTCACTTTAGACCCCTATTTCTTTTTTTCATTCTCAGGAGGAATATCAGTCAGATTTTCTCCTTTCGTCCTGTCCTGTAATGACCGGCAAGCATTATGGCAAATGAACTATAAATGTACTCTGTCAACCAGCCAGTTTTTTAAGTTTGTTTCTTTTTACGAATTTTGTATTTTTTCTGACGATCCCCCCTCAACCACGTATATTTTGAGCCATAATGTTCTTGGTTTCATATTGTTTTATTGCTCTGGGGACAAAAAGCAGATGTATTAAGTTCTTGACGCACAGAATATTTGTATGTTGTTTTGGGAAGCGAAAAACAAATTAAGCAAGTTTTTCACACACAGTATTATTGTTTTTTCCGCGTAGGCGATGTATCGTGGGTTTGAAAGACAAGATTTGTCTAAGTCTGTTACAAACAGAATATATGGTTTTGGATATAGTTATGGTGTTTTTGGGGGTGTGAGACCGAAATGATCTTTAGTCCTTTGTAGTTTCCTTTTTCGTTGTGTAATATAAGAGCAATTTCACGAAGATTCAACAACGTTTTGAGTTGACCCCTTTTAATTTTGATTATTTTTTGTTTATAGATAGTCTTTGATAAATAAAAAATACAAGTTCTCTTAGAATTTTTTTTTTCGACCAGGGGTCTTCACAGGGTGCCCCTCAATTTTTTGTTATTTTGTGATGTGACTGCATTTTGACGAGCGATTGTAGAAAAACTACTGAATCGATTTTCATAAATGATATGTCGTTGAATAGGTATTAGAACAAAGTTTTTAAAAATTTACACTGTTAATTTTTTGAAATAATTTTTAACGGTGTAACATAAGAAAAAAACGGTGTAATTGAAAAAAAGATGGCATAGCCTCTTTTTTTTTTTTTTTTTTTTTAAACTAAATTGAATCTTATTTTATATCTAACCACTTGTGAAAGTTGAGGACACGTGTTATTTTTTGTTTTAAAGATAAAATTCGTTGTGCATATGACTGTCGGGAATCAGTTTTTTTTGTTCTGAAGGAAAATTATAAAAATGGCGTTATAAACTAAGAGATATTTTTTTATGTTAAATATCAAATATTTTATTATTAGATGAACTTTTTAAAATATTATAAAAATTATATATGTAGTACAATAAATAAAATAAATACAATTGTTAAAAATGATTTACTTATTTTACAAACAGAAGTATCTATTGAATAGGCAAGCACTTCTGCAATTATTTTCTTTGTATTAGATGGCATAGAAAATGAAATGTTTATTTATCACTTTTAGTAATCACTTGTCACTCTTATAAAAAATAATTTGACAGTCTTGACTGCAAACAAAAAATCCGTATAAACAACTAAATCTATTTAGGAACTTTTGACTGGAGAAGTATTATGTTCGTATTATGTTATTATGGAATCATAAAGTAAAAGATTGTTTTTCAACATTAAATTACAAATATTTTATTATTGAATAAACTTTTTAAAATATCATACAAATTATATATGTGAAAATAAATATAGTTATTAAAAATTATTTACTTATTTTACATTCAAAAGTTTCTTTTGAGTTGGAAAACATTTTTGCATTTATTGTCTTAGTATCAGTAGATAGAAGTCTGCGAGTAGTCAGTAGATAGAAGGTAGCGAAATCCGAAATTCGACGTCCACGCCGTGCTGCCTGGGTAATGCTGACAGAGTTAGGTTGGTGTATTGGAGACAAGCAGAGTAAAAACTGCTTAGTCAATGACGCTACATCACGGCGAATTGGCGCCTTAAAACCAATGTGACTCAAGCGTCTGTTCTCCATGTCAGGGACGGCTTGGAGCGGGCGTCTGTCTTGAATCAAGCGGCTCGCTATATAAACGTGTAAAAAGGTTGTTTCTGGTGACCTTAATATGCAGAACGGACCCATTCACGACAATTTGGGTTGGGCCTAAGGTTAACACCCTAACCCCGGAAAAAACTCATATGTTAAATTTGGTTATCAGAAAAAGAATAACAGACCCGGACAAAAAAACACAATTTTACCTGGACGTGAAAAAGGACCAGACTACCGAATCGGAACGTGGAACGTGCGCAGCCTGAGCGCTCCTGATGCTCTTATAAGTCTGGAAACAGAGGCTGAGAGGTATAGGATGGATATAATTGCTCTACAAGAAATTAGACAGCCGATAATCGGAAAACAAGATTTGGATAGTCACTCTCTATATTGTAGTGGTCATCCTTCCCGAAGAGAATTTGGTACTGGCTTTCTTGTTGGTGCACGCATACAAGAAGCCGTGATGAAATTCATCCCGGTCAGTGAGAGGATCTGCTACCTACGTGTACGTGGTACATACAACAATATTTCTCTTATTGCCGTGCATGCACCTACTGAAGCTAAGACCGTCGACGAGAAGGATAATTTCTACATAGCACTGGAAGAGGTTATGAAACAAACACCAACACGCGACTTCATTATGGTTCTTGGTGACTTTAATGGACAGGTTGGAAGAGATATCTCTTATGGAAATGTGGTGGGTCCCAATAGCTTGCATTTGAATTCGAATGATAATGGTGAGAGAATGACTGAGTTTGCATTATCAAATAATTTGAGAATTGCCAGTACGTTCTTTCCGCATCGATCGATTCATAAACAGACTTGGGTCTCACCGAATGGAAACACTCGAAATCAAATTGATCACGTTCTAGTAACAGCAGGTTTCTTTTCGAGCGTTCGGGATGTACGATCCTTTAGAGGTGCATACATTGGAAGTGATCACTTCCTTGTATGTGCAACGATAAGGTTCCACTTCCCAAATCCAGGCATTCCAAAATTCAATAAACGGAAACGTTTTAACATCTCATCATTAAAGAATGCTGAAACAGAAGAGAGATATCAAATCCATATTGCCGAAACATTGGAGAAATCGGAAACCATTAATGGAGACGTCGATAAGTCATGGTATTTGCTAAAAGATGCTGTTTTAAGCGCTGCTGAGGGAATACTTGGACGACCACAGAACCACTCCCAGAAGCCATGGATGGATCAAGCATGCCTTGACGCTATTCAATACAAAAGAGATTGCTATCTGAAGTGTCTACAAGGACGCAACACCAGGTCCACGAAGGAAAACTATAAACTGGCAAGACAAGCCGTTACAAAGCTATGTAGACGAGCGAAGAGAGAATGGTGGAAGAGACAGTGTGAGGAGATTGAAAGCTTCAATAAGGAACATCAATCGCGTAACTTCTTTCAACAGGTTAAAACCTTAAAGAAGGGCCCTCAAACTAGATCGACTGCTATTCAAAATGAAGATGGGGAGCTACAAGTAGACCTTAAAAATATTTTAGATACTTGGGCCGCTTATTTTGAGAATCTTCTCAACTTAAGTGACCAACAACAAGTCGGACGACGAGCAAAGCTTATTCGTGCGTCAAAGGTACATGTAGACGAACCCACCAAAGAGGAATTCGATGCGGCGCTGTCAAAACTAAAATGCAATAAAGCACCTGGTATCGACGATATAACATCCGAAATGATTGTACATGGTGGCGAAACTCTATCCTTAAGATTGTTTGAACTTGTTCAAATGATCTGGCGGACTGAAACCATGCCACAGGACTGGAACACAGCTATGCTGATACCAATCCATAAAAAAGGTAATCGCCTACAATGTGCAAACTACAGAGGAATCGCTCTCCTCTGCACAGCATATAAGATCTTTTCCTACATTTTGCTATCCAAAATCAATCCTTTTGCTGAACAACTGTTTGGAGAATATCAGTGTGGTTTCCGGCGGGGCCGAGGTACCACCGATGCACTTTTCTCGATAAGGATGATTTTGGAGAAGTGTCGAGAGTTCAACATACCTGTGCACCAACTTTTCATTGATTTCAGGCAGGCCTACGACTCTCTCGAACGAGAGACTCTATGGTCTGCTCTAGTGTCAATGGGAATTCCTGGTAAACTGGTATCACTATGCAAAATGACAGTACAGAACTCTCAATGCTGTGTACGAGTAGAGAACGAAATATCAAAGTTTTTTAAAGTCGACTCCGGTTTAAGACAAGGTGATGCTATCTCTCCTATACTTTTTAATCTAGCCTTGGAATATGTGTGCCGTCAAAAGAAACTACCGACTAATAACAATATCTTGTCAATAAACTCAGTACAGATGATTGCTTACGCTGATGATGTTGTCATCCTCGGCCGAAGTGAAGCTGTTATGAGTGAGACTTTCAAGTCGCTTGAGAGTGGTGCTAGGAAAATTGGTCTGCAAATTAACTACAATAAAACCAAACATATGAATGTTTCAAGAGAGGCTGAGAAGAGGGATTTGATGTGCGGCGATGAACGAATTGAGGGAGTTGAATCTTTTAAATATTTGGGATCAATGCTTGACTCAAACAACAGCATACTTACAGATATTAAAGCTCGAATCGCTGCAGGTAATCGAACTTTCTACTCAATTAAACCTCTCCTTGGATCACCGTATGTATCAACTAACACCAAGCTCAAGTTATACAAGACATTGATTAGACCGGTTGTGATGTATGGGTCACAAACGTGGACCCTTAAGATCCTACGCTACATTTTTGGTCCACTTAAGACAGACGATGGGGAGTATAGAACCCGGTATAACTTTGAGATCAGAGACCTTCTTGAGGGTCCTGATATAATAGGTTGTATCCGTTCTAATAGGATTGCTTGGTTTGGGCATGTTCTACGAGCCGATTCACAGTCTGGAATGATTAGAAAAATGTACGTTAGTACCCCAGGGAGTGGTAGACCGCGAGGTAGACCACGACTACAATGGGAGACTGACGTAATAAACGACCTTAAAAAAATCGGCTGCCATGGTAATTATGTCGCTGTTGCGAATGACCGTGGTGAATATTCAAAGCTGATTAACCTGGCAACGCTCCTACATGGAGCATGAACGCCGTTAAAAAAAAAAAAAAAAAAAAATTTGTATGATATTTTAAAAAGTTTATTCAATAATAAAATATTTGTAATTTAATGTTGAAAAACAATCTTTTACTTTATGATTCCATAATAACATAATACGAACATAATACTTCTCCAGTCAAAAGTTCCTAAATAGATTTAGTTGTTTATACGGCTTTTTTGTTTGCAGTCAAGACTGTCAAATTATTTTTTATAAGAGTGACAAGTGATTACTAAAAGTGATAAATAAACATTTCATTTTCTATGCCATCTAATACAAAGAAAATAATTGCAGAAGTGCTTTCCTATTCAAAAGAAACTTCTGTTTGTAAAATAAGTAAATCATTTTTAACAATTGTATTTATTTTATTTATTGTACTACATATATAATTTGTATAATATTTTAAAAAGTTCATATAATAATAAAATATTTGATATTTAACATAAAAAAAAATATCTCTTAGTTTATAACGCCATTTTTATAATTTTCCTTCAGAACAAAAAAAACTGATTCCCGACAGTCATATGCACAACGAATTTTATCTTTAAAACAAAAAATAACACGTGTCCTCAACTTTCACAAGTGGTTAGATATAAAATAAGCTTCAATTTAGTTTAAAAAAAAAAAAAAAAAAAGAGGCTATGCCATCTTTTTTTCAATTACACCGTTTTTTTCTTATGTTACACCGTTAAAAATTATTTCAAAAAATTAACAGTGTAAATTTTTAAAAACTTTGTTCTAATACCTATTCAACGACATATCATTTATGAAAATCGATTCAGTAGTTTTTCTACAATCGCTCGTCAAAATGCAGTCACATCACAAAATAACAAAAAAATGAGGGGCACCCTGTGAAGACCCCTGGTCGAAAAAAAAAATTTTAAGAGAACTTGTATTTTTTATTTATCAAAGACTATCTATAAACAAAAAATAACCAAAATTAAAAGGGGTCAAGTCAAAATTTCCCAAAAATTTGCTGAACTTGCGTGAAATTGCTCATAAGCATCGGGGGTTAAGAATCTTCTTCACAGGCTTCTTCACAAGGTTCAGCCCAGCTAGTCCAGTCGATAGATTATGAGACCTTATCTCTGGGTTTGGGTTCGATTTTCACTCTCATTTAATTTTTCGTGATTCTCAGGACGGATGTCAGCAAGACCCTTTTCTTTCGTCCTGCCCTGTAATAACCGGAAAACATTATAGCAAATATACTATAAATGTATTTTGTCAACCAACCGGTTTTTGAAGTTTATTTTTTTTGAAGAATTTTGTATTTTTTTTCCAGCAATCTCCTCCTCAACCACATATATTTTACGTCACAATGTTCTTGGTTTCATTTTCTTTTATTGCTCTGGGAGCGGAAGGCAGATTTAGTATGTTCTTGACTCATAGTATATTTTTATGGAACTTGTTTTGTGGGGCTAAAGGCAAATTAAGTAAGTCCTTCACGCACAGAATTTTTGTGTTTTTTGTGTAGATGATATATTGTGGGAGTGAAAGACAAGATTTTTGTAAGTCCTTTGTGTACAGAATATATCGTTTTGGATATAGTTATGGTGTTTTTTGGGGCGTGAGACCGAAATTATCTTAAGTCCTTTGCTGTTGTCCTTTTTTGGTTGTGTAGTCTTAGTATCGATGGTTGAGAAGTTTCTTCTGGTTTAGCCCAGCTATCTCAGTGGATAGAGCACGAAACTTTATCTCTGGGTTTAGGTTCGTTTTCAACTCCCATTTAAGTTTCTTGATTTTCAGTACGAATTTCAGCAAGACCTTCTCCTTTCGTCCTGCCCTGTAATGACCGGCAAGCATTCTTCTGTAAAAATAGGCAAATGTACTCTAGCTTTCTATCTTATTCGTAAATAGTAATATAGAATTCGAGTTTTCCAACATTTTCAAAAATTTCTCATCCCGTTTTCATACTAAATTTTTGAATACTCCTGGCAGTTGGATCTGATTTGGACGTTGTTGCGGTTTAAGATTTATCTTGGATAAGATTGAATGGATTTACATTGGATGCTTATATATTAATTTGCTTTAGTAAAATTCCCCAATAAAACTAACAAACAGAAATGTTATCTTATTTACATCAGAATTACAGAACATGCTGAATTTATTCTTAAATATGGTTGCGAATCCTTTCAGAATTAAAATCAAAATTTTGTGTTTTGGGTCTATATAATCCAAAACAAATTCGTACTTAAACTGTGCTATGCTATGTTTTTTGTCGTTTATTTATGTTGCTTGTCCCTCTATATAAATAAATTAATTAAAAATATGAAACCACTTTTACATCTCCTTTTTAAACGTTTCACATTCGTTATGCAAAGAACCGTTCCTAACAAAACACAACAATCTCACAGCCATAATGTTTATTTTCCACTTATCCAAAAGTTTTTTTTCCCCATTCTCTGTTTGTTTTAAATTAAAATTTTGTCATGTTTTAGAAATAAAATTAAAAAGGTTTATTGGTTTGTTGTCTTAAAAGTTAAATTTAAAAGCATTTACTTTAACAAAACAAAAAAAAAATTGAAACAAATTTAACTTATCTTTACAAGAAATTTAACATCAAATTGTTTACTTTAGTGAATTATATAGGAGAGGTGCGTGATTGTGAAATGTGATAATAATTTACATATTTATCGTGGAACAACATTTTTTTCTTTTTGTGTAAAATATGTTTTTGTAAATAATTTTAGAATATTGTTTGGGTTTTTGTTTGAATAAAAAAGTCAATTTTGTTTTTTGAAAACTAAATTTTTTTTATCTAAATCACGATCTTGAAATACAAAACCAATTATATCGATAAAAATTCAGTATCCATAGCCTCAATTTATCACAGAAAAAGGAAGTAATTTATTTGTCTATTAGATTTCCATTTATTATCTCAAACAAATATATCAATGTTGTACAATTTCCAAATGAATACACAGTAACTTTTAATTCTTTTAATTCATTAAATCTACCTCAATTAAAATTGTATAAATTAAAAAAAAAGAATAACAAATTCGAATTTAAAAATATATTTTGTGAATTTAATTCAACGAGTAATTTATCATTCCCAAAAATTTCTCATGTCAATTGATCAGTATTGAAAAATTTAAATACAATTTTATCAACAAACGACATCAGCATCAATTTTATTTAATCTGTCACTTGAGAATTGTGGATTGTCACATCGAAAGATAAATAAATAAATGAAAAATTTAACGGAACCAAAATATATACTGATTTTTGTTTATCTTTATAGAATAAATGAAATTCCAAAAATTTATAAATCGAAAGAGTTTATTGATATAAAAGATTTAAAAGGATTGCATTGATTTAAATCCTTGATATGGAAATGAATTAAAATTTTCAAATATTAAAAGTTATGTCAAGTACATAAGTTCGGATTTTGTAAAATTACGAAAAGTCAATTTGTTTTGACTTTGGGGTATTCGTTCTTTAATGTATTTAATCTTTTGAGAGAGTTTGTTTGAAATTTTTTGTGAATTTTTCCAAGCAAACAGCTCTTGATATCCTTGGAAAAATTAGTGGAAATTAACAACCATCTTGAAACAATTTTATACTGTTCATAGATCGTCGAAATTTAGGCGATCGAAATTTTTCTAAACAAAACGAAAACAGCTGACATTCTTACGCTCGTTACTCAAAAAAAAAAACTCAAACTTCAGCATGATAAATCTTTTGCTCTCCTGTTTCGATTCATGTGTCATACGCCATTATTCGTCACAACATTTCACTAAATTTATAAAAGCACAAGTTAATCCATATTGTGCAAACTTTTATCAAAAAATTGAAAAAAGGCTTTCTTAAAGGTAAAACCGAACACCTTTCTGATCGACACATTTTTGATTTGGCTGAAATTTTTCTTATGAGTTTTATATCGAAAAAAAATTTTTTTTTTGGAAAATATAGCGGTCCTAAATTTCAAAAATTTCCTGATTTTTGGCTTGACGAGTTATTTTCAAATATTCATAACTTCAGTTCTATTAAAGATAGAAAACTCCAGTTTGTTTTATTTAAAAAAAAATTAAAATAAATAAAAGTTATTAACAAATTCCTATTGTTATAAACAAATAAAATGTTCAAATCGATGAGTTTTTAGTACAACCATCGTGTTCTACGTTTAATTTCCTATAAAATACGAATTTTTAATTAATGGAGAAATGATTCTTACTGTTACAAATAAATTAATTTATCGAGCGCGGGACGACAAAAAATTCCATAAATAGGTCATTCTTTAACATACCGAACAGATGAAGACAAAATGTTACCAAAACTTTTTTGATTTGGCTGAAATTTTTTTTACGGGTTCTACATAACAAAAAGATCAAACAGGTATCAAGGATTATTTATTATTTTTTTTGGAGAAGAAATAGAGCGGATCTAAATTTCGAGAATTTCGTGATTTTTGGCTTGAAGACTTATTTTCAAAAATTCATAACTTCGGTTTTGGTTAAGATAGAAATTTTTTTTTGTTTTATTTTAAATTTAAAAGATGGAATTAAAAACAAAGTGTGATATATAAAAATTATTAACAAATTCCTATTGTTATAAACAAATAAAATGTTAAAATCAATTTTAGTCTTTATCTAACAAACATAAAGAGTGTTTAGTATCACCATCGTATTCTACATTCAATTTTCTATAAAAAACGTACATTTAATTAATGAAAAAACGGTTTTTACTGTTAGAAATAAAATAATTTTTCCAGCGCGGAACGACAAAAATGTCTGAAATGTTTTGTCCCGCGCTCGATAAATTAATTTATTTCTAACAGTAAAAATCGTTTCCCAATTAATAAAATATACGGTTTTTATAGAAAATTGAATGTAGAATACGATTTTCATACTTAACATTCTATAATTTTAAAATGCAATATTTAAAAATATGCCTTTTAATATGTTTATTTTTAATTTTTTATTTTATTAATAATAATATAAACTTCCTTATAGTATCAATTTGAATAATATGGAAAACCATAATAACATATATATCTATAATTTTGTTAGATAATCACTAAAATCGATTTTAACATTTTATTTATTTATAACAATAGGAATTTGTTAATAATTTTTATATATCACATTCTTTTTTAAAATTCCATCTTTTAACTTTAAAATAAAACAAACAAAAAATTCTATCTTTACCAGAACTGAATTTATGAATCTTTGAAAATAAGTCTTCAAGCCAAAAATAACGAAATTCTCGAAATTAAGATCCGCTCTATTTCCCCGCCAAAAATTTAATAAAAAATCTTCCAACAGGTATATCTCTTGGTTTATGTAGAACCTGTAAAAAAATTTCAGTCAAATCAAAAATGTCTTGGTCACATTTTGTCCTAATCTGTTCGGTGTGTTAAAGAATGATCCATATATGGAATTTTTAGTCGTCCCGCGCTCGATAAATTAATTTATTACTTACAGTAAAAATCATTTCTCCATTAATTAAAAATTTGTATTTTATAGGAAATTAGTCGTAGAACACGATGGTTATACTAAAAACTCATTTCGTGGGTCGATTTGAACATTTTATTTGTTTATAACAATAAGAATTTGTTAATAACTTTTATTTATTTTAATTTTTTGTTTAAAATAAATATCTTTAAAATAAAACAAACTAGAAGTTTCTATCTTTAATAGAACCGAGGTTATGAATATTTGAAAATAACTCGTCAAGTCAAAAATCAGGAAATTCTCGAAATTTAGAACCGCTATATTTTCAAAAAAAAAAACTCGAACACTCATATCTTTTTTTCGATATAAACTTGTAAAAATCAAATATGTGTCTTGGTCAGATTTTGTCCAAATCTGTTCGGTTTGTAAAAGAATGACCCATATATGAATTGCTAGAACTTAATACTATTTTATGGTTTATTTTTAATGCATTTAAAATAAATGTTTTTAAAGTAGAACTTTTCTTATTGTATTGCAAATATTTTCTTAAAACTCATCTGGTTTTATGGGCTCAGTTCTTGTTATACATCCTTAATATAATAGCCGTAAGTCTATCCCTCTACTACGAGCGTAAAGCTCAAATTGCAATATGCAATACGGTAAAACCACGATAGTAGGCTAATCGTAGGATCAGGATGATAACCTCACAGTTTTGTTTTTGGAGCACCATGAAAGCTGTGTTATTGTAGACCTTCCAAAAATAAACAGTGCAATCACTATTTTGTAGCAAGACGTACACTTCACCTTAGTTATGATATGAATGTTTCTTTATTGTTCACATCAAAACATGCAACTAATTCGACCGATCGTCCATGGTGGATGGAATTAACAAAAATAAATATTCGTTGCCGCTTTTTATTCATCAATTTTCTTGGTTTTATTTGTCGACAGAATACAACATTTTGTTTGTTTTAAAATTTTTCTTAAATAATTAGTATATATCGAATTTAATCTATGGCGGATGGTCAATACAGAATTTTCCGCACAATAATCAACTATATTCAATTCTTGATTTTTAACCACACAGAGCACTGCACAATGACTAAATTATTCTTTATGAAATTCCCGGAATTAATAATTTTTTACTAAATTGACACCGCATGCAAAATATAAATCTGTCAATCTGCCTAGAAGGAATCTAATCGGAAACAAATGACAGTCGACTAAGAGGAAGAAGCCATCTGTCGGCTTCTATTTATAGTATATTAACGGCCGTTTACAATCAATAACAAAACGATAAGTTTGTTTCTTGGGTATTTCTTTTCGTTAATTATTGTACCCACTAAGGAGTTTGCACAACTGACTCATATCAAACTTGAAAAAAAGTATATAAAAAGGAAGATTACGAACTGAATGCAAGAAATTGTGTTTGAAAAGCGTAAAAATAAATTCGAAAGTTCTTGTTAATATAAATTTAATGCGTGTGAGAAAGTAGTGCGACTCCAAATCTATAATAACGAAATTTTTTTATATAAATAATATTATATTTTGATTCTATATTAAAATTGGGATTTCAACGAAAACAATGAGCACTGATAAAGTTCAAAAATCGAAAATTTGCTAACCAAATTTTTCGATTCGAAATTAGCTCTTTTTTTTTTAAATTTTCTTCATAAAACATCGAAATTTAAATATTTCGCTTTGAAAAAATTTGGGACTGTTTGAAACACAAAAAAGAATATTTTCACCGATTTTCATTTCTTTCAATTAAAAACAGAAAAACCGTTTTTTGCATCTTTCTCGATAATTTTGTGGTTATGGTTAATAATGTCCAGTAAGAAAGTAAGTTAATATCTACAACTTTTACAGTTAACTGTTTTCGATTGGATGCATAATTTAACCGCAAATGGTAAAAAGTTAATACCCACCCCTAAAAACGTATATACTACAACCCCCCACCCCTTTCCGGGACTTTTACTCAGTTCGGTCGATTTTTCCTTAATTACTTAAGCCGTTAACTACATTTTCCGACCATTCGTATACTGCTGAGAATTTTTCGTTTATTTCGATATTTATAACGGTTTGACCCTAGTCTATAACATCAGCAACGATAGAAGATTCAAAGTTAATACAAAATCTGTTTATCAACTTAACATTACATATTTTTTTTTTGTTCTGAAATTTAAATAACGATTCAATTATTTTATCAATATACAACCCAACGAAACGTGAATCATGATTGTGTTTTTAATTCGTTCAGCTTTTATTTTGTATACAAATTTTAATTTATCGTATAATTTTATGGATTGGATAAAAAACAGAATTCAGGTTTAATTGAAATTTGCTTTTAATTCATTCTGTAATTTTGTAACAAAGACAAAGGAAAATCCAATTTAAAAGTTTTATTAAATTTTTCACATACATATAAACATTTGATGTTTTATTTTATTATTCTTCAACAGCCTCAGCTGCTACATTTTGAATATTTTACCACAGTAAATTTTATGGGCATTGCAATAATAATAATCGAATTTAATTGTATGAGGTAAATTACGCATCGTTGATGTCTCCACTTTGACTTACTATTCAACAAACCACCTAGCAAATTTATTTGGACTTTTAAAGTATAATGAGCTGAACAAAAGACCATCTGACTTACAACAAACAGAAAAATAATTTTTTTTACAAAATTTAGTAGGACACATATTGTAAGTGTCGCCACAACCACATAAAAACCTTTTAAGACACCAAGGTCCCACAGAAACATGTGTTCTAAGGTGTTGATGGACACAAATTTGTTTTTTGTTTATATTTTTTTTATAGAAGGAAAGCTTAAACAATAAATCGTATCACATATAAAATATGACATAGGCTAATATCTCATGATAGGATGAAAAAAATAAAAATAAATGGTAAACAGCAAATTTGTTTTAACAATTTGCAGGACCGAAATAATTTCTAATAATCCACCTAGTGGCATATTCCCTGATCATGCGACGCACTTCCTTTCTCAATGATAAAAGCCCATACATAGAGTTACATGAAGGCTCGATAAATCGAGTGAGCAAAACCGTGACATCATCAAGGAATACTCCATAACTAAGATTGAAGATGCTACCGTTGACTGAATAGAGTTCATCCACGCAGCACTCCTAAGATATCACCTTTGCTAGTTATATCTCACTACTATTACCAGTAATATGTGGTATCAAAAATAAAATAAATTTACAAACAAAAAAAATTGATCCCTCCATGCGGGTATTACCGAAATTTGAAGATCAACCTTGAAGCAACCACTACGTTTTATTTGTTATCCAGCATATAATATTCAAGTTTTCATGAAAAATAAAAATAAATGTATTGCTCTCAAAATAATAGAATTCACTGTTACCTTGACCTATATTTTCTTCACATTAACCAACAAACATTTTTATCTTAAAATATTGCTATTGTTTCAAATTTTCTATCAAATATTAAACATAAAAGCCTACCTCTCAAATAACCTTGAACTTCTAATAAAAGAAAATCGATAATCTTATTTTCACTTAACAGCAACAACAACGTATAAACTAAGTGAAAATCTTTTCTTTTTCAACTTGCATTTAAAAATTATTTAACATTTTTTTTTTCTCGTCGCTCAAGTAACGAAAATTTATGTTCATGTTAATGTTCGTAACTTTTTGATTAAAAGTTTCTTTAGCATCACTTGAATGTTTTTTTTTTTCTGTTTGTTTAAGAAAATATTTTTTCAACTTTAAATCAAACTAATTTTTTTCTTGTTTAAACTTTGAAGAACATTAAGCAATTTCTATGCTCACACTATAGCCACCGTTGCAAAACTAAAGTAAAAAATTTTTAAGGATTTATAATTAAAACAACAACAACAAAATAAAAGGAATTGTGAAAAGTTTCTTTAAAATTAAACTTTCGTGAGTTTACATAAGTAAATTCTATTCATTGTATTTGATTTACTTTGACGCTGTAATTAATTTAATTTTATTTTAATGAAATATTTAAATTAATTAACGGTTATGTATATAAAAAGAATATTTTAAATTAAATTGTTGAAATTCTTAAAAATCTATCAAAGGAATTTAATTAGTAAACGAGAAGATGGTGTGAGGATAACTGGAAGGGAGTTTGGTATAACAAGAAAATATTTGTGTGCAAACAATTTTATTATTAAGTTTTTAAATATTTTGTTATCAGGAAACAATAGAAGAAAAGCAAGAAAATTTATAAAATCATGAATTTGGAAAAGCTAAAAATATAGTAACAACAACAACAAAGTATGTTATTAGCAACAGAATTGTAGGGCATGCGTATGGTGTAGAAGGTCATTACCAATGTGAGTGCTGGTTGTCATTTTCTTTTATTTAGCATTCTTTTTTTCATTCAAATGAAAAGAAATTTAAATCTAGTGTAATGCAAAGAGTTATGTATCTCGAAAAAACGAACTTTTTAAATGGGGATCTGTTAGAGGGTTTTTTTCACTTCAATAGTTGCATAAAGGGAATAGTTTTGTAGATTTGTAAATCTTTTTTAAATTTTTAATCTTTGTGTGGGAGAACCCCACATTCTTCAGTATCTCCCTGCTAATGACATGTGAGTCAACGTAAAATATCCCATACCACTGGTAATAGGAGTGAGATGTCACTAACCAATGTGATATCTTAGGGGTCTTGACGGATGATCTATATTCAGCCAACAGTACCACCATAAATCTTAGTTATGACTATTCATTGATGATGGTATGCTATTGCCTGCTCGAAAAAAAACTCTTTTCCTTCATATACATCATATTTTAATCATCGAGGAAGACAATATATGACATAATCAGAGAATATACCACTAGTTGGATTATTGGCAATACCATTTTTTGCTTGTGAAACCTCAAGGTTTCTTATGCTTTTGTGACACATAACACAACATAACAACATAACATAACATAACATAACATAACATAACATAACATAACATAACATAACATAACATAACATAACATAACATAACATAACATAACATAACATAACATAACATAACATAACATAACATAACATAACATAACATAACATAACATAACATAACATAACATAACATAACATAACATAACATAACATAACATAACATAACATAACATAACATAACATAACATAACATAACATAACATAACATAACATAACATAACATAACATAACATAACATAACATAACATAACATAACATAACATAACATAACATAACATAACATAACATAACATAACATAACATAACATAACATAACATAACATAACATAACATAACATAACATAACATAACATAACATAACATAACATAACATAACATAACATAACATAACATAACATAACATAACATAACATAACATAACATAACATAACATAACATAACATAACATAAGATAACATAACATAACATAACATAACATAACAACATAACATAACATAACATAACATAACATAACATAACATAACATAACATAACATAACATAACATAACATAACATAACATAACATAACATAACATAACATAACATAACATAACATAACATAACATAACATAACATAACATAACATAACATAACATAACATAACATAACATAACATAACATAACATAACATAACATAACATAACATAACATAACATAACATAACATAACATAACATAACATAACATAACATAACATAACATAACATAGCATAACATAACATAACATAACATAACATAACAACATAACATAACAACATAACATAACATAACATAACATAACATAACATAACATAACATAACATAACATAACATAACATAACATAACATAACATAACATAACATAACATAACATAACATAACATAACATAACATAACATAACATAACATAACATAACATAACATAACATAACATAACATAACATAACATAACATAATATAATATAACATAACATAACATAATATAATATAACATAACATAACATAACATAACATAACATAACATAACATAACATAACATAACATAACATAACATAATATAATATAACATAACATAACATAATATAATATAACATAACATAACATAACATAACATAACATAACATAACATAACATAACATAACATAACATAACATAACATAACATAACATAACATAACAACATAACATAACATAATATAACATTACATTACATATTACATTACATTACATTACATTACAATTCATTACATAACATAACATTACGGGAGTTTTTAGGAGAATTTTCAAATGATGCGGACATTAAGAACATTAATTCCTGGTTTTCTTTCCTCAATTACTATTTATTTCTTTAATCAAATTTTCGACGATAGTGCTCGTCATTATCAAGATATGTACTAAAAAAAATATATATTAAATTAAATTTACAATTATCACAGACTGTTGGTGTTTAAGGAACTGTTAAGAATATACTAGTCATGAGATGTGATTTCATGTGATGATTACCACATATTTTATACTTCGTGAGGCGCCTGTCCTTGAGGAGCTCGTAAACATTTGTTCTGCGATTTTTCTCAAATCGGTCGCTTTTGCATTCGGTAAGCTTCGAAAAATGCCGATTGCCCGGGATCTTGTAAATTTGCTACCATATTTTTTTTTAACTGTGGGGGTTGGAAATTTGTTTTAGAATAAGAGGGTAAGCTTTTCCGACCAGAATGTATCTGCTATTGTCGAGTCGGACAACTGACATTTTAGTATGTTTGGGTTGTTGGACTAGAAAACAGCAGACAAATTTTTGTCGAAAAAGGTTACCCTCGTGTTCTAAATCAAATTTCCAACCCCCATAGATAAGATCCTGTGCAATCGGCATTTTTCGGAGCTTACCGAACGCAAATTTGTAAAGGAGAACTAGCTCTATTGGAAGACCAATGGAGTTGTTATGGCAAGCCGCGTACCTAGTTTGATTTTATAGCCCTGAACCATCTCTAGCCTGCAGGTTCGAGAGAATGTACCTGCCGTCCAGTACAAATTACTGAATTGTATGCGTTTATGGTTTGAAATCGGATTGGATATTAAAAGACAAGATGGAGAAAGAAGACTCTGGCGACTTCCATTCTGGAAGAAGTCACCCCACTATTCTAATACACTCACCCACACACGCACCGCAGACACTCATACTAACACATACACATACACGCCCACACTCAGGTACACCCATACCTATGCCCATATACTTACACACACATACACCTCCATACATATATATAAGTAAAATATTAATGTTACTCACCCCATGATGGATCCAGATCCCACACCTTGGTAGCGCTTTAGCTATTCATATGGTGGATAATCCCGTATTAATTATCATTACTTTGTTAGTTCCAATTGTAATCCTCCCCAACTGTAGGATATTCCTGTTGCTAATTGGCAATCGTATAGAATATTGTCGTTGAATTTAACGTTACTTATATCCCCAGCTCCAGACACCAACTCATTGGTACCAGGCCCACCGCTTCGTTTTGTCAAGTATACACCCCCAACTCAATTCCTCTTGGATAGCTTGTGATCATAATTTAAATTTTTCCTTTCTTTCTAACTGGTTATAATTTTCCTTTGTAAGTCCTTTGTTGTTTTACAACAAATTCTTTAATTCCTTGGTTTCATAATTTACAATTAATTCCTTGTGTTATAATTTATAATTAATTCATTGTTTTTACCTAAAATTGGAGAAAAAAACCAATTGGTATCTAATTTTTATCAGCAGTTTTTATTACTTTCAATGAAGGCGGAAGAAGGAGGGAAAACGCACCACACCATGAGGTGTCCACTTCTGGGGCGAATGTGACGATCGCCGCTTCTACAACAATTTAAATTTTTCTTTTTTTTTGCATTTTTAGGGATAAAAGAAATAGTAACGTAAACTTCTTTAAGGGATGGGAAAAGGTGAAGAAAAGAGTATACGATGGGATGGATAAGGATGGGAGTAGGTAGGGTGGGAAAGGAATCAGATGGTGTATGGGCTGGTAGTATATCACCCGGATGATAAGGGACGATAGGATGGTCAGAGGATTAATCCTCTGAACCACCATTCAATTATCGCCACTTCCCACCCGTGATCCAAACCACCAACACATACGGGCTTGGTGCTATGATCTGAATTAATCCAATTAACTCACGGCATGAAGGTGTAACGATTGACTATTTCGAATATTGTGATACAAAAATGTATCCAAAACTGTGACTTTGATACAAAAATGTATAAGAAAATAAAGGAGTTTAATAAGTTTTGTGTGTGCTAAGATGGTTTCAACATTTTGTTTTGCTTTATTACGATTACTGTGTAATTTTGACTCTACTTTATGTGAATATAACAATACTAGATATGGATTCGTGGTGATATCCAATGGCAATTTGTAACAGTTTTCGTTTGTCATTACTCATTAGCTAACTCAAATCAAGCTATGGAAAATAAACTACTTTGTAAAGGGACAATTACTTGTAGTTGTTGGCTGGAATGTATGAAAAGACTACATATATGGAAACGAAGATCATCTTATACAAATTTATAATGTAAGCTTTGTTTAATCTATCTTTTCACATAAATTTTTGATTTGATTTATATAATTTGTTTTGCTTGTGAATTTTTTTGGTGTTAAATTACTTTTTTTTTGTTAGATAAATTTCAATATCGTTTAATCGATGGTTTTTTTTCTTTGTATTGAAAAATTAGTGTAAATAAGAGATTTTCCAGGGTCAGGGCTTGCGATATTATTTTTAAATAGTCCAATTCTCTACAACGGCTGGGCGAACTCTTCCCTCAGCAGTTGATCGGACTGCTTTGGAAGACGTTCCTCAGTATCATCCGTTGAGAACTGGACAACTCAGGCCATAGGATGCTAACGCTCCAGGGAGGGTACTCTAACGTTATGGAGTTGTTAGCTAGGATGGGAATCCTGATAGCGATCCCCACAGCGAACCCAGAGCCTAACCAGATGACCAGGTACGAATGTATACACTATTTTACACTATTGTAGGCCTGGAATCTGGGCACCTCTGGCATTCTCTGTACCATCAGGAAACCCGTCCGTTACTAGAGTCCGTGGGTTTGTAAAGCCTTGAGAATAATTTCGAAGAATTTTTCTCACCCTTGCGGGGGGCATAAAGCTTTGATTGGTTGCTGTTATATATAGTTAGGTGTTTTTGGTTTGGATGCTGAAGGATGAATGCTAAATTGGTAGGGTTTGATGAGGTTTGCTATCCTAAAGCGAGTTATATCTATTGTTTTTTCATTGAATTTCCCTATTTGAATTACTTGTTCTGTGTCGACTATTAGGTCGAAACATGGAAGGTTTTTCGGTGAGTAAGGGGTGGAGAATTTGTGACCTAGAGATAGGAGTATAGAGGTTTCCGAGGGAAACTCGAAGTCTGTGAGATTTATTTGGAGGGAGTTAGCAGAAAATATATTGAAAAAATGAAAATAATTTTTGACTTTGACAAGTGGGGATATTACACCCAAAGGAAAGGTGAATCAAAACTTATTCGTTTTCGACTTATTTTCAAAAATGAGAAAACCTTTTACTCGAACAATGTCACAAAACTGTTGGTAAGATTTTTAAAGTTTTATCATGAATGTATTAGTTAGGAAACTTATCTAAATAACATGAACAAACTTTACAGAATGGTACAATCTACAGCCACAATCCATTTGTTATTGCTTACAAATCAATCGAACAACTGTTTTCCTACAAATAAAAAATCACAAACGTAATAAAATATAACAATAAACACAAATCTTTGATAAAACTGTTTACAGAATGTATTTTCTGAGAAGTAAACATCAATATTTTGAGTCTTTATTGTAAGTCATTTGATTTTCTTCTCAGAATTTATTTCCCTAAGGAAAACAAAGAGTACAAACAACATATTTAAGAAAATGATCAATGGCTTATATCTAAAGATTAGTTCAATATAGTATAAATATCAAACAAACTGTTTAATTTAAATGCAACAAAATGTCACAATCTAATTAAAAAGATATCACATCAGGCTGCTTTGATAATTTTAGCCCAAAAATCTATTAATTACTTTAATTTAACCTTTCGCCCTTCTTATGTCGTTAAATTTTATTTATAAACACATTGCCTACACCTAGTTCGTAAAACAGTCATTAGAAAAACTAATAGACATCCTAATTATAGAATATTTCTTATCATGATAATTATGTCTCATAAATTAGATAATTTTCCTATTCAGTGAAAATATCAAAACAGGAAAAAAAACAACAACAAGAAAAAAAAAACAAATCGAACAAACAAATTCGATTTATTTTTTTTTTTTTGAACCAATCGAATGGAAAATGAGGACCGGAAAAATAAAACGAAATAGATAATTTCGATTAAATAAAATTTGGAAAACTCTATTTAGTTTGGGTTCTAAGTTTGTGAGGGTCTAAAATTTGTGAGTTTAATGAATTTCGTTGTTTTGGATTTTTATTGAATATTATTATGGCAAGTTTATTTGTTGTTTGTATATTCTATTTTCTTTATTGCTTATTCAATAAAATTGGATTATTCTAAAATTGATGTACAGTTGCTTAGAGCTGTGGATTATTATTTACAGAAGGTTTTAAAGAATAAAATCTTGTTGACAGTTATGCAAACTCTTGACGTAATAATAGTAACATATCGCAATAACGACGTTATATTTTTTTTTATTTAATTTATTTATTTAAATTAAGTTTAAATAATATATCATTTCTTATCACCCATCTACAAAAGCACATTATGAGCTTATTCGTCGACGTTTTATAAATTTTGATGTTTTATAATTTTTCAAGTCATTGGTAACTCCTTGAATATATAAACCTTACCTTTTTGGTATTTTTCAGAAATTTATTATAAACCCACTTAAGGAATAGTATTCCTTAAGGAGCCTTAAGGAATACTAAGTTTATTTCTAGGAGAAAACTTAACATTTCATCAATTTTTACCAACAGCGAGTGATTATATAGATGTGACTAAAATATTTTAAGCTAGGTGGTTGGTGGTTGGTTTGGTATTGCACACACTTCTGGCCACTTGCTAAAGTAATCCATTATGACTAGCACATATTTGTTGTTGTTATCAGAAGTCGGAAATGGTCCAGCTACATCCATTGCAATTCTCTCGAATGGTGCTCCTACATTATACTGCCTCATGTTACCACGACTTCCTCTTGCAGGTCCCTATGCAGCCGCACATTGATCGCATGCTTGACACCATTCCACTACCGATTGACGTGATCCTGACCAATAAAATCTACGCCGTACTTTAGCTAGGGTTTTGTTAATACCAAGGTGACCGCCACTGGTTTCTTTATGATATTCCTTTAATACTTGAGGTATTCTTATTTTGGGAACTACTATCATTGATTCTTTAACTGATCCGTCAGGACTTTCCCAAATTCTTTTCAAGCATCCATCTTCAATACAGAGGCTATCCCATTGTGCTCAATATGCCTTCAATGTTTGACTTTTATCGACAATCTCACTCCATGTAGATTTTTCTCCATTTTTCTTGAACTTTATTATTGGTGCCAAACTCGGATCTTCCAGTTGCTCCTTCCTTACCACTTCATGCGTCCAGTCTTCACTAGCAAGCACTTGCAGAAGCCTGACATCAATAATGTATTCCTTACTTTCCGCCCGATTACAGTGCTTGCATTCCACCTGGCATGGCATTCTTGATGATGCATCAGCATTTCCATGTGCACTTCCATTTCGATGTTCAATGCCGAAATCATAAGCCTGTAAGCGTTCAATCCATCGTGCTACTTGTCCTTCCGGGTTCTTAAATTGCAGTAGCCACCTCAATGCTCAATGATCAGTTCTCAAATGGAATTCTTGGCCGTACAAATATTTGTGAAAATGTTTTACACATTCCACTATAGCCAGCAATTCTTTATACGTTACACAATAATTCCTTTCTGGCTTGGACAGTGTCAGTATTTTTGAGTAATAAGCTATTACTTTTTCTTGCCCATCAATTTCTTGAGATAACACTCCTCCTATACCATCATTGCTGGCATAAGTGTCTAATATGAATTTAAAATTTGGTATAGGGTAAGCCAGAACGGGTGCAGTGCACAATCTTTTTCGAAGCTCCACAAACGCATCTTCTTGCTTTTCGGTCCATTCAAAAGCTTTATCCTTCCTCGTGAGAGGTGAGAAAACCGAAGCTCATGTAAATTCTAAGGTCTTGACCCTTCTTTTACTGATGTGATCTTATCAGCATCTGTGTGTATTCCATTCGTTGTTACTTTGTGCCACAAGTATTTTACTTCCTCTCTGAGTAGTGTACATTTCTTTGAACTCAATTTAGTCTTGCTGCTTGGTTTTGCTCGAAGACTTCTTCTAAATTCTTCAAATGATCGTCGAAATCCTTGCCCATTACAATGATGTCGTCCAAGTTCAAAAGGCACGTTCTTCAATGTAATTCTTTCAGCACACGTTGCATTAAACGTTCAAATGTTGCGGGAGCATTACATAGCCCGAATGGCATAACGTTAAACTGCCGTAGCCCACTACCCACACTAAACGCTGTCTTTTCTCGATCCCCTTCTTGGAATTCTACCTTGCCAATAACCACTTTGCAGATTTAATGTTGAGAATAATTTGGCATCTGATAATGTGCCCAAGGTATCATCGATTCGAGTTAATGGGTGGCTATCTTTCTTTGTTACTGCATTCAGTTTTCTGTAGTTGAGGCAGAATCTCATAGTTCCATCCTTCTTTCCAACTAAAACCACAGGTGAACTCCATGGGCTATCTGATTGCTTGATAACACCAGCCATTTTCATATCCTTTACCATTCTATCAGCTTCTTCACGTTTTGCTAATGGTAATCTTCTTGGTGCTTGGCGAATCGGCATCTCTGCTCCCGTGTCAATTTTATGTTTAACCAGATTAGTTCTTTCGTTGTCTGCTGATGTACTGCAGAAGATGAACGAATAACTATATGTGTTATTATGGTTTTCCATATTATTCACTGTTTGTGTGCTTTTGTACTTTTGAATTAAAATGCAATATTTAAAAATATACTTTTTACTGTTTATTTTTAAATTTGTTTATAATAATAAAACTTCCTTATAGTAACAATTTGATTTTTATTTTTTTATTTTAAAGAATATCGATTTCGACTTACGTCATCCTCAGTTCTTAAATTATTATCTACGAATCGAATCGAATATTATCTACGGACGAATAACGTTCGAGCAACTGCTCTGCTTCTTTCTTTTGTTGTTTTGTAAGCTCTGTTGTCCACTTCTGTACTTTCTTCTGCGTTTGATTGAATACTACATGAAATAGCCTCGATGGTACTATAATATTCTAGATGAACACACCCTATGTTGTTTCCCTCCTTTATTTCAACATAAACGTAATAAGACCATCTTCAAATATTGACACCGAGGTGTAAAATCTATTCTTTTCAATTGTTTTATTTACCAATTTATATAGTTTTCGTTACCCAATCTTTATTCGATAAAACAAAACCTTCCTATTAAATGTTTACTTTGGTTACGTTGATTTGGTTTTATTGATTTTTACACTTTTTTTTTTTTTCTTTATAATTACTTTTATTAAATTTTAATTATTTATGGTTTACATTTCTTATTTTTTTTAGGCAGGTATTAAAATATAACAGAAGTGAAATGAAGTTCTAATGACTGTTCTACTTCTTTGTAGAATTATTTTCTCCAACGAGTATTTTCTCGAAAGATGTTCTATGGTCTTCCATAATCGTCACAATATCTATTGTTTTTAACTTAAATAATAATCGTGCTAATTTTATAGTGTCAAACATGTCTCCTAACTAGCTCCGCCATTTTCGCCAAAAATTAAAAAACAAAGGTGCAAAATAGTATCGAGTAGCACAAAACAATACAGTATTGCGCTTATACAGTTGTTCTGGAAATGCTACTCAGAAATAGTTTCTTATCATTAATGAAAAATATGGCACGCTAAAACGATTTTACGAGTAGAAGTTAGCCCACCCACCGTGCAAAAAATTAAAAACAAATTTCGTGGCTCGTGTTGTGCTGATTGCTTTTTTTCTCCTTTATCTCCGTTTAAGTGCATGCCCTATGCCAGTCTATTAGACTGGACCATCTAATTCTATTTGGGACAATCGCTTTTGACTCTCTCCATGTCTTGGCAATTTGTTTTGCTTCTGCTATCACCGTTTTATTTCAACTGGTCTTCCAAATTCCTTTGTGGACTCCACTCTAGGGACATCTTTGTAATATTTTTGGTTGGTTTTCTCAGTGTGTGTCCTATCCATCTCCATTTTTTTTTCTTATCTCGGACTGAATGTCTATTTGCTCTTTTTGTAGTAGAAGTTCTTCGTTACTGATTATATTATGTCAGAAGCATTTGATCAGTTGTCTAAGGAATTTGTTTACAAACATCTGTAGTTGGTAATCTTCTTTGTATGTTACACATGCATTGAACATTCGTAGTTTTGTTTTTCTTAACCGGACGGTTGTATTCCAGATCTTATGGAGCATGTTGAATGTATTGTTGAATGTTATGTTAATGTTGAATGTTAATGCGCTGATTAATATCTTCTTTAGCTTCACCTGTTTTTGCTACAGTACAACCAAGATAGACAGATTTATCGACTTGTGTATTGTTGATGGTGATTGGTGTACTAACTATCGTATTCAATCTCATAGCCACTGTTTTTCTGATGCAGATTTTGAGTTCAACTTCATGTGCAAGGATTGATAGTTCTTCTATGTTCAACTGCATGTCTGTGTATCTATGTGTGAGCAAAGAGATGTCGTTGGCGTAGTCTAGATCATTGAGTCGTCTTGTGGTTTTCCATTGAATGCCATTTGAACTTATATCGTCAAGTTTTTGCATGGTACTGTCTAGTGCTTTTAGGAATAGTAAGGTATATTACACAACCTTGTCTCACTTCTCGGTGGTTTTAGTATTGATCACGTTGCTGTCCTTTGTATTGAATTCTATTTCCAGCATCCTGGTTCATTTCACTGATTAGATCAATTATTTTCTTCGGGGTGCTCATTTCGTAAACTGATTTCCAGATAGCGTCCCTATTGATGGTATCAAATCCGCGCTCGAAGTCCATGAAGAGGAGATACTGTGGTGAGTTCCATTCGTTTGATTATTCAATGAGGATACGGATTTGTTGATATTGTCAGTACAGCTTCTACCTGGCCTAAACCCAGCTTATTTATTTCTTAATTTTTTGTTAATTGATGGACATAGTCTTTCAAGAACGATCTTTGCTAATAATTTCATTGTGGTATTAAGTAGGAACATACCTCTTCAGTTTTTACATTTTTTTAGAATCTTAGATCACCTTTCTTTGGCATTGTTATGGTTATACCCGCTTTTCATTTTGTTGGTTACCGTTGTTCCATACGTAAGCTAATAGTTGTGTTTAACTTTAGCTGTTATAGCTGCATCTGCCTTGAACACTTCTGGTGGTTTGCTGTCGGTACCCTTTCTGTATAGTAATTCTAACTTGCAGCTCCGTAGGTGGATGGGTGTTGATACATGATAGTTACGTTATAGGTATCATCCGGAGACTTGTAATTCAGAACTGGGTACATTGAAACTTCCAATGTATCAGTTGAGTAGGACGCGCACCTAGTCAGGTTTTATACCCGTACTTAGCTTCAGCTTGTGGGTCAGAGAGATTAAACCTACTACCCCAGTAAAAATTAAACAGTGCCCGCATGTCCGCGTGTTATTAAGACAAGAAAGGAAGAAAGGAGACTCTGACCTCATTCGCGCAGAAGTCGCGACCGTCACGTCACCCCATGTCACTCCAAAACGATTTGTGGAGAAGAATTTCGAATAGCCCCACCATTTTGATAAAAGAGCAAACAAAGGTTGTGTGGCCTTGTTGGAGATATAAAATTTTTTCAGGTATCAAGTGTTTGATGCAATCGGTATGGCCGTGCTCGAGCAATTTAATTTCAAAGTTACATCGAATTGGCAGTATTTTCGTTTTTCATGTATGTTGGGGTGACTCCTCCGCTTAAACTATGCACTTTAGAACAATTGTAAAATAAATTGTATTTTAATTTTGTTCATATTACTTATATGCCAAGTTTCAGGAAAATCAAAAATTGGTCAAGTTTTTACAACGTAGAATAGTTCGTGTTAGAATAAAAGGATCTATAACAAAATGTTGGTCAGAACTAGCCTCTTGAAGTCTATTTTTAGAAATCTCCATTAAAAAAAATTAATCTTACCATAAGTAAATTTTTATTTCTTGATTTTTCTTAATTTCCTTCTTTTTATAGTTACCATGTGTTATGCCCGCCAAATTACGTAATATTTAACAGGTAGCATTTATAAGTAAATCTACATCAACTCCAGAACAAATTTATGTTCTGTACAGGTGGATCGACAGGAATTTAGATCTTTGTAGTGCAAACAGCCACAGCTGCACTAACACTAAAGACTAAACCCCCACTCAACCACCACACTTTTCCATTTTCTTTCTTATAATATGACTACTTTGCATTTCTTTTTTCATAACTATTTTTATTAATAATCATCGGCACACCTGACTTTTTTTGTAACATCAAGGTTATAATAGTTTTTGATTATACATTTGCATTCTATCGAATTTTGTTTATTTTCCTTGTTTATATAAAAAAGCGAAACAGAAGAGTTGCTATCGTTTAAATTTCTCTCTTTCATTTTATGATAATGATGAAACGGAGAAAGAAATGAAATTTTACAATACATGAACGTCTCTAGTTCTTTTTGCTGTATTCTCAAACGGGTGGTTCTTATTTTTGTTTATGTTTTAAAAATCGAAAGAAAAACAAGAAAAACGTTTTGGAAACGAGCATCTGTTTCATGCAATCAACTCTACTTTCTTTCTTGTTTAAAGTAATTAAAAATTATATATAAGGAAAAACATTTTTAAATTTAAGTTGAGAATCAGAACTTAAAAATAAAAGTTCATGATGCGGTCGGGTTTTTATTATAATATTAAAATTAAAACTAAAGTAAAAGAAAAAAATTATATTTTAATCATAACAAAAAATTTGTTTAACTTAAATTTTAAACTGTGTTTTCCAAAATTTTAAATGTTTATGGTGTTAAATTATTGTTACGATATTTTATTGTGCTGAAATAAAAATAATATAACTGAAACAAAAAATTAGATGTTTTTAAATGATGTGGCGGTGGTTCGAGAAAGGCAAGATGACAAACATTTAAAAAGGGACCAACCTATGTGAATACGACTATTGGATAGTTTGTTTGCACAAGGTGTTCCGGAATTTTACCGTTGTAGTGTTTTAAAGCAGAGGCGTGCACCGGATTGTCAAATGACGATGATTTGGGGGTGAGTTCATTCCATAATACGTTACATTTTTTTTTTTATTGATATATAGAGTTGGAAATTGTTGCGCGCGTCAGCAAGTTGGCTGAAATCTATATTCGTGTGGAGATCAGTACGTGGTATCATAATTAAACCACTAGACGAATATTTGCTTCTTGCGAAAGTGGCACATTTTTGTTGCCTTGTATTTCCTGCGTTCACTATAATATCGTTATGTTAAACAGCGTTTGTGGCATAAATATAATGTTGCCTGAAGAAAATGATTGGAAGTCGACCCCAAGTAAGACTACAATCAACAATATTGTCTTTAATCATTTCTCTCAATGTTAATTCTAGTTTGTATGTTTGATTAATAAATTATCTTTGTTTGTTATAAAAGTCACAATGAAGCGTCATAAATTAAACTGTTTTTGTGATGTTAGAGATTTTCCTTGTTAGAGTCCGCGTTTTAATCCGTACATTCCTGTATCATTTTGAAAATGTAAATTCCCTTGGATAAATATATATAGTATCTATTTTTTTCTATAATAAAGCCCGATGGCTTTACACATGGTTTTTTGGATATTCAAAGAGTCTTCGTAACAAATATTTTATATATAGTGTGATAAACATATCCAACTAAGTCATAAAAAATACGGTATTGCGATATTTTGTTCTGGTTTTCGTCCCCGTGTATGACCTCTACAATTGCTTGTCAGCATACATGAATAAGTAAACAATAATTCAATGCGATTCCTACAATCTTACCCTAAAAACATCAGTAAACTGTTTTGAATTGACCACTAATTCACTCTTCGTATTTGTGGAAACGATTTTCACTCCAGCTATTTAATTTGTAGGTTATGAAATTTTTTGCTAGTTGTAATATTTTTTATTCATTGATTTCTTATGAAATCCCACCACTGTCACTAATTTTTTATGTTTGTGTACCTTACATGACCGTTACGTTATTTTTTAAAACATTGAACATATAAGCTTGAAGTACTTCTAGCTCATCTTTTAAATCTTTTGTTTGCTTTTTAGCGAAACAGTTTTATTGCTAGAACTCGATAACAATAGAATATTATTTTAAGCATTTACACTGTCCACTAACAATATCAGCTCTAATACAACCCCATATCCTTTTTATCTCGAATAAATGTGACATTTTCAAATAAACTGTGTTGGGTTAGAGAAAACTTTTTTTCTATAAATTAATGGGTATAGTATTTTGTTGTGTTTTTTTCCTTTATTGACTGAATATATTTTCAATAAACTTTTTTTTTTTTTCGTTTATGTTGGGAGTCGCGCAAAAAATAATACAGATTGAAGATAAAGTAAAGAAAACATAAAGACGATTCTTGAGATACATAAAATTAAATGATTGAGCTTGAACAATAAAAAATTATTATTTAAGATGAATTGAGAAGCAGAAATTTTTGAAAAAATAATAACACATATAAAAGTTTTTTGTTGATGAAGCTGTTCCAGATGAATTTGTTTTCATTATTTTTGGATGATATGTCAATTTACGACTTTATTTATCGAAATAATATTTGACATTACTTAAAACTTTGGAAAATGTGTTTCATTGTACCATTTAAACTCTATATCGATAAAATTTCTTTTGAATTACATATATTTAATTTATAAAAACTTAGCAAAAAAACAGTTAATATTGTTACAATTCTACATAATCGTAATGAAATCCAAAACAAAATTCTATTTAACCTCAATTTACCCTAAATAATATTTCAAAACAAAAATCAATGTCACCCTGATTCCTTAAATAAGGGTCAAAAACGTGAAATAAAATAATTACATAGATTTCATCAGAATTTCTGGAGCTTTCTTTATAAATAGTGGATTTACCTAGAAAATTTGAGAAATTAAGAAATATTTTATATAAGGATTTCCTTTTGCAGAATGAAAATTAGCTTTAAAGTAGAGTGCGATAATGTAAAGTTAATTAATTAAGATTAGACTGCGATAGTGTAAACAGTTTAAATGAAATGCGATTATGTTAAGGGTTAAGCGAAATTAATTGTAAATGAAAGGCTGTATCGTAAACATAAAACCATGTTAATGGAACCAATGAAAACCATAAAACCATGTTAATGGACTCACCACAATACAACCAGTTGGATTTCGCGGTTGCCTGGATTTGACAAACAGAAGGATGCAGAAATAGAAAGCATCTTAAAAATTTTAATTGTAATTGTAACCAGCCGGTTGGGATTTCAGGAATTTTTTTGTAGGGGTTAGAAAAATTTTATTATTTTTATGAAATTCTTTTTAAGAAAAGCAAAATAAATTATATTTTTAAACAATTGTTTTTAGTGGAATTGTTAACAAATGAATTTTTTTTATCTTTAACAAATTTTAAAATTTTTATATATTTTTTTTAATGAAGTTTGATTCATTTTATTCTTTTAAAAGAAATTTAATAAATTTCTTTAATCGAATTGAACAAATTTGGATTGTTTCAGCAAACTGTTAATTAGTAAATTGGCGATTGCTAATTGGGATTTGAAATTTTGAGACTTTGAAATATTCTTTTGGGAGTTTAAATTTTGAAATTGTATATTAAGAATAGCTTATTAATTAAGAAGATTGTACAAACAGATGATTAAAGATATAGAGAGAGACAGATGATTAAAGATGTAGAAATAGATAGATAAAGAAGTGAAATATATAGAAATAAAGAGAGAAAGATATAGAAATAAAGGGATAAAGGGGATAAAAAATAAAGAGAAAAGGAATAAAGAGATAAGGAGATTAAGAAATAACGAGATATAGTTCGGCAAGATCGGCAAGACCCTGCTGCCAATAATCGGAAAACAAGATCTGGATAGTCACTCCCTTTGCACAACATACCTGCTTTACAAATAATCAATAAATTCAGAATTCAGATATTGTTTTTAACATGTCATTGCAAATGTTTGTTTACCAACTATAAGATAAACATCAACAAATGTCAATTATAGTACTGATAACTACAAAATTTCGTCTTTGTTAAACACAGTTGTATTAGTAGCTACAGTAAGAATGATAACGGCTAGTTAGGATGTTTTAGCAATTAACTATACAACCAACCGATATCTCATGGTTTCCATGTTGATTGTTGAACGTTGAATTGGTATACATATTCATAAAATATATCAAATATCCGCTATAATTATCCAATCGTCAAGACAGTTTTCACTCAACTGTATATATCTTTTTATAAAAATTAAGTACACAAATGTGTCCAAACATGACAAAATCATTCAGTATTCAACGTTTATGCTTTGTCAGGAAATTTATATTAATTTCTATATACTTGTACGCACACGTGTATCTCTATTTCATTTTCTTCATTTCCTTCTGTCCTTTCCATATACATATGTACAATTTTGACAAACATTTGAAACACCTTTTTCGGTAGATTGGTATATAACGACCAATAGATAGAGCAAAGCTTTTTATGTTATTACGTGTTGTCGGTAATATTTATCCCAAAAATTGTTGTTTTGTTTGTTTTTGTATCATTAAAATCTTTTTTATTTAGGACATTTAAGCTCGTACGTTTGGTAATTTTTTTCTGTTGTTTGGATCAACACCATATTTATTTAACTATTACATCATAATTTCGGGAGATTATTATTTTAACTAAATAAGATAGAATTTTGTTTTCTTTGTAGAGAAGTATTAAAATTGAACCATGAAATTTGAATACCTATCTATTACTAGAACCTAGAAGTCATGGTGGGCTGGTGCTGACATGGGTCGCTCTAAATTTTTGGAGATCTTGTGTCCTATTATCTTATTTTATAAGATAAACCCATCGTCATCTCTAGTGCGAGTTTCCAGTATAACACGGTGTGGAAAATAATACAAAATATTTCTATTAAATGGCACTTTTTAACTTTACTTACAATTAAACTTCACTTAACACAATTTCAGTTTTAACTATTTACACTCTTTCGCAGTTTAATTTCAACTATGTATATCTCGTTCTGCAAAAGGATTTCCTTAAATACAATTTTAATTTATCTTATAGCTAGTGGTTTTCGTTAGTTGACTACTGAACGATTACCTGTAAATCCGGGCGTGGCTTTGGATGTCTCCTTTTAATACCGGATTATTTAACACTAACTAAATTACACAGGTATTTAGTATACTTTAATAATTCTTTATCGTACACCATTCTATACCTCGGAGGTAAACTGCACTATGTTACTAGTAAATTACATAGAACATAGTGCAGTTTACCTCCGAGGTACTGCATTGTTCTTAACAATTTCTTGGTGAATTGTGCTTTCGACAAAACAAAACAAAATAGTAATTAATAATTAGCTTTACATAAAAGGAAAGTGTATATCTAGTTAATTCTCGAACTCGAATGGTGGTGAACACGAAGCGTGTTAAACAAATCTTTTTTTATTACATCCCGGAAAAAAATGTTACCATATAAATTTTTAAAGCAATTAGGCGTTCGGTATTTTGTTGATTGTAAGAATCGATTAGTGATAACGTGATGGCGCGTTTATGTATCTACCCGTTCGTGTCATTTTAGGGAAAACTACTTCTGAAGTAAGGTTATAAGAAACGGTTTTTGGTTTACGCTTAGTATCCTGCTTCTTTTCCTCGGCTATTGGGTGTGTCCCAATTTTGTGGTCTGATTGTCCTTGACAATGTCAGAAGTTTCTTGGAACACAGGTTTTAACCGATCTATTGATACTAGGAGGGCCCGGCGTGCTTCGCTACGCTTATTAATAAAGTTTTTGCGTAGACATTTTGTTGACGTGGAAGCAATGATTTCAAAAAGTGGTAATGAGAAATGCTAGCATATAGTTTTTAATTTTTCTTTTTAAATATATGAATGAAAAATAATCAGAACTCTAGCTGATCAGTTCGGATATATGAAAAATTAGCGGTCGAATAAGTTAGAGATCAAATGAGTTTACTTGAAAACTTATTTGATCGCTAATTTTTCATGTATCCGAACTGATGAGCTAGAGTTCTAATTATTTTTCATTCATATATTTAAAAAGAAAAATTAAAAATTATATGCTAGCATTTCTCATTACCACTTTTTGAAATCATTGCTTCTACGTCAACAAAATGTCTACGCAAAAACTTTATTTATAAGCGTGGCGAAGCACGCCGGGGCCTCCTAGTAAGAAAAATTTGCTGTCTCTAATAATATTTAAAAACAAAGAAAAATAATACGTTTATCCCCCCCAAAAGCATTTCATAAACTAAATTTTCTTATTTCGAAAATCATAAAAATAATAATAACTGAAAATATAAGAAAAATTTGCTGTCTCTAATAATATTTAAAAACAAAGAAAAATAATACGCTTATCCCCCCAAAAGCATTGCATATACTAAATTTTCTTATTTTGTTTTTGTTGTTTCGTGTTTTTTTTCTCTTAAAGCAGGCTACAGACCTTCAATCAATTTGTCAATCAATTAAAAACGAAAATAAACGAAATAAAATTTAGGGGATTTTTACACTAAATTTTATTTCGTTTGTTTTCGTTTGTTTTCGTTTTCGAATTGATTGACAAATTGATTGAAGGTCTGTAGCCTGCTTATCGTTTTTGTGAAAAAAAATATATACTTGGGCAACTCCATTTTCATATTGTATGTGGGAGGCCGTTGAATTCAAAAATACATTTTAATTCGTCTATAACTTTTTTATTTATGATCCGAAAAATTCCAATAATCTGTCAAATCTAAGTTGCATTAATATCAGTTAGCAGTGAAAATTTGAAATGAATCAAAATTCGAATAAAAAAGCCTTAGGCTGTACAAAGTTTTTATTTAGCGTAATAATATATAAGAATATTGACTTATTATTAATTAAAAACAGTGATTTTAATTTTAAGAGTGAAGTATTTTTCGTGACGTTTCAATACCTCGTCATATGATCGATGCAGTGATGGGCGTACAGAGTCAACACGCACTAATACATGTGAACAATCGCGCGAAGTTCCTTAAATATAAAGGTTGTGTTCTTAGAGTGTCTTGCTGGTGGGACTGAAGTAATCTACTTAAAGTTATCTTTCAGTTGTGATACAAATGTCGACTGGAATGGTGACTTATTGATAAGATTGATAAAGTCACCAGGTAAACGTATTGTTGCACCATATACTAATTCCGCTGAAGTCGTCTTAAAACTCTCTCTGAATGTTGTACGGAGATCTAATAAAACTGTTCGTAGAGTACGCGTCCAGTGAGGTTCGTCATCTCACACTATGTTCACTTTAACCATACGATGCCATCGTTAAAAAACCGTTTGCTTTGGGATTATAAGACGTTGTTTGCTTTCGTTTGAAACCTAATAGTTGTGAATATTCACAAAATAATTGGGTTAAAACGAAAACGAATAGTTTTCTTTGGTCTGTAACTATAGATGAAGAAATACCATACCGTGAAATTCAACCATTGTAAAAAGAAAAGGCAACCGTGTCTGCCTGAATATCTGGTAATGGGAAAACATCCGGCCATCTGGTAAATTGGTCTATGACGGTGAGGCAATATCGGGGTTCTTCCGAAACTGGTAATGGACCAATAAGGTCTATGGACTTCATCGAAACGTACTGAACAATGGGAAACTTCCGAATGGACTTTGTACATGACCTGAAATTTTGGACGTCTGACATGTCATACATGTTTGGGTTCAATTTTTGATATCTCTTTTCTTGGTAAACCAAACAAATTTGAATCTTGCGTTTTTAACGGTAGCTCTAACGCCAGGTTGTGAAAAATTATGAATGTATTCAAAAATTTGTTTTCTAAATTTTTTTGGAATGAATAGCCTCGGTACACCGGTGGAAAAATCGCAGTAAATTGTTTTGTCAAATCCAGGGATTGGAGTTTTTTTAAACTGGAATGAAATGTTCGTCTCGATAAGATAAATTAGCTCAGGGTCATTAGTCTGAGCTTCAGACAGTGCAACAAAATCTATGGTAGTTGGAATAGCAATTTCACTGATTCGTGATAGTCTATCAGCAACTATGTTATGCATTCCAGCGATGTGCTAGATGTCTGTCGTAAATTGTCCGATGACGCAATTGGCGTGGTGATGCTTTATCTGGATTTTGTTTAAATGCGTACATCTGTGGTTTGTGATCAGTAAATAAGGCAAACACTTGACCTAACAGTAAGTATTTAAAATGTTTGATTGCAGAATATGCAGCTAACAGTTCTCTATCGTATGCACTATATCGCTCTTGCCTGGTAGTGAGTTTTTTTGAGAAAAATGGTTGATAAGTTTTGTTTACCTTTTGTTGCGCCAATTGCATGATCTGAAGCGTCTACCATAATTGCAAGTGAAGCATCGGGGTTTGGATGACATAGGATAGTTGCATCGGATTACTGCATTTTTGCTAGTGCAAAAGCTTGAACTGACTCTTCAGCTCAGTTGAGTTTCTGCTTATCGTTTGTTTTGGCTCCAATAAGAAAATAATTCAAAGACCTCTGGTTGAGCGCAGCATAAAACGTCCTTAAGAATTTAAAATTCCAAGGAATCTTCCAATTTCACTGACCGTTGTAGGTTGTGGAAAATTGTTAATGGGCTGCAATCCGTGTTGACGTTAGCATGATGCCAATATTATTAATTTTGTCACCTAGAAAGTTTACTTCCGGTCCTAGAAAGACGCACTTTTCGATATTGAGAACCAAACCATATGCAACAAGTCATGCAAAAACTTGATCGAGGTGAATAAGATGTTCTGTTTCATCCCTGGATGCGAAAAGAACATCATCAATATTACGTTATGAATAAACTTTTAAAATGTTTGGGCTGCATTACGAAGTCCGAACGTCATACGGTTAAATTCGAACAATCCAAATGGAGTTTGAATTGCTGTTTTTGGTATAGTAGATGGTTCAACAGGTATTTGATGGTACATTCTAACTTAATCCAGAGTTAAAAAAAACTGTACACCCATTCAATTGATGTACGAAATCCTGTAAGAGTGGGATTGAGTATTGGTTTGGTATTGTGACTGCGTTGAGACCACGATAGTCACCACAGGGTCTGTATTCTTCGTTCTTTTTTTAACGAGATGCAGTGGACTTGCCCAATTGGAGGAACTTTCGTTTGAATATGGTGTTTAACATTGTGTGACACCGGAATGTCTGCTGGGTTTTCGATTGTAAGATTTTTGTGTTTTGCAAGTAACGGAATTTTTTTTTGTACTTTTGACAAAGGCACAAATAGTTGTAAGACCTGAAGATGGACCCTCGACAACTTTCCCTGAAACATTAAGAGAAATAAGTGGATCGATTATGCTTAAGGTCAACCAGAAGGCCGAAATTTTTTAAAAAATCTGCCCCGATGATGGGTTTCGATACATCAACAATGACGAATGACCATGTAAAATCTCTTCTAAGACCAAGGTTTAGCTTCATTGTTGTTTTTCCAAAAGTATTTGTTCTAGTGGAATTTGCCGCGAAAAGAGGTAAGCTATATCTGTAACTAGTTTTATCATTTATTGTCGCCGGTATAACCGAGATGTCTGCCCCACTATCGATCCAAAATATTATTTTGGATATTATTAGAAAACTTGCAATTTCAAAATATTGATCGCTTGCAATAGTATATTTTAACAACATTTGGGCGGTAAAAGCTTCGCTGTTGTGTGACAATTTGTTTCTCTGGATTTCTAAAAGTTTATTACAGGTAACTCCTTGGATATTTTGTAATTTTGTGTAAAATAACTCCTTCCTAGAAGAAAATCGTAAGAATAATAATAATTCAATTCAAATTAGATCATTTTTTTTTAAAATCTTTGTTTGACATTTTTAGTTTAGAATTTTGGACCCCTACCTAAAACGTTTTCTATGTGCGCGCCTGATTCCACAAGACTACCTTTATTTGTGCAAACAATAACTAGATGCATAAATTAAAATTTTTAATATAAAAATTATCGTTATAACCAGAATTACGACAACTTGTATTGATTTTTGTATTAAAAAACTCAACGAAACAAAGCAAAGTATAAAAAAGCTCTTAAAGTTTCTAACTCAGAACGTCTAGCATTTTTTGATTTTTATTTTACTAACACTAAGTTCAATAAACTAAACAACTTCAACTTAACTAAAACTTTTATTTATTTTCTACGAATAAGTATATAATAATAATAAAAGTTTTTCAAACGACACTTAAATGTTTTCATCTCACATTTTCTCACAACATAAAAGTTTAAAAATGAAATGAAAATTTTATTTAATTATCTCTAATGAATATTTTACCTTCTTTTTAACTTAAGAGCTGTTATGTGCATAGGAAAAATGAGGAATTTGTATGATAAAATATAAACGAAGTCAGGAAGGAATGAAAATCAATTTTCATAGAGTTTTCTTTTTTCTTTTTTCAATCGTGTAACATTTTCTTTGAAGTGCTAATTTTTTATTACTTTTAGATTGTTGATGTTCTTACCTACTAATAACTGAATAAAGATTTTAATTTAAAAAATAAAATTTAATTGAATTAATTGATTGACTTAAATAGTTCAAATTATGTTATATGGGTTGTTGTCGTTAAATTCTTTGACTTTAAGGCATAAATGGTCTAGCACAAATGGTCTTGCAAATGTAGTCTTGCTTTTTTTAAAAATGTTTTTTGTTTAATTTAAAGTTTTTTAGTTCACTGACCGCCACATACACCCCCTTATCAGTGATTATACGATGCAAAGTGATATTTTTATGCAAAATTTTATATACATTTTCTCGATTCTCTTGACTGTAATCGATATTGATGATAAGATAAAGTCCATAATAGCGTTGGTGTAATTACCTACGAAGACATGTGATCACATGTTCAAATCGTTGAAAATAATGTTATTGTTGGAGTGAAAAAGTATTAAGTTTTAGTTCTGTTTCAAAAATATATGTCTCGGCAAATGTACGCATCCATGACGGTTGAATTAAAGTTTTTCCAACAAGTTTAAGGTAGTCAAAGAAGTATTGTTGGTAGAGCACATTTCCAATTCCAATCCATTGCCAACTATAAAACATAAAGATTTAATTTCTCTATAACAAAAATGACTTTTTCCAATTTAAATGGCAATAGGTGAAAATAGTTTGTCCAAATAAATAAATACCCGATCGTGAGGCTAGTGAGGGATTACATTTTGCATCAAAGTAGATATAGTCTGTGCAGCATTACGTGAACCTTCATACAAAGTCATGTCAATTCTATTAGGCAATCCCTCAATTATTGGAAAATGATATGGATCTTTATGTGTTACTGGGTTCAAACCATGTACATGAGTACATCTAGACAGAGTCGAGCCTATTTTTGTTCGTACGAGTGCCATTGGTGAACCTTTCTTCAATATTTTTAGATATCTAACCCTTGGGAGATTTTTGCATACATTTCTAACCGAACGGCTGTAAAAACAGCATATAAACGTACTGCAGGATAATTAACTTTAAACTATGATGAAATGTTCAACTAAAGTAGTTTATTCGATGACGGAAAGTTCTGAATAATTGAAGATATCTGAGACTGCTGGCAAGCCATACGGTGGTGTTTTCTTTTATAGACCAATACTCCTGAAATAGAGTAATTCTCGTTCTCTTTTTAAAGATAAGGTGTAGAATCGCAATTTTCATTACTCATTGGCAAATTCGTTCAGCAATTTTTACCCAAATAAACTTTCTCTTGTAAAAACGGGAAAATATTAAACTTTATCCGAAACACGAAAAGGAGAAATGGAGTTTTCTCTGAAAAAAAATCTAACCATAGCTTAAAATTGCAAAAATTAAAATTATTTCCTTACTCAATTGAGTTTAATTGCTCACAAAAATTACCCAAAAAATTAAAATTCCTATAATTATCGTAAGAAGTCTATTAGACTGTGAATGTCCGTCAGTTTGTCATTGCACGCGAAACTACTCGTCGCTAGCTCGATTTATGCGAAGGTTTTTCCGACCGACCTCAGTACAAAAAAATTTCAAAAACAAAAAATAACTTCTAAAACAAACGCGTGCTCGTTCCATCCAGGTTCAGGTAAACGAAAAATATAGGTTTTTTTCAAATTTTTCAATATTCAATGCCATAAAATTTGAACAATATAGTACAGTTAAGTTAATTTCCTTTCTTTTAAGTTAAAAAATACGAATATTGGTGCAAGTTGCACCAAGTTATTCAAGCTTTCCAAAAAAAAATCAAAATTAAAAATTTGGAAAAAACATAATTTAAAAAGACTAATTTAAATTCTGCAACATATTTTATTCACATATGAGTTGTTATATTGATATTCGAATTCAAACTGCGAGCTATTTTCATTTTTTTTATTTCAACCGCGTTTATGTATTTTCTGTCTTTTTTGGTGCTGCACCGTAAATAATAATTTACAAGTTCAGTCGTTCTCAAACATCAGCAAAAAATTCATCATTAAAAATAGTGAAGTGAAGAGTTAAATTTATTTAAATGGCGTTGTTAAATAATTTCAAGTGTAAAAATAGTTCAAATTCATTTTGTTTTATTTGGAAGTGACATAAAACATATTGATAAATAAATCACATTTTGATTTTGAAAACCTGACATCAGTTTCGTACTCACCGAGTTTAAGGACCTAAGAGATGTCCATTGGTTGTTTTAATAAAATCTTAAACCCATCTAAAAACGAATAAAAAATTATCACAAACATTTTCGAATTAAAATTTTATGTAGAATACGATGGTCTAGTCACCATATTTGATCCGCCATTTTTTTTTTAATTTTATTTTACATTCATAATCAGCGACCCTACTATCAATCTTGGAATATACTATTCTTTTACCGTTTATTATCTCAAAGGTTGAGAAAATACGCTAAAACCACGTCTTTTCCCTTTGGGGTTTTTTTGAGCCAGTTTTGGGTCGATCCCCATCACAAAACAAAAATTAATCCAAAGAAGATAAAAGAGAGAAAAAGTTATAAAAAGAATGAAAAAATCGTGCCATATTTCTCGAAATCTCGATTTTAAAGTTTTATTCCTTAACATAAGGGTGAAAACTACTAACAAAAATTTAAAAAATATTTTTATCGTAATCTTTGGTCAAAATTCCAACAAAATCAAATTTTTTCGTTTTTTTTCAGTCAGACCAATTTTCCTACAAAATTCACAAGTTTGCAATCGAGGCAAAACATTGAATTTTGTGAGCACCACTGACAGCCACATTTAATCCGCCAAATATGACACTAGGTTCGTTACTGACACCTCCAAAAGGCGTTGAATTAAATTTGATAAAAAAATATTTTATCAATTTTTCAATTTCAATTTTGAAAATCTAACAGTCAATTCGTGATATGCGAGTATCTAAGATTTCATGCGTACATACATAAAACAATATCATACTAATTCAAGACTAATTTTACTTTTTGCATGTTTCTTACTGCAAGATCATTGCTTTTCGTGGCTACCATCCACCATATTGATTTCGCCATTTCGAATTTCGGAAAAGGTCACACGGCATTGGAAACTAGAGACAACAAGCCACAATTTCTACGCGAGAGCAGTGGGTCTCCGGGTTGCAAAGAATGTCTTATATACATTTTCGAATATTGCTTTAGTAATGTACTATTTACAAAGAAGACAGGAAATTGAACTACGGTTGACACAAAGAATATCTTCCATTACAGGACAGAACTAAAAGAGGTGGACTGATTGACAAAATTCGTCCTGAGTTCAAAAAAATGAGAGTCGGGCTTGAACCTTAACCCCCAGACTCCACTGACGGAACTAGTCTTACTAAACGAAAAAATTAATAAAAAATAAAAAACAAAACAAGCCAAAGAGCAAAAAAAATCTACTATTTGAAAAGGTTGACAGTAGAACAATAGAGCTGATTTCTAACAACAACAAAATCAAAAGCAAAAAAAAAACTTATTTAACTACCACACAAAATCTGTCTGTGCGTCATGAACCTACGCAATCTGCCATTCATCCGTTCTGTGGATAAACAAGACTGAACCTTTAAAAAAATACATAATATGAAAACAAGGGATTGCATGTTCCTGCTCACCGTTCCATGGCAAGTCAAAGACACGATCAGAACACCTTGTGTAACAAATAGGTTTATGTAGATTGTAGAGAGAGAGCGATAGTCACAGCGGCATGAACGACAGACGATCCCATAGTAAATAATTAAATAACCGATTCGTGAACCTGGTGAACTAACCATGGAGGGGTGACCTAGATGGTAAACCATCAGGGTCAACAAAGTCCATCCCATGCCACTTCACCAATGCTGGGGATCGTAAACCCTGTTAGGAATTCGTTTTGAAAAGCCTATCCTACTTTTGCGGATTTAAATAAAACTCAAACATAATTGATTTCAATTTATTTGTTGATTTTGTTGTTGTTAGAAATCAGCTCTAATTCCAGTGCAATCTTTCCAAATGGTGTTCTCGAATTGAAATTTTTCCTGTGATTTTTGAGGATTTTTGCTTGCCAAAGATGCTTATGTTTTTTATCTTTTAGTATTTTTTTCGTTTAGCCCGGCTAGTTCCGTCGTTGGAGTCTGAGAACCTTTATTTTGGGGTTAGGGTTCGAGCCCGACTCCTCTTTTTTGTGCTCAGGAATGTAGTTCTTTCCTCCTTAAGTTTTGTCCTGTTATGGAAGATATTCTCTGTGTCAACCGTAGTTCCATTTTCCTGTCTTCTTTGTGTATAATAATATACTTAAGAAATTTTCGAAAATATAAATGAGACATTCTTTGCAACTAGGAAACCTGCTGCTCTCCAAAATCGGTTAAGAATTTTCGGAACATGAATGAACAGAAACTGTAGCTTGTTGTCTCTAGTTTCCAATGCCGTGTGACCTTTTCCGAAATTCCAAATGGCGGAATCAATATGGTGGATGAAAGCAATAATCTTGATAAGAAATAGGCAAAAAGTATCATTAGTCTTGGTATGATATTGTTTTATGTACGCATGACTGCTTAAATATTCGCTTATCACGAATTCACTGTTAGATTTGCAAAATTTAAAATGGCGGATCCAATATGGCCGACCGAAAATTAAAAAAACATTTTTTTATTAAATTTAATTCGACTGCCTTTTGGAGTTGTCAGTGACGAATATAGTGTCATATTTTACGATTTAAAAATGGCGGATTAAATGTGGCTGTCATTAGCGTTAATTGCGCTTACAAAATTCGATTTTTCGCCAACTTCCTTACAAGAATCCCAAAAAAAAATGTTTTTTGGTTTTATTTTTATTTTTAGATCCTTGTTAGCAATTACGCTCAAGTAAATGAAATAAGTTGAATTTGTTCAATCAGAAGGTATGATTGGGATTTTCTTAAAAAACTTTATTTCTTCTTTTACTGTTTCGGATGGATTCGAACCCTCCTCATCAGTGCCATGTTTAAATCCATTGGCAAACACGCTATGAATTACGCCACCAATAAAAATTTTTATTTGTTTTATTTTTGTAGCATATGAAAAACACATCTGTTTAAAAATTCTTCAATTCATTCATATATATATAGAATAAATCACGCCTATCAAGTATCAACCTATGAAGAAATTATAAAAAGTAAGAAATGATTTGTGCTGCTTTGTTTGCCGTTCTTCTAAAAAATATTTGGGCAACAATAAGTGTTTTTCATTATGCTGTTCATAAATTTGAGGCAAGTGCCCACGCTATAAAGTTTGATGGTATCCAATAAAATTTGCTGACTGTGTTAGATGGTGAGCCATTAGATGCAATACTCCTGCGACGTAGACTATATATGCACTAGATACAGGGGTAGGAGAGTCTTCATTAGAATTGGCAAATTCTTAGTTCTAAATGTAAGGTTTGTGTAATTTGCACTACGATGTTTTGATTTTTATTCCATCACTAAACGCCAGAGTCAAATTGGTTGGCATTTATTGGCGTAGCTATGAATCTATTTTTCTCGATTTTAACTTTTATTCCATTCCAACATTTAACACAATTCGTTGGATGTAGATCAGGAGTCGGATTGGTTGGAGGTTTGTGAAGAGAAGTTATAAATTTTGTTCTTGGTTTGGCTATTATTGAGGAAGAGAATAAACTAAGTTGGTTTTGGTTTAAAATAATTTTTCCAATTTAAATAGAAATTTGGAATGGATCCAACTCATTTAGGCATGTCTTACAATTTACGAATTGTGTTGCATGGGACGATAATTTGATTTTGTTAGGACATCTTTATTCTATAGTTTAAGATATTTTGTCCATCACAAAATCAACCTGTATTGATCTGGGATTATCATTAAAATTTAAAAAATGCGTTAATTGGGGAACACGTGTCGGATTGATCTTTGTGTCTTTGATTTTCCTCAAAAAACAAGTTTGAATGGATTAAAGACATCTTGAAGACATATCAAGACACATCAAAAACACTTGTACAATTTATCAAAATTCGTTGGGTTAAGAAAATGAATGTGTGAGTTCCATACCGGAAAATGATCAACCTTTAGATTAACGTTCAGATATTGTTTACCTTTATTAGTAAACTCGTTGATTTCGGTTTGCCAGAGTTTTGTGTAGCAAATAATTTAATATCATATTACTTTCACTTTAAACAGCAAGTTTTTATTAATGCAGATCTATTTTAAAGAGGATCTGAAAAATTGAACCTGGTTTTCATTACAATTTGCACCCCTAAAAGCAATTTATAACGGGTTCGAAGCCATCAGAACGTATGATTCGTCTAGCCGATATTTTTCACCTAAAACTCCATCTTGGATGTAAAACTTTTTTGAATGGATTTTTTTCTCTATTCTTAAAGCAATTATGAACAGATTACAAACCTTCTAGACATTTATTTAAGTTTACGCAATTTATTGAATGTGGAACATGTTGGTTGAATTATTGGAACGTGTTGGGTGAATCAAAGTTTTCATAATGCAAACTTTAGTATAATATGTAAGTTGTAATATGATTTGAATCATCTGAGTCAGATCAATTCTATCTTTTGTAGTGAACATGCAAATTTTGTTCTTCAAAGTAACAATCCTTGATGGATTTGTTAACAAGAGCTGCACATATTTCCACCACTTTTTAATAGTTTTAGGAGCAACGTAAAGTTTTAATTAGATCGGTTTCTGAGTCAAAAATGAATCTATTATGTGTTTCTATTACTTATTTTAAAACTAATGCACAAAACCGATCTAAATTTTGATATATCGAACTTGTTGGCTTTCAATACTGATATACTGGTATTGAAATTTTGGCCCGGTATTGAATGCCCATAAACATGAAGTAGTAAATGATATTAAATTGGCAAGACAATCAATCGAAATGGTTAAATTTCTTTATTGAAATATGATTTAGGAAGTAAAATGTTTACCAAGAAGAATAGCTGTTGTCAACCGTTTTCCTTTTCCAAACTAATTATTTTTAGGTAGATCGATGCAATCCGTTTTATGCTTTTTGCTTTTGTAGGCCAACTTTGAAAAATATCGTAACGGTTGAGATTATGTATTTTTACGTTCCCATTAGATAGTCTAGTCGATTACAATTTCTACTTAATTTAATTTTAGAGTGGAATTACTGAAATGTACTGTCAGCTGTTATTTTCTTGTTTCCCTATTACCAACCAACACACTTCTTCTCTATAAAATTCATTTTGTTGACATAAAAACAAGTTCAAAAATTAATTAAATTACTATACTTAAAATTAATAAATTTTTTCGCACTTCAATTCGACAATACAATTCAACAACTACTTTAGTCACGAATTCAAAACAAAAAGAAAAACAAATTTGTCTTTATATCGTATCAGAGTTTCAACAATAGTTCCAATATCAACCCCAAATCAAAATATCAACTTTAAGAAAAGCAAACTTCTCCTTATTTCTAGCACTTTTCCAAAATAATCCTTGCTTGTAGAAAATAATGTAAATTTTATTCGTGGAATAATAAAGAAACAGCGCAAACTCGGTCTAGGTGTTTTTGAAAAACGAATATCTCACATTTTTCCCCAATATGGTTCGAACATGAGATTTTCATTAAAACAAATTCTTAACCATCACCGGAAATTTGTCTAGATATCAAACTTTTTTTTCTTGTCAGTTTAACTGGAACCGCTGTTACATTTAATACGGTTAAGTGAAATTACGGTTCGTTTTATTTTTCGTTAAGTGAAATATTTTTTTAAGTACTACAGTGAATTTGTGATTAGTTCTAAAACAAAATATTTTTTTATTTATAGAAATTGTTTATAATATTTAACAACGTGTCCAGTGTCCAGTGAGTGGATGATTATTCAAAAGTGTTGTACGATAATTTACAGAAGTAAATACTCAGAATTTTTTTGACATCTTAAATTTTCTTTGAAACTCCATTAATTTTCATTTAATAAAAATTATCCATAAGTTTTGTGTGTGAATAAATTTCAGCTTGCTCACTTTTATTTTCAAAAGTGAATCGTGTCAAATTTAGTGAAAAAATAATTAAATTTTTAATTAATATATTTCACTGTGGGTTTATTGTGTGTATAAATTTGCCTAGAATTTAGGTTATGAGTGAAAATTTATTATTATTTCGTGAATAGTTTTCAACAACAAAATGGATATGATTGTGATGAAAAAGGTAAAATTTTCAAATTAATTACTATATGTTCATAATGGATTACTTATAAAAAATGTTCCTCTCCTCAATAAAAGTAAAACAAAAAAACTGCAGTATCAATCCAGCTAGGATAAACGTGACAAATTTATTTTATTTTGTGTAACTTTATCAAAACCCAAATTAAATTTTGCTCTTGAATCATAAAATTTGATGATATTTAGAAAGGGTCTGATAAATTTTTTCAAGTTTGAAAATGGTTGCAAAGAATTTAAGGATATTTATTTTTGTGTTGAAATATATTTGAAGAATGTACATTTTTGTTAAGTTTATTAAATGAGACTTATAAGAGTGTTTGGATAAGTTATAGTATGTAAGATGTGAGTTAATGGAATAAATCTAAAATCAATAGTGTAAGTGTGTTCGGAGATTAGAGAAACAACTGTAAAAAATCAACAGTTTTATCATTTTCAAAGTAATACCAAAATGATTAGAAAATATTCAACTCCTTTCTTTAAGTTAAGGACTAAATCCCAATAAATGCTTTGTGGGACAAATAATTTTCTGCTGCACACAAATAGAGTAATAAATAAATTCACATAAATTAATACAATTTTTTTTTCATCCGTTAATTCAATATTTTGTTTTATCTAAAAAGCAAATAAAAATATATGAAGAGCTCTGAGATATCGATACTTCGGTCTTTGTTAAGGGCTTTTTAAAGCTTATGGAAAAAGACGTTTATGATATTGTTTTTAGTTTTGAGCTTAGACATATAAATTTTTGATTCATTGTTTTTCTAGTTTTCGTCGGTTGTGTTGACCGATTTTTTTTTCAGATTGAATTAATAATCGTTAATCAAAAATAGCCAATTTAATTTTTTATATTTATTGGTATACATCTGCTTAGTCTGTGTTCCTTGAAGCAAACCTCGTAACTCGTAACGTTTTATGTGACGCAATGATGAACATTTTTTCTAAAACTACTTTTGTTTTATTTGTTGACTTTTCATATGATCAATTAGCTCTCTCACGTATGCATAGTTTTCCTCCACCAACCCATCGTTCTCGTTTACTCCGTTCCTTAGGTTTTTGGTCACATCTTCCCTTTTTTTAATTTTTTTAATTTTGGTTAAAGCAATATAAACAAATTCAATATAAATATTTTCTGTAAAACAAAATAGGGTCGCAGATCTTTTTTAAGTGTGAGGTAATAAGAGCTTAAACCATACTTGAAATTTTTTAGAAAACGAGATATACTTAATATCGAAAAATTAATTTTAAATTGTATTCTTGTACCCAACTAGCAAACTTACTCCTCAATTTTGAGTTATACTATCTTTAGCTTCAATAAAGCTTCGTTAAAGCTTCTAAGTGGAAGCTAGTTAAATTTTACTTCTATAAATTTTCGATACAAATTCCACAGATAAGTTTTCCCCACCAGCGGAATGAAAGCTTCTAAAATGCTTCTATATTTACTATTAGAAGCTTTACCGCAACTTATCTACACAACACCTAAAGCTTCCGAAAAACGGTTATAGAAGTTATAGCTATCATTAGGATTGTAGTTGTTTCGGTTGTAACTATTAACAGATCTTATAGAAGCACAGCTGTCACAGTCTAAAAATTGCTTCTATATCTGAAACGAAATATGTCAAACTGAAGCTATTGCTTCTATAAATTTAACTGAATTTAGATGTAGAAAATATAGTATAATTTAGGGAAAAAGTATGTGGCATGTAACTTCAATGGGTTTATACGAAATTGAATCTTATACGAAATTGAAATCGTTTCGTTTTTGTCAAAAAAGTAATGTGCATAAGGTATTTTTTGTTTTTAATCTATTATTTAGACATATTTTGCACAATATAAAATATTCTTTATTTAGAGTCTTGAAATAGACAAAAAAATCAATCAAAATCATAATTAACTAGACTAGAGAATCAGAATCAAAAATCAACTAGAGTGGAATAGAGAAAATTTAAAGATTATTTGGCTAAGTCTTGTAAATAATGGTGTATGAATTTTCTTTACATTTCTGAGAGCCAAACTCGCCAGGAAGAACTGAGCTGATACAGAGCTTCATAATTTAGTCACTCTATTAAAAATAATTTACAGCAAATGGATGGGTGTGATATGTCGTTGCTTCTTTTGTTATTGTTTTATATTTATATAACGTTTTTAAAAATTAACTGCGTTCATCAGCACATTAGTACGCATGTTGTTGTGACACCTATTGGAAATCCAATTACAACACTTTTTATTTAAAAAAAATAATGTTCAAATAAAGGTGTACGGTAAAAGTTAATGATTGAAAAAATACAACCCCTTAATGTTGCTATACCTAAAATCTTTGAACTAATAAAAAGAATTTTAAAAAAGATTTGTCAATATTCTTTTACGTCTATTAAAAAGAAACAACATCTTTTAAGGACGTTAATCACAGATTATGATTTCATCGTTAAAAAACCCATTAAAGTTACATGCCACATACCTTTTTCCATAAAAAGTAAGCCTCTGAATTATACTATATTTTCTACATCTAAATAAAAAAACTCAATTCTATGGAAGTTTTATGGAAGTCTTATAGAAGCTATTGTTATTGTAACTACTATTAAAGATATTTATTGTTTCTTAACATTAAAATTAACCAATTGGATAGCGTGCGGGACAAACGATCGAAGGACCCGGTTTCGAAACTTGTTATATACTTGGATCGAGAGATACAGTTAGTATCCAAGGATGTAACAATTTATACGAATACAGTCTTAACATCAGAAAAAAAATAAGATAACGAGACCAGTGAACCTCAACATGGGCTATGCTCGGAACTAATCTCTAATGAAAAAAAACTTACTAGACCATGATGGTCATAATATAATCAATACAAAGAAAAACAATTTCAAAGAGTTTAACAAAAAGAATAATATATAAAAAAAGAACCTGCTTATTCGTTGGTGTCATTTGCTCCGCCTTGATGTCAGCAAAAATAAACTTTGTGGCTATACTTCTTGGTTTTGGGGACTTTCGTCCTGGTATGTCCCTGATTTTCATAGTAATACTGTTTCCGAATCACTTCCTCAACCTTACAACATCGTATCAATATCATTCAAATAAAACAGCCATACAAATGACATTAAACAGGAAATTTCGGATTTGACGCCGAGTTATACTGAACACAATTTTTTCCCTTGTTTTTCTTTGTTTATGTAACCCGAACACTCTTTTCAATTAGCTTTTTATTCTTTCTTCCCCTCTATTGTGATCTAATTATACTTTTCCCTTTTACTCAGAATAAAGAAATCCAATGTACGACGAAATTTTTGATTTCTGCGTCACTTATGTCACTAAACAAGCTAAATAACACCAAAGAAATCTTTGAATAAAACCAAAATGACAAATGTTGTTCCTTTTCGTTTATAACAATATAATTCAAGTTTATTTTTAATTTTAACTTTTTTACAGAGGAAATCTCTAAATTTAGAATGTTTTTCTTTTAATTGCACTCACGACGTCGGAATATGTATTTAAATACCACTCGACAAAAAACAGAATTTGCATATTTAATTTAGATATTCCGACCGACGGAGAGATTGAGTTTTTTCCTTTAATTATTTTTTCAATAAAAATCACTAACTGATTGCAAAAGAATAAAAAAAAAGAAATTATTTCCAAAAACTATTCTCGAATTTAACTTTCGATTTTTCTTTATGACAAACGCGTACTCGATTTTTAATAATTAATTTGATTTTTTTTTTTAAATCCAAAAACGAACTTTAAATCTTATGATTGTGAAAATCATATCGAACTGACTAAATCTTTGCAATCTGCTAGTATTAATATTATTTCTATTTTTATGACTAAAGAAAGACAGAAGTTGATTCATGGTCAATATGTCTCTTTTATTCGTTTTTGTTTCTAAACGTACAACAAGTTTTTACTGAAGCATTAAAGCCAAAAAAAGAACATTGGCAATAGAGTATAAGTTTCACTTTATTTCTCATTTAAATTATTAACAGAAAAAAAAAACTTTACAAAGGAAAGTTATATATGCGATTACGTTCAATATGATATAAAAAAGCAAAGTGCGTCATCCTTTCCTTATTTCTTTATTTCCGTTTGGAGAAAAAAAATTGAAATAGTACTGTATATCAGGTCATACACCTTAAAACGAAAACAAAACATAAACATAATGAAATGAGTTTAGGAAAATTACAGGCTGAACAATAAAAAATTAATCACATTTGCAACCGATGATTTTAGATTCATGTTGAACAAAACTTATGTAACGCGAAGCAAGAAATATTATAGTTGAAGAATGAGGAATATAGGGCGAGTTATCAGGTTGCCGGCCTTTGCTGGTAACGCAGTCGGTTTAACTGTCTGACCTGTCAAGTCCCGACTTCCTGACAATCCACCTCAATTCCACAAACGTCACCTGGCAGATCCTTGTGATCACAACAAACTTAACGTGTAGTTGAACCAATTGCCGTTAAATTGTTTGAATGATAAACTGTTAACTTCGAGATGATGATGTCTTTGTAATGAACACTGGACTTGCGGGGAGTGCGTGCCAATCAAGGTTTTATTACAGCGAGCTTCAGCCATGTGTGTCCGAGAAGTAATTTCCTACAAATAATTACATATACACGCAAATAAGACTGTTTCAACGGAATTGAATAAGTAAAAACAAAGAGCAGGGACTCTGGCGACCCCAACGGCTAAAGAAACCGAGATTACCATGCTCACACCAATATATAACTACAAGTATTACATTTAAAAAAGATTAAATAATGGTTTCACTCACCCCATTGCATCAAATCCAACTCCTCATATCCACGTTAATTCAGCCGATAATACTAACTAAAGAGTAGATCTAATTCCCACAATAATCCTAATAATGATACAAATTTGGTCTCGATGATTGTTGCGTACGAATAATAAAAAAATAATAATACAGGTTGTAAATAACAAGGTTGCGACTTGCGTCTCTGGCCGGACAATTGTTGCATAAGAATAGTAAAACACATAGTAATACAAGTTGTCACTAACAATGTGGCGTCTCAAATTAAATAATGAAAAAAAAACAACTCAATCGTTGGGACAAACGTACAGTTGGTCGTTTTGCTAATTTTGTTCAAATTTCATACACTAATGACAGCTCATGCACAAGATGGAAAACAGTCGGTTTGGTTGATAAATATATATCAATAAATCTGAACTGTTAGTTGATTGATTTACTAATTTCGGTTTTTCGGTTTTTAACTATATTTCCAATTAATTTATTTTCTGATTTTCATTAATTTGATGCAGACCAAATATTTAAAAAACAACTGCTCATCTCGACGGTTGAATGAATTCCTTATTTTTTGTTATTATCAGATTTATTACCAACATGAAAACTTATGTATTTAGGTTACGGTTGAATTTAACTCAAACCAATCAGCATAACTAAAACCACGATGGAATATCGTTTTTAAGATTTTATCATTTTCCTTACAACACAATTTATAAATATGAAACTCACAAACACATTTTTTTCGGCAAACGGCTGTAAAGAACTACCGATCTATTAAACTATGTAGCGCATTGTTGGAACAGCATACTTGATAAAGGTGGTGAAACATACGTTATCGCTTTAGACATCTCAAAGGCATTCGATCGAGTCTGGCATGCCAACTTAATCAACAAGCTCGTTGCGTACGGTTTTCATCCCAATGTTGTGAAGCTGATTCAAAATTTTCTATCCGACCGATACATTTCGGTAACCTTAGACGGATATTCTTCTGAGTCTAAACTAATTAACGCTGGTGTACCCCAAGGCTCAGTATTGTCCCCAACCCTATTTTTGATTTATATCAACGAATTGTTGAAAATCACCAGCAACCCAATAAATAGTTTTGCAGATGATAGTACTCTGCACAAGTCGTTCGAGCCCCTTCCTTCAAAAGGTAAAATGCACGAACGAATTAATCCTGCCCGGAGAGACGCTGCCATAAACGTGAACAAAGTCCTGAATAAAGTCGCCGACTGGGGTGACCAAAACCTTGTCAATTTCAACTCCACCAAAACACAGCTGTTGATTGTTTCCAGATTAAAGACCGAGTTCCCCAAAGATATTTTATTTAGTATGTGTGATGAACCAATGGGTGAATGTAAAAACATTCGTTTATTGGGTGTCACAGTTTCAAATGACCTACTCTGGAACGATCATGTAATGGCGATGGCAAAAAGCGCGTCTAAAAAACTCGGCCTCCTAAATAGATGCAAAAAATTTTTCACTCCATACCAATTGCTCCATGTTTATAAGTCCTATATTCGTCCCTGTATGGAGTACTGCTGTCAAGTTTGGGGTGCTGCCTCTGTTTCCATCTTGGCCCTCTTGGACTCTGTTCAAAAGCGAGCTATACGAATTGTAGGTAATCGAACTTTGACATCAAAACTTGATTCCCTACAACATCGTCGCACTGTTGCTGACCTCGTTGTTTTTTACAAATATCGTCATCAGCAGTGCTCAGATGAAATCAGCGGCATCATGCCTCAAACTTATTCTTACCCCCGTTCCACTCGGCAATCGGCTGCCGCAACCAGTGAAACGGTAAAGATCCCGCGCTGTCATACTGGCAGATCGCAGAGAGACTTCTTTGTCCGAACTGCGTACAAATGGAATAGTTTGCCGGAACACTTAGTCTCAGGTGGCTTCAACCCACAGATGTTTAAAAAAAGCGTTAATCTACACCTCAGAACGCCAGTTGTTGTGGGACCCAGGTCTAGACCTAGGTCTTAAAAGGTATTTATGTGTTGTTGTGACACATATTCTAAACCCTATTACACAACACATTTTATTAAAAAAAAAAAAAAAAAAAAATATTTTTACGGCGGCAGTAAAGTAATGTTCATATTTCTACGGCGGCAGTAAAGTAAATAAAGTGAGATTATGGATTTGTTCAAAACAGCTCCCTACGGTCGACCGTCAAACTATAGACTCAGCACAAAAAGTATCACTTTAGCTCCTAATTACATAATGTACTATTTATTCACCTACATATTAAAGTGGTACTTTATTACTGTGATTTTCAGCCGTAAAGTTTCACTTTTTAACAATATATTTTGTTGTCATAGTTACGTCCAAAAAAGTAAAAAACGTTTGTATATGTTTAAATTCTATAAAAAATAGAAATTTTTATCAAAAACCATTAAATTCAAAATTTCATAATCCAATTAAAATTATTGTTATTATTTGTTGTCATAGTCATACAATAATTTGGAATAAATAACAAATATTTTGTCAAAGAGGTTACTTGTTCAATATATTTTTATTTCAAAATTTATAATTTTGATTTAGAATAAACAATTTTTTTAAAAATATTTTGCTTGCGGCGAATAAAAAATAGTATATGACGCACGGACGTAAGCTATTTTGGACTTTATGTAGGTGCAAAATCTTTAGCTTTACCTCATCATAATGTACTATTATTTAATTAAACTAAAGCTCTACTCAAAATTTAAACTATAAACTTGTCACAGAAAAATTTAATCTTTCTAATTTTTATTATGTAATCAAGCAAAGCAAAAAAAATCGTGTTTTACGATATTCACGAACTGACTGACAAATACAAACCAATAAAATTTTTTTCTTATTAAATTTTTCTTTTATTTAATTTAACTATAAGAAAACATCAATTTTTTGTCTAAGATTTTAGTTTTTAACTAACTACACTGAAAATTGGAGTTTTTTTTTTTGAATAATCACGAAAACTGGAGAACTACATCTAATCAATAATTACCAAATGTTCAAGTGCATATCTAAAAAAAAAATTATGAATCAACAACATATCAAAAAGTAGACAGCAATCGATGAAAACAAAATCATTGCTAATAGGGTTCAGAAAGGTATGAAATAAAAAAAATTAATAAGTTGTATTGATCGCGTGGATCGATGGATCGATGCAAAAGGAAGTTTTACGGTCAAATGAATCTCTTTTCATTGTTTTTTCTTTCTTTCGCGGACAATAGTCTCGTAACATCTTTACTCTTATATTTTTTCAGTGAAATAATAACACATAATACTAATTACTACTTTACTTTTATTTTTATGCTTTTCACGCCATATCACATTCAGTTATTCGCATTTCTTAAAAAATCTATAATAATAAATCAAAGTGTTTGTCTGTCTGTGTGCGCTCTTCAGAGTAATCTACGTCACATAGTAGCCTGAAGTTTTGTCAGTAGAAGGCCATTGACAGGTGCTAATGCACCTCGGAGCCCAAATTTTCAAATTTGATTTAATTTTTGTTTAATTAATATATTTTAATTTTCTTATGGGTTTGCCTAAATGTTGATTAAATTTTAATTTGGTTTTTTATTCAAATTTCGTTTTATTTGCTCAGCTGTCTTTGATCAATTTTTTTTTTGCTTAACAGAATTATCATCAAAATGAAAAATTAAGGTATATTGAGACAAATAAATAAATTTATATGAAAATTATGTACATTGGAATCAAACACATTATCTTGCAACAAATACTTTTAATTTACAACAAATACTTTTAATTTACAACAAATATGTTCTTGGTTTGAAATTATATAAAATCTAAATACATATTTCTAAAAATTAGGACCAATACGATACAAAAAAGTCCGAGCGGCAGGATGTCCGCTAGAAATAGGTAGATTTCGAGATCAGACAGTTTTGTGTACAAGTAGAATTTTAATTATTAATAGACTAAGAGCCCGCGACTGCCAGACCTTCGTTATTTTATAAAAGCTGAAAGTTTCTCTGCGCATACCCCCTACTCAGGTAGGAAAGATTAGCGACATATAAAGTTTGGATCATAGTGGCTTTGGCAGGGAGCAGGTTCCAAAGGGGCCTCCAAAGTTTCGTGAAAGTATAAAAGCTAATTTTTTTTATATATTCTTCGGGATAGTATTAGAAGTCACGTCACCCATTGCCAGACACTTACTATCGTGAAAACCCCCGCCAGACACCCCTAAACTTTAAAGTTTAAGTCTGTCTGGCAGGGGGTAATTTGGTAAATGGTTTTAAATTATTTAGAAGCATAAATGCTTCTCCGCAAAATCGACTGTAGATGTAGGTCATAAATACGGATTTCTGTTCTCTACTCAGATTCTCGTATATTATGCTACAGTTATATAAAAATATTTAAAGGTTTTCGTCTAACTCGGGTGTTTTTCTTTAAAATTATTTCACTACGTTCCTCATGGTCACAAAAAATTGGGTTTATTTTATTGATTAAATTTGTTGTTTAAATTAGATTTCTGTCAATGCATGTATTAATGCTCGTGCACAACAACCGGATAAAATGTAGTTAGCAAATACAAACAGCAGAATTGGCAAAATCAAATTTTGAGAATATCAGGAACAAAACTCAAATGAAACTGCCAATAATTCAGATAAAACCATATTCCTCAATCATATAACTCACTGACCCCTCTATGATTGAACCTTACATATAGAGTTATATGGCGACTCATTTCTTTCAGCAAGACTTGACTCTACATCCTCAAGCATTAATTCAAATCAAAGGAATGATCCATAATATTCGCCATCTTCCTAACCTTGGCTTGTAATATCTTACTACTATTGCCGGTGGTATATGATCGTAATCACACAAAGTAAAATTTAACAATAATTAACTAGAACAGAGATCTGTCCATGGCAATGCGACATTCACCTTGTTTCGAATACCAATCAATGAATCAGTACAGTTTAAAGCATTTGGTTGTCAATTGTTTAAATCTGAACTTTTTCTTACTCTGTTGAACCTTTTTAAATATTTATTAAACAAACCTTTTGGGTTTTGCTATAAAACTTTCTGTTTATAAATAGAATATAATATCATGATATTGGGATTAAAAAATAACTATTTTTTGTGAAAGAAATAATTTTTCTTGTATTTGCTTACCTATTTGTAAACGTTTTACCATACAATAATTATAGATTATTGAATTATGAGCTTAGAGTTTATATAACTATAAAGAAATATATTATGTTACCGTTACATGTTGTATACCATACCATACCGTTACATTTATTTTATATTTTTATCTACTATCATTCTGTAATGTCAAACTTTAGGACATTTGAAATAATTTCGTAAGGTTTTATTTTACCGCGCTAACTATTATTACAGCACTATTTTACACAACTCAGTTATATAGTGTCATGAAGCTGTGTCATTAATTGGCGAACCAATGAAGCGGCATAGCAGGTCGCGTACCTAGCGAGATTATTTTTTTGCCCCTGACTAGCGGCAGCCTGTGGATCGAGTAAGAATTCCTGCTTCTTCAGCACAAATAACTGAAACGTACGCGAAATACATGATATATACGGAAAGAAGAAAAAAGCAAGTGAAAGAATGAGACTCTGGCGACCCCCCCTTATGCGAAAGACCCACGATCACCGTGTCCCACCCCCACATTCACTCAAACATTCGCACGCTCTCGCATCTCATTCGCTCGCACATCCTCAACCACATACATACACTCACCCAGACCTATGCACACCGTCACCCATACCTACATCCATACTCATACGTTCAACATTTCAAAACTTTCATCCCTCACTTCCACTTGATCATCTCTCCACCTAGAAATTTCATTGTTAAAAAAAAATAATGGCGGTACTGGAGGGTGACATTTCAACATCAACATAACGATTAAATAATTTTAAATTGACTTGGAATTTAAGCAGAAAAAGTTGCAGCTAGCGATGGAAGCATTCATTCGATTATGGTTTTAATAAGTTAAGTTTCGTATATAAATCCTTGAAAAAAATGGTAACCAATAATGTAAATTTTCAAAACGAAAAAAAATAATTAGAAAAATATCATTTATGTCGTTTTGCTACAAATGTTATTACTTATCACTTTCTCCGCAAGAAGTAATATAATAGGATAAAAGGTCCCTTTGCTGGTTGGAAAAACAGCAGTAATTCAGCAGAATTCCATTTTTATTCAATTGACCATTTACCCTTTATCAATGCGGTTTAGAAAAATTAAAAAAAAATTTAATCAATCATAATAACATATTTCGGTTGTACATTGTATTATAAATAAAATTTGTATTAACAAATAGGACTCCATTCATACCTCCATACATTCATCCCCCCCCCGCCCCACAGCCTCGCACATACGTACATACAATTACTCCTAAATATATACACACGCTCTTGTACCTCAGACACACCTACACACACACACCCATACGCCCTCGTACACGCCATCTTCCATACCCACATACGATTATGCATCCACACGTAAAATAACAAAAAAAAATCGGCAAAGAACCTCTATTCTCCACAATCTCGCGACCTATGTATATTGAAGGTCGAATAACACTTTCGGAGATATGCCCACACCAAAACTTCGATACCCATTTCCACTTATATTTTGACTTGCCGGTTTGAGAGTTAACATTTAATTGGCTAGTCTTGATTTTTTTTTTAAATATTTATAGCGACTTCGTTCTTCATAAGTTACGAAGTTTTGGCTGTAAGTAAATTGGCTGTGCATATTCAAAATGAAATTAATTCAGATTTGGAATACTAAAATCATTGAAACAAATATTAAATTTGTTTATTACCTATCATTTTTAAAATTTAATCAAAACATATGAAGGCGTTATTAAATATCGAAGGAGAACCCAAACACAATAAAGTCAATGATACACCACTTCATCGATGACATAACCAATCTTGACTACACAAAAGATAATTCGGTGATCATGCTTTTTGTTGATTACATTACCGTTATAGAATTATTGTATTAAAATTTGGTATCAGCAAGACAAGTCTCATCCACACATCCACGCGTTCACGCACTCACACAGTTTCACACCTATATATATATACGATAAAAAATTCGACTCACCACATGGTGTCGATAGATCCCCCCTCTCTATGTCCTGCTCTCGCCTAGCCCTTCATAACGACGCTTTCCCATCCAACATTGACAGCCAACTCTTCACCTTCCCACTCCTGCCGTTACCGCTTGAAAATTCACAGCTGTTTTTGTAACCCTGTCTCACAAAAAGGAACGTGTCGTTTCTCCGTCCAATACGCTGTTCACAGCACTCAGAGGATAATAACAGAAAGGATTCAATAAAGACCAATATAGTGAGGTCATATATTTCACAAGAATATAACAGCAATCCGTAATAGTTACACGCTTCTACGTGAATTATCCTGAGATGTTCTACGCGAATCTTGATTTAAAAAAAAAATTCTGTGATGCTTTATTGTTTGGCTCACGACTATCAAAAGAAAATTTCCGATTAAACTGGATAAACTCGTATTCCCTTCCGTATACGAATTAGAAGGTACTACCGTAATCAGTATACCATCTTCCAGGATTTTTTTATGTTGAATTTGGACAATCGTAGAATCCCTGTTTACATTTAATCAAGACACTCGATTTTATATATTCTTTAATCTTGGTTTTAACGAGAATAAAAATTAACAGAAAATAGTTAAACCTTGTATGGTATTCGTTTTAATTAATATACAGGTGAACACGAGTATGCTTAAATAATTTAACACCAAATGATACAACTGATATAATTTAATTAATTTATCGCAACAAAATCGCATAAATTTTTTTTATTTGGGGTTTCTCTTTAATGACCCAGAGACAACTCGCTCCAAAAAAAATACCGTATCAAGTCGTGACCAACTTGGATCTTGTTAATTCTTTTTAAACTTTTTTCTAATATTCACTTCGGTGATTCAGTAAATCAACAAAAAAAAAATTATATGCTCAACCGGTATATACTGGATTACAAAAATTATTTTACCTTCAAAAGCCGTAATATAGCATTTCCGAATATACAATGAATCTTCAAGAAACATGCCTTCTGGAGCCGTACCTCTGAGACTGGAAACTCTCATTAGAAGTTGGTTGAATAATTTAACACACAATTAATTATAATTTTATCTTTAACAAACACAAAACATCTAAAAATTCTTTTATTTTAATTTTTGCTATCGTCATTTAATGACAACAACAAACTTCTAACAAAAAAAAAACCGAAATTGACAGTCAGAATAATCAACATCAGACTACAAGTCACAATCGACTAAGAAAAATAAGAGAGGGAGGCTAAGCTACAACTGCTATTTATAAGTGGTTAATAACGAATCGATAAGGCCGTTTCTTGGGGAAATCTTATTTACGTTTTATCGTTATTTATTTTACCCATTAAGAAATACGTACGGCTAGTTTGTAATAGAAATCGGAAAATGTTTATTTACAAAACATTTGAACGAATTACACATGTAAATAACATGATTATGGATTAATGAGAATAAACAACCGATTTTATAATAGTTTTTCAGCGATTAAGGATTAGAAATAAAACATAGGAAACTACCGTGTTATATTACTAATTAATAGACGATTGATTGTAGAAAATCTATATTGATTAGCGGAACCATGAATGCAACTTGAAAAAAAGGAAATGGCATTTGACAAAGATCACCCAACTATTTTAATAAATTTTTGTTGTGGTTGACGAATCTAAACTAAATATAGGAGTTCACATTGCGAAGTTTACACAACTACTTAAGGATGGTAGATTTTGTGCGGACACAAAAACACTATGTAGTGTCCGCCACAAAATCTACCATCCTTAAGTAGTTGTGTAAACTTCGCAATGTGAACTCCTATATTATGATTACCATGGATCGAGTACAAAAAAAAAATATTTAAGAAAGTCTTAGCCAATGCAAACTTGATGTATATGGGAAAATAGTGAATCCGACATTCCGGGAATTATCTAACTGCGTCGTCGAGCACCATTCTACTTGGATACAATAGTCGGCTGTGATCATGTGAACATGATTTGAAGTAAAAACAATAAAACCGTCTTAAAAAGCCATCTAACTGAGTTTTTTATTTTAATTATTTAACACAGACAATTAGGTGCCTATTATTATTTTACATTTTACATAATTATTTTAAAATTATTTATTATACATATTTATAACAATTTTTTTACAATTAGAAATGTTAGTTCCGGCTGATGTCGACGCCAAACAATTAATCGTACCATTTCCATTATTATAAGCTTCTATTTCTTCATTAACACCCATAATTTTAGTAGCGATTGCTTTCTTACACTCTCGATGGATGTTTCTACATAACCTTCCGCAACAGTAGTGGATTTCCATCGTCCGTGTCTTTAAAGTGTGCATATCAGCACCTGCATCAATAAGTAAGGAAGCGGACGACCTGCGGAAACAACGACCTGTATAGCTCTCTGGATTATCTTTTGGCAAACGTCCGAAAGAGTTTGTTTCCACCGGCTGCGCTGTACGTTTACCATTTTTGTTGTTTAAAAAAAATCGATCATGTGTTGCAGATTTAGGACAAAGACGATAGTATTTTCGAAGATTATCCAAGCAGTCATATCCCGGAATATTTTCCTTAGTGATTGCAAATTCTCTATGTATTTTGGTTTTAGTATTAGGTATGACAATTTTAATCTACGTTTCCTTGTCACATATGTCAGAAGGCTTCAAATTCTTTAATTCTTCTCTACGATGTGCTCCAAAAATATCAATAATTAAGGACACCTATGAAATTAATAATATTATGGTGTATGATATGGATGTAAAAATAGTTCCTTTGTCATCAATTAGTTTTGGACTTTGGTCATCCGCCTCTGAATGAAATCTATGTATTTCGTCTTTTGAAAATATAAAAGATTTCTTTGGGTTATATCCTTCCATCTTTTTTTTGAAATACTATTATTTGGTTGAATTTACTTATATCAATATTTTTCTTCATTTAAATTGTACATCTCAATATGGAGTAATGTGTCTATAACGAAGATGACTTTTCTTTTTCAGACGTGCCTGCAAAATAGGCTAACAAAATTCTCTCAGATACCTCCTTTATAGTTTTCAAATTTTCTATACTTCATTTCGTATCTCACTTTCGATTTTGCTGGTATCAGCAATTTCCACATCGAAGTCTTCTGCCGAATCACTCATACTTAACTATAATTTGCCTGATTTGAATAATATTGTGAATAGTACGAATATTGTAAAACAACGATAGTAAACAAATCACCGGCCTACTATTTTATTATTTAATAATATTATTTCTTTTGTTTTATTGTTTTTATTTCTTAAATAAATATAAAAGTTGATAGTAGATAAAGCATTGGACAATATTCATTTTGTAACATCATATTACGATCCTCCATGGGTTATCAATCTCCGCCTACTGCCGCGATTGACAATTTTCCCATCTCGTTGCGCAATATGATTCGTTACGAATTTCATATCGTAAATATCTATTACAACTTTAAAGCTCAGAGTAGTCAAATTTGATTGTAACTATATTTGCAATTCACGAACAAACTATCGCAACACCACATCCCCTTAGTACAAGTCCCTAAGCTACATTTTCAAACGTGAACTATTAATCTAATTTTCAGTAAATTAATGTATAAAGAAAACACAAAAAAATATTGTCATATCTCTTATTGATTTTCTTCAAAAATTTACGTGGTGGAAAACATGAAAATAAATAAATAAACGTTTGTGTGGGAATAGCGTTTTTGCTTATGAGATTTACACATATCTATCTTCTTTACACTGTTTAATACGTTATTATTTTTATGATTATTTTTATGGTTAGTATTTTTCGTTTGCCGTTATGGTGAAACGTTATATTTTTGTAATCAATTAATTAAGAAAATGAAATAAATTTTTAGAATTATGTTATCAAAGTTGTTCACGCTGTGGGAATTCATCGATCGGGTATCCTGGTGTTTGTATTATTTTGTAAATGTTAATTATATATTGATGGATTTTTGGAATTAATTTTATATTTATTATTGAAGTTAAAGGAGACCAGACATACTCCTTTCCTTTCGGGAGTATAATATTTAATACAGATGTATACTCCTTTTGTCTTCCATTAGGTCTTTCTGTACTCCTTGAACTCCTCAAAACTTAAATATAATATATCTCAAGTCAAGTTCTATAGGTTGATTTTATATTAGAATTTCATGTATTTTCAACCAAAATTTAGCATAAAATAGGTTTTTAAAAAAATTAAACAAACATTTTGTAGTAAAATTAAAACTCTTGATCAATTCAAAAGTTAAATAAAACCAAAGATATTGACTTGAATTTTTGATTGCGTTATATTTCTTTATTTTGTTTTTTGAAAACTTTGAAATTTTTTGAAAAAAATTTAATGTTTACATTCTAAAGAGACGAATTCTTCGAAATATGGGAGGAGTTTACTTGTCCTCATCTAACATTTCAAAAATCTACTCACCTTAATTAAAGGATTAATTAAGAATAAAATAGTTAATAAAATAATACCTCAGTTTTAATTTTCTGAGTAAAATAAATTTTGACTCACAATAATATTTTGCTTGAAATAGTAAATTAGTTTTAATAATTTTGGGTAAAGGGTATGAGCTTATTAATGTTGGGTCTTAAATATATGTATTTCAACCAACCCGTATTTCTGCACGGTATTCTTATATTGGTATGATTATAAACAAAAACTTCCAAAACAGCCTCGTTCCACTTCGTGTTATTTCATTTAGGATAATTTCACCTCGAGTCAATTGATTCACCATAATTTTCCTTCGTTTCACTTTATTTATTACAATATCATTTAATACACTTCGCTTTGCTTCGTACACTTCGTTTCACTATTGTTATTTTATTCTTTTAATATCTAATAAACTCCTTTTATTTACACTGTAAAATGTTTATTCATTTTAAAAAATGTCTATTCAGTCCCTTTTTACTAATTAAAATCTCATTAGAGACTCATAATTTTAACATTTAAAATTTGTAATGACGCCCACAAACGTTTTTTGGAACAAATTATGCTTGCATCCAATCAAAATATATTAAATTGTACCTACCTAATTTTACCTGATTCTACATATGTCAAAACTATTCAAAGAATATATATATATATATTTTGATGTGATTGCCTTATAGCAAGTATATTCAAAAATATTTAGAAGACATAACGTTTAGAAAAGATAATAATAGAAATCCCTTTTAAATTGTGCTGTAACTTGTACGGTCTCAAAAATCATAATCGGACATCAAATAATGTGAAACTGGTCACACCAGCTGTTATTCAAAAAGCTGCGACCCTAAATTTTACTGTACGTGATGACCTGTTATATGTGAAACATGTCGCACTTATATCTATAAAAATAAGGTAAATTTAATTATTTTATTAAAATGAATAAAAATTCATTTGCAACTAATATTTTCTACAGCAGCTTTCATGTTCGGAAACTATCGATAGTGAAATTATTTCTATAAATCAGGATGTTGAAAGTGTTCCAACGAACGAAAATATTCAAATACCTCCAGCATCTTTAGATCCATCACCAGTTTCGGTTGATGCTATATCTCTACCAGTTCCTGAACTACTTAATGACAATTTAGAAGAAATTAACAATATTCTCGGAAGGTTAGCCGAATCTCCTATCAAACACAAACATATTACAACAGGAAGTTATAAAAAAATTGCAAGTGTCACATCGGCAATAAGTCAAAGAATATTTCAAGTAGATTCAGTTGAAGTGTTATCACCAAACGAGGAATGTGAATATACATCATGGCTTATGAACCTTAAAAAAGAGTTTAAAGATGCCAGCTGTAAATCAAAACAAGTGTTTTTGTTGACAACTCTACCACGTAAATTTTGGTCAAATCAACGTATCCAGGATGAATTTATTGCATCAAGACAACTGGTAAAATTCGCCATAGATCTGTTGGAAACAGTAGGTCCTTATAGTTGGCCTCAAAGCAAACAAGTGCACAGTTTGTCACAAAATATAGTAAAAAAAATTCAAAGATACTTCTTATCAGAGGAAATTAGTAGACCAATGCCTGGCCTTAAAGATGTTGTTACTATTATTACAGAAGGATCAACAAAAATTAGGAAATCAAAGCGGTTGGTGTTATGGACCCTCACCGACATCTACGAAATGTTCTTGGAAGAAAAGCAAGATGTCAAAATCAGCTTCTCAAAGTTCACTACGTTGCGACCGAAGGAATGTATTTTAGCCGGACCTACTGGAACACGCAATGTCTGTATATGCATGATACATGAAAATGTACGTTTAATGTGTAAGCCGCTTTTAAATTTGGCAAAAAATGAAAAAGATCTGCTTAAGAAACTGAGTTGTTCTAATGATACAGTGGATTGTGCAACAAATATATGCAATGATTGTAAAAATATCGTGGAAGCTTACACAGAAGCAATTTTGGAATCTCTTGAATTGTTATGTTGGATATAGTAGGGATAAAACACTTTAAAAAATCCCAAATAAAACTTTTTTACCGGAAGTGGCGAACTGGACGTTGGAAACAGTACTAAAATCCCCTCGCCATTTTGACCAATTTAAAAATGAATCCAGATCTTCTATTTTCAAGTAAACTCGGACCATATACCATAGTGTCTTCAAAATTCTATTGGTTTTTGCTAGTTCCTTGTGTTTTAAATTACCCACCAACCAAGAGAGATGTTATAATAATTGAAATGGAATTGTTTCTAAGAGAATGCTTTGTCCGAATCTATAATCTCGAGTGGCTTCAATTCACAAACATTTAAAAAAAAAACGTCCACCAACACCTCAGAAGGCATGTTGTTGTGGGAAGTAGGTCTTTAATGGTATTTCTATCAATGTGTTACTGACACATTTTGTAATTACACAACAAATATACGAACAATTTCACGGCAGTTCAGCAAATTTTTGGGATATTGTGACTTGACCCCTTTTAATTTTGATTTTTTTTTGTTTATAGATAGTCTTTCATAAATAAAAAATACAAGTTCTCTTAGAATTTTTTTTTCGACCAGGGGTCTTCATAGGGTGCCCCTCAATTTTTTGTTATTTTGACGAGCGATTGTAGAAAAACTGCTTAATCGATTTTCATAAATGATATGTCGATGAATAGGTATTAGAACAAAGTTTTTAAAAATGTACACTGTTAATTTTTTGAAATAATATTTAATGGTGTAACATAAGAAAAAAAGGGTGTAATTGAAGAAAAGATGGCGCTACGCCTTTTTTTTAAAACTAAATTGAAGCTTATTTTATATCTAACCACTTGTGAAAGTTTAGTACTAGCATTATTTTTGGTATTAAAGTTAAAATTCGTTGTGCAAATGACTGTCGGGAATCAGTTTTTTTTGTTCTGAAGCAAAATTATAAAGATGGCGTTATAAACTAAGAAATTTTTTTTTATGTTAAATATCATATATTTTATTATTAAATAAACTTTTTAAAATATTATAAAAATTATATATGTACAATAAAGAAAATATGAGCAATTTCAGCATAAATCCACAAAAGCGCTTATTGCTATGTACATTAAATGAAGCTAATGTGGAGTTTTAAAATATGTTTCCTGATGTGAAAATAGGATTTACTAAATTCACGTCCCTTCGACCTCAAGAATGTATAAAATTATCCCAAGGAGTTCATAATGTGTGCGTGTGTACCATACATCAAAATCTGAAACTAATGATTCAACACTCTAAGATGTCTTGGATTACTGATGCTGCTTTCCAGAATTATAAAACATTAATTGACTTTGTTTCATGTGGTGAATAGAATAAACAGAAGATTGTCATACTTTGAAGTGCAATGAATCTTCAAAAAAAACTTCAACAACTGGAAGAAAGATTACTAAATGATTTTGACGTTAAAGGAATCCTTCAAGTCAAATATCAACAATGGAATACCACTGATCGATGCAATTTGGATACTTTAATAGAAACTGTAGAAGAATTTATGAAAAAATTTGTTTTTCGTTTACAAATTTTGATACCACACAACTTTATAGCAAAACAGCAATTTACATACATTGAGGAAAGAAAAAAAAATTAGAACCAGGAGAGTGCTTCGTTCAAGGGGATTTTTCTGAAAACTACGCCTTCATAATTCAGGATTCGGTTCAAGGTTATCATTATAATAATTCACAAGCTATTATTCATCCATTTGTCATTTATTTTTAAAGTGCTGCAAGTGAATATATACAGCACCGAAGTTTTATACTCATTTCGGATATCACAACAGTACTACAGTCCATCTTTTCATTACAAAACTTATTAAATTCATCAGAACGCATATAAATTCTACTATTAGGTAAATAATTTATAACACCGACGGTGCACCTTCTCAATACAAAAATAAACCACCATAAAAAAGACTTTAAGACTTTGATGCAGAATGGTATTTTCATGCTACCAGCTATGGCAAGGCACCTTGCGATGGGATTGGTGGTACACTGAAGCGTGCTGCACACCGTTATAGTATGGGGAGCAGAGATATTATTGATACGCCAAAAAAACTTTTCGAATGGGCTTTAAAATGGGAATCTACCATGAACTTTGGATACACCGATAAAAATGAATATCAATTAACAAAAGAAAAATTACAAAATCGATATAAAAATGCGATTACTATAAGTGGAACTCAAAAATTTCATTCTTTTGTACCATTAAATACGAAGACAATAATTGCAAAAATGTTTTCCAATTCAGAAGAAACTTTTGAATGTAAAATAAGTAAATAATTTTTAATAACTATATTTATTTTCACATATATAATTTGTATGATATTTTAAAAAGTTTATTCAATAATAAAATATTTGTAATTTAATGTTGAGAAACAATCCTTTACTTTATGATTCCATAATAACATAATACGAACATAATACTTCTCCAGTCAAAAGTTCCTAAATAGATTTAGTTATTTATACGGCTTTTTTGTTTGCAGTCGAGACTGTCAAATTATTTTTTATAAGAGTGATAAGTGATTACTAAAAGTGATAAATAAACATTACATTTTTTTATGCCATCTAATACAAAGAAAATAATAGCAGAAGTGTTTTCCTATTCAAAAGAAACTTCTGTTCATAAAATAAGTAAATCATTTTTAACAATTGTATTTATTTTATTTATTGTACTACATATATAATTTTTATAATATTTTAAAAAGTTCATCTAATAATAAAATATTTGATATTTAACATAAAAAAAAATCTCTTAGTTTATAACGCCGTTTTTATAATTTTCCTTCAGAACAAATAAAACTGATTCCCGACAGTCATATGCATAACGAATTTCACCTTTAAAACAAAAAATAATGCAAGTACTAAACTTTCACAAGTTGTTAGATGTAAAATAAGCTTCAATTTAGTTTTAAAAAAAGAGGTGTAGTGCCATATTTTCTTCAATTACACCATTTTTTTCTTATGTTACACCGTTAAAAATTATTTCAAAAAATTAACAGTGTATATTTTTAAAAACTTTGTTCTGATACCTATTCAACAACATATCATTTATGAAAATCGATTGAGTAGTTTTTCTACAATCGCTCGTCGAAATGCACTCACATCACAAAATAAAAAAAAATTGAGGGGCACCCTGTGAAGACCGGGAGCTTACGAAGTACTGGTAGTGTTTCGTAAGCTCCTGTAGCTCTTTTAATCGATTGAGCGGTTAAGGTTAATTTAAATGTTATAATTATTTTTAGTTATATATATTTTATATTAAACTTAACAAATACTATTTGCAAAACAACAACGAGTGTTTTATTTCATTTAAATTATTAATCATGTTTTGCCTACAGTAAAGTATATTTTACAATTTATAATTTGTTTTTAAGTTGAATTAATATTTAAACAAAATAATCTTTATTCCTTTGTGACTAGAAAATAATTTTCCAAAAAAAAAAACTGAAAATATAAATTAATTGTAGAAAAAAGAAAAAAAAATTTCCAAGATGAGCATTAAAGTAAAACATGGTTGATCTTTTGAGTTCAGTTTTTCATTTTTCTCCTTTTCACTTTATATTTTTTTAAAGCTTTTTTGTTTGAGATAATTGAAACTGATATTAAACAAACAAAAACGAGCAATCCTTATAGCAAAAAAAAAAAAAACAAGATTTCTTTGATGGTTTAATTTTATGTTTTCCTTTTAACAAAGTATTTTGTTTTCAAGATTATTATGTTACAAATTTTCTACTCCTAATTCTTTTTTCTATGAAAATATAAATTTAAATTGAGTTGCCTGAGTTTTGACTGATTAAAGAAATGCTCGTTCACTTTTTTTAAGTGTATTTGAATGCTGTATTGTTTTTATGTGAATTTCGAGTGGTTCGTTTTATTTATGTAAAAAGGAAGTTTATCCTAAGAGGTTTTATTCGAGTATCAAAAAGATTTTAGATCTGTTTCTCGCTCGATCAAAAGCAGTCGTAATTTCAACTTTTTTCAAGAGAGTTCTTTTTAGACATTTTTCGTTTATTTATTAACGATTTCGCGTATCTTTTATTTTATGAGTTTATCAACAAACTTATAGAGCTTGTCTCTTCCTTGTTAAAATAAGAGTAAAATAAATATTATTAAACAAAAACACTCAAATGTTGGGTTGATAAATATAAAATATTCACAGATAAAGTAAACAAAGGAAAAGTTTTCTTAGGGCATCAATTTTCCGTTTATCTCCCTTCTGTTTTTTTCCATTTTTCTAAAAAAAAATGAAATGGATAATAATGTGACCAATCTTATTTGTTCTTCTATCTCTTTGTGTGTTCCTATGTTGGTATTTCTTATAAACCAAAAAATCAACCTTTATTTTCTTCAATGTCAACCTAATTTTATTGAATTACTTTAGACCTTTTTCCTTCATAGATTTTCTTATTTTTTTGTTCAACTTTAACTTTAACGTTTTTTTTAACAGGTTTTGTGTTTATTTGATTTGTTTTTTGTTGGAGTTTTAAGTGGAAAATAGTTTTTAGATGAAGATGCTTTTCTTTTGTATTGATTAATTCTATTTAAATTAAACCACTTTCAATTGTCAACAAAAACATTTTTTGTGAAATTGTTATAAAAAAGAGGAGTGAAAAATTAATGGTGTTTGTTTAGCTTTTGATGGTTTAACATTTTTTGTTTGTTTTAGTCGAGTAAATTTACTTTTCTGGTGTAATTGTTAAGGACTTTATGCGATGGTTAATGTTTTTAATTGATAAAAACATACTAACCTTCAATATATAGTTAATATCTTTTTCTCTAACTAATTCGTTTTTTGAGCACTGCACCTTCGAGCACAATATAAATAGAGGAACTTGTCTTTTAAAGCAGGTAATAATATCTTTCTATTGTTTGCCAAGTACAATCAACGAACAAAAAATTTTGAACTGTACCATTTTTTGTTCGTATATCTCGTTGGTAAATTATTGCTTTCCAGAACGATTATTTTTATAGAACGGCCAAGTTGTGATTGCCTTTCTTTGTTTTTCTGAATAAATTCGATGGAACCAACAGTATAAGATAATATACGATAATATAAGATTTGTAGATAATAAAACATGACAAAAATTGTTATTTCAACTATATTTTGTGAACGTACGAACAAATTAGTCCTGCAAAGGAAAGGCAATACCATACAAGTATTAAAAATTCATGCAGAAAAAACAGAGAGTATGCTTAAGACCGCACGGCAGAAGTGAAAACTTCATTGGCCATCGCAATCAATTGATATCGTATTAGTAGTATTTGGATCGTATTAGTAGAATAAATGAGAAACAAGTCAGAACGATAAACCGCTAACTACACACACTAACCTCACAATGTAAACCAAATAATTGTCAAAATAGCACTCATATGCCCATAGCAGGGACTTAAGTACGCGTGGTTCTCACACCCATAGATCAACAAGTTTAAATTTTACAAATCTTCCTGCGGAAAGCTAAGCAAATTCATTGGTATTAATGCGCATTGTTGCCGTTTGCAAATCACTATCGGCTAAGTGCCACTATTTTTAATTATTTTATTTATCATGATTGCCATCCATGTTTAATAATACATAAAAGCTATGCTTCTTTGATAGAATTTATGCGATTTCCGTCTCGTAATTGTGAGCTTTAAATCGATATAATCGATTTGATCAAGTATCAAGTTACAAGTATTAAGTCTTCACTTAATTTTAGAAACATGTATAACATACAATTCCAAACCGATAACATATTTAGTGAAGATGATAAAATTCCAATACATAAAACTTTGATATACAGATGTAATTGTTTCAGGTTATACTATCTTTCTTACGTTATTTTTAATTTCATAAAAATTATGTTCAATAAAAAAAAACATTGATTTAAGCAAACTACCGTTTCAAACGATAGTTAAATAAAAAGCAAATTAAGTGTACACAACAACTTCCCAAATTTTCATGATTTTTAATGTATTAATGCATAAAGGACAAACAGACATACTTTCAATTTTATATATATTCAATATTTATTTAGCATGATGACTCGAATGCAAATTGCAAAAGACAGTAGCAATATAACTTAAAAAACTGCGTTATAGATCAATTTTTTAAAATTCGGATAAAGAAATTTTTATTATTTTTATGAATTCATAAATAAAAAAAATAATTTTAATGGTATTGAATAAAAATTAAAAAAAAATATGTACCACACCAGGAATTGAACTCACTACCTACAGCACATCAGTCGAGCACGATATCCATAACGCAATTTGAAACGTTAAGAAATGCTAGATTATTATTTATTATTATTTCGAGTCTTTCACCTCAGAGCGGGACGGATCAGCCTTACTTACTACCTACGGAAAAATTTGTGTGTGGTGCGCCAAAAGAAGTTTTCACTTCAAAAATCGACAATGGGGAAAGAACGATTGAAGCAGTTCTCTTCAATTTTAATTTCACTTGAATACAGTTGTTGACTATCGTCAGATACGTGATTCGCAAAGATATTTCATTAATCAATTTGTGTGGCAAACAAATTATTTACCGCCTTTATTTCTTATGTATCACGTTGGTCCTTTATAGCTCAAAATTAGTGAGGAGAAACAAGTTTTGTAATTTCGGAATTTTAATTTTTTTGGAAAGCTGCGCCAGTTTATAGAATAAGAAAGCATTATTCAAATCGCATGGAGGGATCAGCTTTTGTTGAATTGTAAATTTTTATTTTTCATCTATGACTGTGACAATCCTGCGTAATCCAATCCCTGCTATTGGCATACGAGTTAACGTGATATATCATATAACACTTGCAATAATAGTGAGATATTGCTACCCGAGGTGCTAGCTTAGGGGTGGTGACGGATGAACTCTATTCAGTCAACGGTTTAGCACCTTGAATCTAAGCTATGAACTATTTCTTGATAATGGCACGTTATTATACTTACTCGAAGAATCGGACCTTCATATTATTCTTTGTGTGGGCTTTCTTCATTGAGGAAGATAGTGCATCACATGACATTGGCCAATAGCCAATAGATTATTGACAACCACATTTTAGTTTATTTTTTAACAATTTTCAAATCAAATTCGCTTTTTACCTCTTATGTTATTTTTATTTTTTCTCTATCCTATCATGGAATATTGCCTGTGTCATATTTGATATGCGATAGGATTTATAGGTTAGGTATACTTTCTTTGAAAAAAAAAACAACGAAAAAACAAATATTTGCGTGCATCAACACCATATACGCAGTTACAAGGCAAAGAAATTTTGTTTACTTACGATTTTTTTCGGAAAAACATGTTGTGATAGCTTTTAGGTTTACTTCGGCGTGTCTAATTTTAAAAAATATTGAGTTACAGAACTCCTGTAGACGATCTCTTATTTAATATCAATAAACCAAAATGATTATATCAGTGGATAGATAAATCTAAGGATTGATCGAAGGCACAGAAGGGCATTGAATTTGTTTTAAAAAACAAGACAATAAGGTACTAAGGTAGACGTTAACAGGATTTTATTGCAGGAATCGGTTGATGGCTTATTTTAAAATTTTAAACCGAGGATTGCTATTAAATTAGAGGATGAATTTTGTAAATAAAAGGATGCAAATGCAACTTTTTCACCATGTCAAAAACTAAGAAAAATTTTGATTTGCTTTTCATGCAACTTATTGTAAAGAATTGAATTTTCCATTAAAACCTATTTAACCAAAATATAACCACTCGAATATAGCAACTTTTTCAATGCTCATCTCTCCTACACTTATATTATTTTGATTCTCATTTTGTTGGAAAAATTATTATTTTAGGTTGTGTGCGAATCGACAAATATTTGACAAAAAAAAATTATTGGTGAAGTTGAAATAGGTGAAAACACCATTTTGATATAAGGTGAAAAACTTTTTAATTTTGTTGTGCGAAACGAAACAAATTTTTACATTAGCAAAATTAAATTTTTTAAAAATTATAATTCTATATAATGAACAAAATCAACAAAAAATAGTTGCCAATGTTACTCTTATACCAAACACACCGCAATTTTTTTTTGGTGAGGCGACCACGTAGTCATAGCCTGACATGTAGACTGTATAGTTCTTTATGTCATCCTCATATTCAAGGGCTGAACACCTTTATGAAAAAAGCCAACAGCCTGAACGGTCTGCTTTGCAGAAATCTTCTATTTTTAGATAGTTTGATCCTAACATGACGCTTCGGAGCCCTGACAGACCCAAACATTCTCCAACAATTTGAAGGAGTGTTTCATTCTCTTCAAAACAAAAGCGGCATGTTGGACCATTTTCTACTGGAAGCCGTACCATGTGTTTGTTCACATGATGGTGACCTGTCGCACCATTAGCCTGCAGTCTAACCGAGTCAGGTTCAACAGGAATTTGGTGGTTTACTGGCTCAACTCTAGAGTGAACATCTTGCAGACCTTGCAGCCTTCTGTGCTCCTCCATTGAGAGTTACTAGACCTAAAGAGAACTTGTTCGACTAGCGATCTTATCCTACCTTTTGATATACCAATTGCTGGTTCAGGGTCTATTATTTTTGACTTAAAAGTTTAGTTTCCCAGAGCTTTTAGAGAAGTTATCAGTAAAAATATTAATGATCTAGCCAGACCACTTAAGCTCCGTCGCGCGCCTCGATGCTGCATTTATCGCGATCAGCTCAACCTGAAAGACTGTGCAGTATTTGCCAAGTGGAAACTGCAGCCCTAGATCTTCATACTGAAGTAAACCGCAGCTCCTGCACCATTTTCAGTGAGAGATCCATCTGTGTAGATGTCCAACGTGTTGGCCGCATTGTCCAATAGCAAATCAGCTGAGAAGTTGTCCTCTATCGTTGGAATTACAACTCTGTACTGCTTCTGAAACGCAGTTAGAGGTACAATGTCATCAGTCGGCATGGACAAATCTGTATGCTGTTCTTCCAGATCCCTCCATAGCGCTTAATGATTTTTCCTACAGCCCCTGGTGTTTTCCAAGAGTTTGAGCGTACCGTCTCCAGTTTTTTTATCGCATTTCCAACACAAGTTATCGAGAGCCATGCAAGGGACCCATAGCTGACAATAGATCTGACAACTACTTTATACAGCCAGTAGACCATTTTTGGAGTCAGCCACCATTTGCCACCGAAAGTCCTCCTGCATTGCCACAGAACTCGAGTTGCGTTAGCGCATTTAGTCTCAACATGAACAGCCCAATTGAGCAGCTTGTCGAGAGTAACACCAAGATACTTCACATTATTTTGGAGTGTTAATATGTTATTACTGATTGAAGGAAGAGTGAAGTTTTTTAGTTTAGTTAGTTTATCATTTAATTCAATTAGGAGCTGGTCTACCATTATGTTCCAAATCAAGGGTGATAGAACGAATGCGAATGCGAATTCACCGCAATAAAACCCAAATTGATAGAAAAGTTATACTAATTAATGGATATACTAATGGAATACTGTCGAGTATAGTTATATTCGATTATAGTTATATAATATAATTAGAATAACTAATGGATATACTAATGTTATACTAATGGAATACTGTCGACACCAAAACCGATCACCACAACTAATATTTAGCGTAAATAGACTTATGTCAAATAGTTTTTTTGCTTGTTTGTTTTCAAATTTGTACAATTATTGCAAGTTTTGTAAAATCTATCAGAAAAAAACCCAAAGAAACAATGAAATAGTTTCTTCATCCTTGTGGCTGTATAAAAAAACTGCCGTTTTAATTTTAATCAAAACCAAACATATAATTTTCTATAGTCCATAATGAAAAAAGTATGAGAGGAATTTTCATAATATGAGAATATTTTATAATTTGAGAATATTTGCATATTTTAAATAATTGTTCGTGTCGTTAGAAAATATTGGTCATCCTTTATAAAATATTTGAGTTAAATAATCACTGGAAATAACACAATAAATTTAAATTACTTTCGTAATTATTTTCATTCATTTTATTAAAATTAGCACAACTATGAAAAAAAAATTTATTATTTATTTTCATTTATGACAGACAATTATGTCTCTCTTCATACAATTTTAATGTTATGTTCTCTCTATACTCTAAGGTCGACACTGATCGAAGCAATGCATTTTTTTTTCTCTATTTTTAAAATTTATATTTTCAACAACAAAATTTAACAAAAAAATCATTTCTGTAGTAAATAATTTCCATCTGTCATAATGTGATGATGCTAAATTATACAAAATTCTAACGTTTCGTTATGGTGAGTAAAAATTTCAAAAGACAAAATTTTATCAATTAATAATTTGCATATGTCATGTTACTACCGTAAGCGATACCTTAGGATGCTGGCGGATGTACTCTATACAGTCAACGTTACTGCCCTCAATCTTAGTTGTGCAATATTATTTGATGTTTTAAACACAACATCTTAAAGGAAGTTTGGTCTCCTTTTTTTATATGCAGCAATGCTTATACCCTATCTCTGACCAAAAAAAAGTTATAGGCTAAGAAAAAAAAAACGAAATTTTGGCATTTTTCTTCATTTTGTTTCAACATTTTTGGTGTAAAAAGTTGTTAAATAATTTATTTCAATTGGCAATTCAAATTCATATAAACAGATACATAAACAGCAAACCGAAATTTTGCGTCATTTAGATATATTGAGAAAACTAAAACGGGTGCATTTCAACCCCATTTTCCACGCCTACTAAAAACAATTATAAATTTTTGTTTTTATCTATATTTTATGGACATAGATAAGGAGATAGTAAAACAACTTGTTAATAATTTCTTTAATTTATTTGCTATAACTTTAATTAATTTATTAGATTACAGATAACTGAATAACTTGCTTAATTAATATGTAGATTTTTGCTATTTACTTTTACGTGCACTGGACAGACATTACAAGACAAAACAAATATTAAAATTTATTTTTTTTTTGAAACAGATAACCACCATTAAGAAAAGAAATGGCTTTATTTTTTTCTTTGGTCACTAAATCACTTTATCATTAACTAAACCACAATTTTCTGCCAACTCATGGACATGTTGTTTTCTTGTCAACACCCGTCAGAAAAGAAAATCAATCCCATATGTCACATCAGAAATAATAGACTAAGAGAGAGAGATAGTATATTCATCTCTTTTTATAGCATTTTTAATCTCGAAAAATTCGAAAAAGTGGTTCTGTGGAAAGGAAATTAATTTATATTATGTAAATAAATGTTAAAACCTTTTTCGTTAAAACAAAACTGTTTGTTATTTTGTCATACATAAAATTGTAAGATAATTTAACGAAATAAGTTATTTCCAACACATTTTAAGAAATATGAAAATGAATTAAACATAAGTTTAACCGATCCTATGATGATTATGGGTTATGAAACAATAGCTTACTATAGCATTACAGTAAAATGTAGGTCTATAACGGAAAGATAAATGGACAAAAAATATCCATATACGAAATCGAATACTCAGCTAATTGTAGGATAATAATTTTCTTTATTGCGACGACCGGACAAATATGCACAGCTGCTTGAGGTTTGAAAACATTCAGTGCAATTCCGGTTAGTGTCCAGAGAATTCAAATTTATGTAGGATGGTGAAGTAAGGCTGGTGAAAACGTATTGTGCGTCAATGATAGGGGATAGTAAAGGAAATATTATTGTTAATTGTTTTATGCGAAGAACAAATTTATGTAACGGGAACTATAAAGAAATATGTCTATGGATTGTGGATGAGTGAGAAACTATTATGAACTACGTATGGTAAGCAAAATTGTGAATTATGAGAAAACAGACATTGAACCAAACAGGAACTTTACCGCTCTACATTATCATACTCCAGTCTACATAACAATGTATATGAAATATCTGATTGAAGCGCACGAATATAACATTAATTCAATTTATTCCACGTTGCTAAATTATTTACATAATAATTACTAATAAAATAAATCGTTTTAAAAAGCATATTCTTTCTGTTGATGATTCAATAAAAGTTAAATTACAGAAAATTAACTTGTTTATTTATTTCTCTGCTCCAAAACTCCTCCGAATAGTTGTTTGATGTTATAATTTTATTTAAAGTACATTTTTTTCTTCCTTTTATTCGTTATAATGCTTTTTCTTTTTAATTGTACAGAACAACTTTCACGATTTTCTTTTAACTTTTAATTACTTTTAAGTTATATTAAGAATTTTTTTTCTATGTTATATGAATTACATTTTCGTTTGTTGGAAATAAAAGATAAATTATGGAAATGCATTAAACAATTAAAATTATTTAAAAAAAAAAAAAAAAACAGATAATTTCTTGAAAGAAAAAAAAATTTAATTTAATTATCAGAATAAGAGAATAAGTAGCTCAGCGAACAAATTAATGAGGGTGGATATCGCAAAGTGAAAGAATAAAAGAATTGAGTTCTAAATATAACTATTCTTTTGTTTTAGAAGCATTTTAGTTTATTTTTTTTACAAAGTTTGTTTATGTGAATTTTTCGTGCCATTTCACAAAGTTCTAAAGCTATATGAATTCAAACTGGTTTAAATTTAGTTAAAAAACATAACCTTTTGATTTACTATCCCCAAGATATAGTTCAAAGCGATATTTAATAATTTAAGTAAAACTCCAATAAATCAACCACAATCAGACCTTTATAGTTCTTTAAGCCTAAATCTTTACTACCCAATCTCCCTACATCATTACTGTAAATATCAAATTTTTTGCTCTTAATTTCAACTTACCTCAAAACAAACACACAAATTACAAAATAATCTAATAAACTACAAAATAATATGAAATGACGTGTGAAAGGATAAATCTTAGATAAATTTCCGAAAGCATACAAGAAAGTAAAAAAAAGCCATAAAGATTCAAGAACGATCATTAATCAAATTTATTTTGAGCTTTTTTCTCTCTAAACCTTTTTCTTTTGGTTCGTGTTTTCGGTTTCTAACAACTTTTTATTGTGTCAGTTTTTCTTGTTCAACTTAAAAAATATAATTATTATTATTGGTATAAAGAAAATGGTATCAAAACCAGGGTAGACATAATCATTTGTTTGTCTGTCATAATAAAATATTCTATCGTTTATTTTTAATGATTTTGGAAGTCGGGTTGATATGTACGAGATCAACACCATTTTAGACATTCCTGACGTTTAGTTTATTTTCATATATTTGCATAAATACTTATCAACCAACCCTTTTGTAAACATAAAATTATTTTATGACTTTGTTATGAATTCTAACGTTTGGATTTTGAGATGAAAAACAAACAAAATTTATCATTTAATATAACTTGGAATTTGTTAGTCGAAGTACTTGAATGTTGTTGGAAAATTTTTTTAAATTTCGTTAAAAGTTTCAATTTTGTTTGTCTAAAATGGAAAATAGTTTTTGTTAATGGAAAGTTTTTTTTTAGGATTTTTTTTTTTAAGTTAACACAAAAGTTATATTTTATGTTGAAGATGATGATTTATTTTCTAAAATGGTTTATGGAGCTAATATTCCTTTTTTTTTTTTTGTTAAAAATAATTGAAGTAGATTTTTGTGTTTGTTTCATTTTGATTGAGTATGCAGACAAGTTTAATGGCTTTTGTGGTGTCATATTTTGAATCATAATTCAAATGGATAAATGCTAATCTGCATTTTTTTTTATTATTAGCATTTTGTTGGAAAATTGTACAAGCTGAATTTGTCTATTAGATATATTACACTCCTTTGGTTTTCTGACGTCTTTTCTGAATTTGTATACTCTTTGTGTTGTAAGTGTGAACTTACCTTAAAATAATATTCTATGTTGACAGATGATGTAAAAATGAACTTATGTATATAATAAAGTGTGCTCTAATAAAATATAATAATAATACAATATATCTGTTTTTATAAATCTTTAATAAATAACCATAAAGATAAAACATGGCGCGGACAATAGGATTGCATAAACCAATGCTGATGATCTGAATATACCAATGCCGGTAATGTGAGATCGAACTGGATAAAGTTCAAGCGACAAATCTCAAATTATATTAAAGCCGCATGTCTAGAAGATAAAAAAAGGATGTAAAGGCTGCAATTTTATTAAACTTGGTTGAATAAGAAACAATACAAATAACACAGTGCAACAATTTTGAGGTTATCAAATGTAACACAAATTCTGACTTCCGTTTCTGGAAGTATCCACCCAAACTAGCAAAACCTTAGTTTGTTTTTGCTAGTTTGTATCGATCTTCTGTTTTATGACGTCATCAATGTTTGTGCTCGATCTTTAGTTTTGCACGGCTATATCTCGTAAAGCATTAGGAATTTCTCAATGCGATCTTCAGATGAAATGTTTTTCGCACTAAAATGCACTTGTAAACATATTGAGTTCAGATTTTCACTCTTTCGGGGTGTTTTTAGTGCAGAAAGCCCTAAAAACGTATTTTTTTCAGACTTTCAACCATAACTCACAAACCGTGTATATTTTAGCATAACTGTCTTCGACAAAAATGTTCTCTGCATCAACATGAGTAATTTTGCTGAACATTGCAATAACCTACAATCGATCCTTAACTTCTTCTGGCCATTGTGAGTAACTTCTCAACCAAATAGTACATTTCACACCAAAATTTCAGCTTCAATAAAAAATATGTTTTTTTTTGTGTTAAAGCTTATTTTGTAAATTCGTATACATTTTATAGAGCTCTGGAAAATTCAAGATTTTAAAGGAGGTAAAAAGGGTTTTAATCGATTTCCATGGCTGCTTCGAAGAAGTCGATGGTCGCTGTAATTCATGGTCTGAATCTGTGGCATCACTATCTGATATCGCACTGGATAAAATATTTAAGGGCATATCTCTTTCGGTGTGTCCATCATCTTCTTCTTCTTCGGTGTCATCTTTGGTATCACCTTCGGTGTCATCTTCGTATTGGGTTATTTTTCGACTCCACCAACATACTTCTGCATGTAAAGCATCTTACTTTTTTCCTTTATATCGTTTTTCCATTGGCATGGTGATCTGATGGAATCGCTCCCCTTGTTCGTCTGATTCGCTGGGCAATTGTTGTAAAAACTGTGTGCATAAAATGCAACTCTCGAAAATCTCTGCGTGCATAAAATGCAATTTTAAAGTCATGGTTGAATTTATTTTGTGAAAATAAGAGAGCATTGTTTTACCAGGCTATTTGTTTCGTCTCGCTGTACAAGATTATTCCCTAAAACGCCCTCGATTATAGCTTTTATTGCGTCCCATGCTCGTTGGTAATTGTGTCTCAGCACGTTTGTGAACTTTTCGCTTTTGATTTATTTTCAAATATCTGGCCCATTAGAGTATGTTACTATTGGACTTTTGATAACAATTAATTTAATTTTTATCTATATTACTAATATAATAATATTCCGGGGCGGAATGGTCCAGACGAACCCTGAAAATGGGAATCTCTTACCAATCTACTCTGCCTAAACTAACATTTTCCTTATCAAACAATTAATTGAGAGAATAAAAAAAAACTTGCATATTCATATAAAATCTAAAAAAAAAAAACAAATATAAAAATAAACTTAGCTGGTTTTGGTTGTCTGTAGTCTTCTTTCTTCCTCGTTTCCTGTTTACCACTCTGAATCCAATGTAGAGGCAGTATTTTCAGACAATTAACCTTCCAATTACTCTTTAAAATTTTAGCTGTTTGATCACTGAGTTATTGGTTTGATGATTTCCCTTTGCTAATAAATCACAGACACAGGAACTCTCACATTGTCCCAAACTGATTTGATTTTAGCAAAGTCAATTTATTTTGAGTCGAACGTATATTAAACAGACGGCCAAATTTGTTGATATTATGATAAAAAAAACTTCTTGACAACTTGACAAAGAACACCGGATTTAGTAATGTTTCTAATACTTCCCTTCCTCAACGTTGAAACGAATTAACAATAAAACACCCTCAAACGGAATCCATCTTGTGTTTTTCTTTGGTTTTAATCAAGCAGGAAAAATATTTTGTTCTGCTGCATTAACAATTGGCATTCATATTAGGAAAAAAAAAGAATACCAACAATATAATCCAAGCAACGATAGTAGTTTCATTACAGGTGTAGGTATTATACAACAAAACAAATTCGTATTAATTCTGTCACACTCTGTTGTATTTATACTATTTATGGCTGTATTGATTTAGATACACAATTGTTATAACTCAATGTAAAATAATTTTTATAAAACTTTCCATTTTTAAAGTTAACCAACTGAATGTTTTAAAGTTAGAAAACTGAATTGATCTCAGATAAAATTTTGACAACCAACAACTTAAATGTTTAAGAACTAACACATGGAATTGATTCGTTTGAAAAACAAATCTAGAATGAATTATTGAAATTAGAAAAATGTGATTTATGACATTTCTCATTTTTCTCTTTTTTTCAGCAAAAAAAAAAATGAAACAGCATTGAGTAAGCACTGAGTACGTTTATTTATTTTCCGTGATATTCGAATTTGAGGCTGTTCGGTATTATTTGAAAAAAACTGTTAAACTATTGTGATTGTAAAAATGAAATGGAATATGAAAATATTTTTGATGAATGGAAAAGAGAATGGAAATTGGTTCTAATATTATCATTGCGAATATAGTCGACGTTACAAGTATACCTGTTTTAAGTAAAAAAAGCATTAACGAAAAATTAATACCATTGCGAATAGTATGAAGTAAACAGACATAGATATAAAAATATAAAAATAGACCGTTTTTAATATGGTCAGTGCTGAGATTTGGAAAGATGTCCTGTAAACAGTTATAAACTTCTTCAGCATCTTTGACAGCCACTTGGATGAATTTCGAAACAATTCAGTAGCACTGGAAGTGAGGCAGTAAAGGCGGCAACATATTTTTTTTCCTCGATTTATTTCTGTTAAGTCTACGATCGAAATTAATGCATATGTAGCACCTGGTTGCATCATGTCCGTTTGGGTCTTTCATCCAGATTATCGGCTTAAAATACCGCAATTTTTTTCTTCGTTTGTGTAACCAATGCGAAAAATTGCAATAGCAAGTTGTACACACTGCATTCGGCGTGAAAACTTCTCCACTTAAATCCACTTCATCGAAATATCGCGTATATGCCAACTTAAATTCCTCACAAAAGAAATTTCTTCTACCTACACTTTTGGGCACGATATGACCACAAACATAACAAAATGAATTTATTTTTGGGCATTTTCTATTTTCCATGCTGAGTTTTTTAACACATTATTACTGTTATATAGTCAAGTAAATATAAACTTAAATAAAATACTAATTATTTGAGCACAAAATTTAAAGTATTTTGCATGCGCAGAAAAGTTTTTGGGGTTTACATTTTTATTATATTTTTTGAACAAACCATTACGCGTATTCTTTTGTTAAAAATAAATAACATACAAACCAAAAAAACGAAGTAAATACAAACAAACAAAACGAAGTATTACTGAGTACTGACAATGGCCAAAACAACTTAATGGTTGATTGTAGGTTATTGCTATGCTCAGCATAGTTACTCGTGTTGATGAAAAGAACATTTTTGTCGAAAATAGTTATGCTAAAATATACAGGGTTTGTGAGTTATCGTCGAAAGTCTGAAAAAAATAAAAATTTTCTACGACTTTCTGCACTAAAAACACCCCGAAAGAGTGAAAATCTGAACTCAATATGTTTACAAAAGCTGTGCATTTTGGTGCAAAAAACATTTCGTCTGAAGATGGCATTGAGAAATTCCTGATACTTTGCGAGATAGCCGTGCAAAACTAAAAATCGAGCAAAAAAATTGATGACGTCAGAAAACAGAAGATCGATACAAACTAGCAAAACTCATCTAGGGTTTGACTAGTTTGGGTGGATACTTCCAGAAACGGAAGTCAGAATTTGTATTACATTTTATGTGTTGCACTGTGTAATTAAAACATTTAATTTAACTGAAGATGAAAAGGAAGACTATGATGTCTTGTTGGAAAAACTAGAAAAACATTTTATACCAAAATGTAACATCATATATGAGAGATTCAAATTCTATAATAGAAATCAGCAAGATGGCGAGATTTTCGATCAATTTTTAACGGAGGTCAAAAGGTTAAGCAAGGAGTGTGAGTTTGGGGCTCAAGAAAATGTTTTGATTACAGACAGACTTATCTGTGGAATTAAAAACTTGAGGTTACAAGAGAAATTAATAAAAGATGGAGATCCCTTGTTAGAAAAAACAATCGAAGCATACAAAATTAATGAAGCAACAGGTGCTCAAGCGAAGGAAATACAGAAAGAAAATGAAGTTAATTATATACACAATAAAAGAGAAAATCAGAAATACAGAAGAAATAGAAGATCGACAGCGAGTCAGAACCATAAATCAAAAACGTTCGAGGGAAATTATCAACAAAATACTAAGTTTACAAGTAATAGGATGCAACAAAATACGTGTGGAAAAATGGGCTTGTTCATCAATGAGGAAGATGTCCAGCTTATGGGACAACATGTAGGAAATGCCAGAAGAAAAATCATTATGCACAATGTTGTAAGATAAAAGAAACGTTAGAGGTAAGCGACTTTGTTGTAAACAGCATGGAAACTTATGATCGTAATGATAATAATTGTAGTTTTATGAGTTTTGATCATTATTTTGAAGATAAATTTAAGAAAAGTAATAATAATGAATTTAGAGTAAATCATAATGTGAATTATAAATTTAATATTGATATTGTAAATGCTCAAGCTTCGATTCCTAACCTTATATGGACTGAGACTCTTAAAGTTGAAAATGCGTTTATAAAATTTAAATTAGACTCAGGATCTGATGTTAATGTAGTGACAATTGGTGAATTAAAGAGAATAAACTTTAAACCGCAATTAGTTCAGATAAACGTAGGCTTAAAAGCATATAGCATACAAATTCCAGTAGTAGGTAGTACAGTTTTACATTTAGAGTGGAAGAATATTACATATTTAAAATCATTTATAGTAGTCGATGTAGAAGCTACCTCCATATTGGGCCGTGATACTTGCCAAAAATTAGGACTAATTAAAAGAATTTTAAAAATTGTTTCGAATGACAAGGAATCTTTTATAAAAAATAATATGGAAATTTCCAAGGATTGGGTACATTCCCAACAAAACTCTCTTTAAAATTAAAAAAAACTGTACAGCCAAGTATATGTCCTCCTAGAAGATTACCAATGTCAATAAAAACGAAAGCTGAGAAAACATTAAAAGAATTAATAAAATAAAATATTATAGAACCTTTAAATCAAAATGTAGATTGGGTAAGCAATTTAATCGTGGTGGAGAAACCAAATGGCTCAATAAGGTTATGTCTTGACCCGAAATTTCTAAATGAGGCACTAAAAATAGAATATTATTTAATTCCGACATTGAATGATCTTAAAAGTATGTTAACAGGTGTCGAGTATTTCACAGAATCATATTTCAAAGAGTCATCAAAACTTTGTGCACTCCTTTTGGTAATTTTAAATTCAACAGATTACCATTCGGGCTAAATATAGCACCAGAAGCATTTCAGAAATTGAATCATCAAAATTTTGGTGACATACCGGATATTTTTATATACATTGATGATATATTAATAACGGGAAAAACAGAAAGGAAATAATTTAGGGAACATTTTTGCGAAAACTGGTATGAAACCAGATCCTAATAGAGTAAAAGCCATCAGAGAGGTGGAAAACCCAACAAACAAAAAGGAACTTCATAGGTTCTTAGGCATGATCAATTACCTTTGTAGCTTTCTGCCAAACTTAGCAAAAAATACTGAACTACTTAGAGCACTTTTAAAAAATAAAAATTAATTTTTTTGGACCGAAAACCATACAGAAATAATAAAGCTTTTAAAAAATAAGATAATGAGCGCACCCGTTTTGCAAATCTTTGATGAAAATAAGCATATAATCATTCAAACAAACGCATCAAAAAGTGGTTTAGGCTGCGTTCTGTTACAAGAGAAAAAACCAGTAGGTTATGCCTCTAAAAGTTTGACGGACGCAGAAATAAATTATACGCAAGTTGAGAAGGAAATGCTAGCTATTCTCTACGCATGTACAAAATTTCATGATTATATTTTTGGACGGCAAATAGAAGTGAATACAGACCACAAACCACTCGTTAGTATTTTCATAAATGAAATATGCAAAGTAAACTCAACTAGATTGCAAAGAATGAAAATTAAATTATTAAAATATAATTTAAAAGTAGTTTATATTCCGGGGAAAGATCTACATATTGCAGATCATCGGTCTTGATCGTATTTAAAAGATCAAAGACCAACCGAATTCGAAGAATACAAAGAATACAATAAGGTGGTCCATACAATAAACGTAACAGATGAAAGACAGTTAGAATTTAAAAATGAAACAGAAAAAGATGAGCAATTACAAAACCTGATACGTTTGTATTAAAATGGTTGGCCAAATGACAAAAGCAAAGTACCGGAAAATGTAAAAAAATTTTATAAACATAAAAATGAAATTTATTATGAAAATGGGTTAATATCACCGGCACACAAAAAAAACAAAGTGGTCTGTACTTGGGGCGCCACCTATCTACGGGCATGTTTTTCGACCTGCGGAATACGAATTTCAAGTCAGTTTTAGTCGTTCACCCTCCAATTTCGAATTGCGAAAAACCGTGAAAAATAGCGAAAATTGGATGTTTTTGTATAAAAAAAATTTGGGGATCTAAGACAAGCTCAGTTTCCATGTATTTTGATCTCGTGAATACTAATTTTAAGTGTGCTTAGGTCATAAGCTGTTTTAAATCCGAGAAAATTGTAAAAAAAAACTTAAAAATGGTAAAAATCGCAAAAAATTTTAATAATTTTGATAAAAAAAATCTTGTAGTTTTGGATCGAGGAGTATTTTCTTGTCATTCGATCTCCGTAATCTGAATCTGCAATATATTTGGTCCAGATTCCTCTCAAACCCTCAAAAAATCTCAAACACTCAAAAACACTCGAAAAAAATTGAAAAAAAATCTTGCAAGCTCTATTTAATACGTTTTTTGAATTCACGAGATCAAAATACATGAAAATTGAGCTGGTCTTAGATCCCCAAATTTTTTTTTTTACCAAAACATCCAATTTTCGCTATTTTTCACGGTTTTTCGCAATTCGAAATTGAAGGTTGGACGGCTAAAACTGACTTGAAATTCATATTCCGCAGGTCGAAAAACATGCCCGTAGATAGGTGGCGCCCCAAGTAAAGACCACTTTGTTTTTTTTTGTGTGCCGGTGTATTTATGGGAAGTAGATTGCTAGTCCCCAATAGTTTACAGAGGAAAATGTTAAATTATTTGCATGAGTCACATTTAGGCATTACAAAAACAAAAAACCGAGCTAAACAGGTACTATATTGGTATAGACAGTGATATACAAGATAGATTGACTAAATGTAGAACTTGCAAAAAATATTCAAACTCGAATAAAAAGTAGCCACTTGTATTACACGGTGTACCTGAACTTCCATTTTAAAAAATAGCTGCAGATATCATGATTTATGGTGGTGAAGATTACTTAATAATTACAGATTACTATTCTAAGGATTAAAGTAAAAAAGTTAGAGGCAAAGCATTCGTCTGATTAATCAAACATTTAAAAACTATTTTTAGTTTACATGGTATACCCAAGGATATGATTTTCTTCAAAAGAATTTTTGAATTTTGCAAAAGATTGGGATTTTAAGATAATTGCTTTAAGTTTACATTATCCTCAATCAAATGAACAAGCGGAAAAAGCTGTTCATATCGCCAAAGGATTATTGAGAAAAGCAATAGAAGATAATAAAGATTTTTCGTATGTTCTATTAGAATATAGGAATCATCCTGTATTAGATTTAAAAGCCTCTCCGGCACAGTTATTGATGAGTAGACAAACAAGAACCAAAGTGCCAATGAAAGATTCTTTATTTAAGCCTGAAATTCCGTATAATGTTTGGAGCAAGACACCTCAAATATAATACAAATATCTATCAATTTAGGAAAACTTTTGTAAATGTGTAATCAATATGCATATATTTATTTCAACTAGAGCACTTCCAAATATTCCAAATTTCCAAAGAAACTATTCCCCAATTCAAAACAACGTTTTTTAAATTTTTGCGAAAAAAAATAAAAACTGAAAAAAAGAAACAAAAAAAATATTTATTTATTATTTCTAAGGGATATTTTTGGGATTTTTTGTTGTACTTATATAGCGTGAGTGGTTGCGTAGCGTAGTGACTTGCATTAAGTTAGCATAATGCTAATTGCATTGGAACTTCTTGGATTAGAAAGCTGAAAATTTCTGAGGTTATAGTTGAAAAGTTTAATTAAAAGTTAGAATCAGTTTAAACAAAATAGACTTAAAAATGATGAAAGCATGGTCGTTTGCGTTTGTTTTCGTTTTAATAGCCCCAAGGTCTCAACCTCTGAACATAAACAATTTGTTTTCTATGTTTTGGATAGATTGATTTACTTATCTACGTGTGCAACAGTTTTCAAATGTGAGATTGGCCATTTTCAGCTAGAACGCCAAGATTGTCATTTGGAAAAAAATGATAGAAATATGTTCAAATATTCAATATTTATAAATTTTATCAAAATAATATTATTCAAATGGAAGTTATAAAGTCCTAAAATATCCGACTTTTAGATTATTTGAAAATATAAACTAAACGCAGAAAATCTACAAAATTTTCCAGAAGTTGTCCACTTCACCTGTTTTTTCACCAACAGTAGTGACGTGTCGGTTGTGAACGACCAAAGTTAATTGAGCAAGTCACTTCAATGAAAGGAAAAGTCGTTCACTAACCTTTTATGTACTTCGTCTTCAAATTTTCATTATGATCAAATTTTGATTCCGATCATTGTGATATGTGAATTTGTTTTTCTCCTTTCAAACATTTATTCATTATATGCAAAAAATTTGCATAAAAAAGTGACCTGAAAAATGTATCTAACTAATCGTGCAGATTTTCATAACAACATAAAAAACCAATACTCATTTAAAAATTATAAAAAATATACGCACTTCATCTAACAATTAAAAGTAAAAATAATAAACCTTTATATGAAAATAACAATAACACAAAACTAATATCCAATCCAATAAAACAAAAAAACTAACAATACCATATACATTTATTAAAACCATAAATACATGCAAGTTTCATTTTGCGACAATCGACCAAACCAAAAGAAATACATAACATACATACAAAACGATAAGTTCAAAGAAATATTCATACGAAAAATTTATCATAAAGAACATAACTTTAAACTGCTTGAATTTACTAATAAACAAAACAACACGCCGACCAAAAGAAATGACCTACGTACAAAACGATTAGTTCAAAAAAAAAATATTGTGATGAAAAATTTATCATAAAGAACAAAAACTGAACGGCTCGAATTTACTATGTATGTTTTGTTTATACATAGTAAATTCATGGCGTTCATTTTTTGTTCTCTATAATAAATTTTTCATTACAATATTTTTTTTTTGATACACAAATGCTGCTAGGAATGATTGAACATGAAGAATAAAGAATAAAATGGCATTTCTAAGAAAATGTAAATGCTATTGAAAAAAAGAAATGTATTCCATTCAACTTTTACAAATTATGAACTGTGAAATGAAAATGAAAAAAAAATGATTATGAAGATGATATATCAATGATTATGAAAAAAAAGCATTTGATTGTTTGTACATATATATGTATTTAAAATGTTTTTATTATTATTGTTAATTTTTGTTGGTGGATGGATGCTGTATAATAGAATTATTTTATTTAAGTATTTCAGATTTAATTTAGTTTTGTTTGCAATATTTGCTGTGAAATAAAATTGTTTGTTGTACCTTAGTTAAAGCTTTAGTTAAAAATTTAAAATTTACTGCATGTCAGGACTTAAACTTTCAGGACTTTTTTTATTGAATGTTCATTAGAGGATAAGATGTTAGACTGTATGGCTCATTAAAATAAGGTTGCAACAAGTTTTCAGGCAAACGGTAGAAAACAAACAAATACAGTGTGGTTTTAAATAGTAGATGTGCTTGGTATAAATCCTGTATAGATTTTTGAGTACACAATTTTTCTAAATAAATAACATTAGTATGAGTAATATTTTTTTTTAAACGAAAAAGGTTTTCTTCTTTATCTCGCAACTCATCTTCTTTGCAAAAAGTTTTGAATAGCCTTCGAAACTTTTTAGTTGCATTGGTCTTAGATTTATGGGGATTGTTGCTTGTTAATTGGGATGTGGTTCTTGACCTATTAACGAGGTTTTTTTATTATTATTTTTGACTAAAATATTTAATGTTTTAGTGACCGACAGAACGAAGACCGGTGTTTTTAAATCGGTCAATGCGAATGAACGATCTGATTCGAACGGATCACTAATTAAGCTGAGGTTACCTATCACTGCTGAGGTTACCCACCAACAGCCTTTTTTAAATTCCAAATTTTATCAAAATCAACAATCAGTGTTTAAAAAATGCAAACTGTTGAAAATTATATTAAAAGTCCATATGTCATGTTTAAATCAATTATTAAGAATTGAAATTAATATTATTTCAAAGAAACCGGTGGTCCAGAGGTGACACACTACTGTCGCTTATATAACTTAAAAATGAATTAGTCCCTTGCCAAACAATATAATATGCGTTCTGACGTGTTTATGGATTTTGTAATAGAGACTGATCTGGTTGGTAAGAATTCCAACAGAAAGCAATCGGAGGACTGCGCGCCTTGACATATTATATTCCAACGAGCGACAGTCATGTGAATACGAGAATGAACGTCCCCCTATCCAGCACAAATTAACCAGTATGCTTATTAATTATAAAAACAATAAGACATTAATTCAGATGTCGACGTTGATAATAAAATCAATAATATATTAATTCGGATGTTGGTGTTATTAATAAAGTCAATGATACCGAAGAAAAAAATCGTACAATGACAATTGTGGATGCTATTAATATTTTCAAGGATAATTCAAAACAATGGTTGATAATTGTTGAATTTCTATGATATATGTTGATTGATGCACAGAGAAAAAATATCGGAAATTGTATACAATCTATATTGAATGATGACAAAAACAAATGAGTGTCGACAATGCGGTTGAACTCTTAGCACGACATAACAAAACATAGAATAAACAAATTGAAACTATCGTGACAAAATCAGGGTAAGCGAGTAGTGAACTGGTATAATTGAGGTTGAATAAAGAAATTTACCAAATGGTGGCAACAACTAAAACACTAATTCTGGTTTCGATAACAGCCACTTTTTCCTGCAATCACTGATTTATCATATTATGTTAAAATCGTGTTCTCCGTAAACACAGAAAAGAAATATAATTGAATATGTATATATGTAGCCATTTGTTTTGTTAAATTTGTAATAGCCAATTTTTTTCAAATAATTTTTTTTTTAATAGATTTTGGAACTAACAACAATCAACTTTGCAATTAAAATTTTCTTCCTCAACAACTTCTAATTTTCCTCCGTTTTCATCTCACTCAGATTTAACTAATTATACATGCATACACGTTAACCAAGTCACAATAACATTAATTTTTTTCCTCTTTTTGTGCAACAAACCTTCAAAAATTTAACATCTTTAATCGCATTACTAAACTCAATTCGTTTTCTTGTTTTAAATAATGTATTACACAAAAATCATAAACTTCTGTTTTTATGTTTAAAGGAATTAATTTAGTAATTAACTAATGATAATTTATATATTAAGCAAATTCAAACTTATAGGAGAAATGGCAGACCCAATATATTATTTTTCAAAAGATAAACCACCGACTGTCCACAAAACCAACATATCATAATTTTTTCTATTTAATCCTTTTTTTTGTAATTGGACTAATCAATTGGTCAATTGGTACAAATCAGCTGATCACCAATGTCAAGTTTTATCGTCTTGTGAAAAGAGCTATAGCATGTTGAAAACGAAATGGAAGAATATGCGTGGCTTGTATAATTTGTTTACCTACCTATTTGTCTATGAACTTTCTTACCTGACTAAACAGCGTCAAACCAATTTTTCAACTTTTATTTGGTTCTTTTATAAAAGTATCATCAAAATTGGTTGAAAGACTTAAAATTTCAGTATCTTAACAAACAAAAACCACGGGGATAAAAATCAGTAATTCTATGGTAGACCCTCTCCTCCCGCTTAGATGCATTGTACTCCAGGAACTAATCAAATTTTTCTCATAATGACGAAAAATTTTACTAGAGTTTCATCAAAATCCCTTAAAATACAATACACAAAAAGTCTAAACAGAACCGACAAACTGGAAGTTTGTTTTGAGAACTATTGAAAAAACTATATAAACCATACAGATCTGCTATTTGAAACCCTCCGCTCAACTCTTTCCCCTTCACTTGCAGTTAATCTGTCCTTGAAAACAGTCGAGATCTTTCATTTCCAAGTGAATTCAAATCATATCGAACCATAAAGCTTCTTCAAGAGTCCATGCGTAGGAAACGCCTCTATATAAAAATGGAAAAATTGGTGTCATTCCAATTCGATCTTCTCTTATGGCACTACTGTAATTAACATGGTGAGTTTTTGCGAGGTAAACTCATTTGAATTATAAGAACAACATAATTTTTATTTTATTCTATTCCATTCCATTTTATTCCATATGTAATTGATTACTATCTCTTTTATGAGATCATACCTGTAAATTGATATTAAATTTTTTTTATGATTCGTTCCTTTGCATGTAAAATATGTAATCATGTACAAAGAATTTCTAGAAATTTCATTTATTTTCTATCTACATAAATTTAAAATAATATTCGAAAAAGAAGAAAAGGTACTCGTACGAGTGCATACAATTTTTATTTAACATCAAAGCTTGCATTCTAAAGAAATAAATATTAATTTTTCAAAACCTTTATAGTATGTTTTCTTAATTCGAAATGAACAAAAGCTCATTCCTTTGTTTTACCAAAACTTGTTATAAACTTATTGTTGTTGGTTCTTATCCAATTTTAATATTGGTTTTGAAATATGAATGCAAATGTAAAAATAGAACTTCTATAAAGCTCAAAGCAATGTTCAATTAATTAAACAAAATCAATTAATTAAACAAAACAATGATGAAAAAAGATGTTACCTGGAAATACAGAAATGTTGTGTTTACGAATTGATAAAGATATAACTCATGAGACGTGTTCGATTTTACTGAAGCTGAAAAATGTTGTTTTTTCAGTTGTTTCAATCGAATCGAACGCACTTAAAATATTATCCACTGAATGGCAAAAATAACCGTACACTAAATTGTGAGTGAAAACCGATCAAAATTTTGGAGTGGAGCTTTTTAGAAACTCGTATATCAAAACGAAAAGGGACCGGTTTTACAATATTGTTGTACCATTTGATCTTTTTATAATGCTAATGCCAACAAACCATCAAATATTCATAGTTTTTTTTTATGTTTTAAATTTATTCATATAACCAAATGTAAATATTATTCCATCAAGAAAACCCTTAATCGTATTTTTACAACTTAATTAAATACACAATTCAAATGTCTTAACTTAAAATATTTCATACCCAAAATATACTTACATAAAACTAAATTTGTAAAATTTCTTTTAAGGAATATAAATGAAATTAGTTTGTGAACAGAAATTTTTCTATGAATAATGATAATTTGGTTACAACAATCTTAGTATTTACGAAATCATGAAACAATTAAATATTCAAATTAGTTAAATTTTAAAAAACACAAAATTGAATAAATAATAATCAAATTTGTGAAGAATTGTGTTTTGTTTTAGTTTATTATGAATTTATTATTATTGTTTGTGCAAAAATTTTGATTTCTTTCAACAAATGTTGATACTTCCAAAAATATTTTAAAATTCACTGATTATAATCACCATTTTTAAAGAGGAATAAACTAATGTAAGTAATCAAATCGCGACAACGCAAACAAAGAAAAAGTCGGACAAGTGCGAATAAAATTCGCTAGCTAAGGGTTCCCCCAAGACGTCAATGGTAAATGTCAATCACATCTACATTGATCAAAAATGACATAAAAATTTTTACTTGAGGTTAAATCTTATCCATAGCTGTTTATGTTAACTAAAGAAACATTTAGCCAGCTTTTTAATGGTTTAAATTGAGAATATTTTTTCTATAAATCAGAGTCAAAATTTAGGGTAGTGGTGGTATACATATACGTAAAATAAAACTTTTTTAACAATAACTAAAAAACTGTGCATCGCAACATTTTAAAAAATATTGCAATGTTTCTTAAATTAAGTGCTCTTTCAAATGACACCCTACTCGCTTGGGTCAAAAAAAGTTTTTTTTACCCTCCCCAGACCCATCACCAAAACACACAGAAATATAATTATTTGAGACTTTGCCATAATTGTCATTTAAAGTTTACCAAACTTCCTGTCTATATGCATTTTTCCAAATTTTTCTGTCAATCAGTGTCGAAACGTAGGGGGAAATTTTACTTTTTTGACAATAACTCGAAAACTGTGCACAGCCAAATTCTAAAAAAAGTGCATTTTTCTTAAATTAGGTGCTCTTTCAAATGACACCCCACTTGCTTTGGTCAGAAAAGTTTTTTTTTACCCTCCTCCATCCCTTAAACACACAGAAATATAATTATTTGATAGCTCGCTATAATTTTCGTTCAAAATATAGCAAACTTCCTGTCTGTGAATTTTTTTAATTGTTTTTGTCTATCAGTGTCGAATCGTAGGGGTGGGGGGTGGGGCTATCTGAAATTTGCAAAATGTTTAAACTAACTCAAAAACTGTGCACCGCAAAATTCTAAAAAAAATGGCGATGTTTCTTAAATTTGGCGCTCTTTCAAATGATATCCCACTCGCTTGGGTCAAAAAAAGTTTTTTTTACCCTCCTTACACACATCCATTAAACAAACAGAAATATAATTTTTTGAGAGTTCGCTATAATTTTCGTTCAAAATATAGCAAACTTCATGTCTCTGTGAATTTTTTCAATTTTTTCTGTTACTTAAGCTCGAAATGCAAGGGGGGACCAACTTTTTGTGTCACTTTTTTGACAATAATTCAAAAACTATGCATTGAAAAATTCTAAAAAAAATGGCAATGCTACTAAAATCAAGTGCTCTTCCAAATGACACCCCATACTTGACCCGGTTTTAAATGATGTGTTTACCCTGTAATGGGCAGGGATGACGAAACGAAAGGTCGGGGATGACGAAACAACAAGTGATGAACCTTGTTGGTCATTGGTGGTTTCAGCCAGTACCATCCCACCCTGTGTTGTTTCGTCTGCCCCTGGGTTCTCGAATGAGTGAAAAACTTTGCAATGCTAAGCTCAAATTAGTGTTTTTTTCATGATCTTCATTTTAGTTTATTTAGATCATAGCCTGTTAGGGTGTTGTTGGGTGGGTGTAATATTCGTGGACGATAACAGAGATGTATTCGTCTGTCCTTCGTGTCACGAGTGTTGCATCCAAGGAACACTAGACTGACAACTTTTTCTCCTAACAGGTTGTTTGGGTGTTGATATTGGGTTGACAGGAGAACACATGTTGGAAAATGCTAGCCCTTGGCTTTCTGAGTCATTGCTAGACCTCATGTGTTTGCTTTTCGGACAGATGTTATCACCTAAACAGCCTTTCAAAAGCCCTTTAGTTTAGGTTAATTTTTTATCACCACCTAGTTTTTTCGGATCGGAACAGTCGGATCAGTCACAACTCTTCCCTTAATTTTCTTTGCATTTGTTTTTGTCAACAAAAAATTTTTTTTTGTTTTATTGAAGGTTCTTGTAATTTTTGTATTTTATTAAAAAATTTGAAAAGTTTGAATTTTGAAGAAGTCTTTGTGAATAATTTTGTTACTTGAATTTGTTTAATGTTTTATATATTTTGGAAACACTTTTGGATTATTAGTGTTAGATAATTTGTAATTTTTGCGCAATTTTTTTTGGAAACTTTGTTTCATAAAATTTTTGTATATGAGCAATTTCACGAAGATTCAACAACGTTCTGACTTGACCCCTTTTAATTTTGATTATTTTTTGTTTATAGATAGTCTTTGATAAATAAAAAATACAAGTTCTCTTAGAACTTTTTTTTTCGACCAGGGGTCTTCACAGGGTGCCCCTCAATTTTTGTTATTTTGTGATGTGAGTGCATTTTGACGAGCGATTGTAGAAAAACTACTCAATCGATTTTCATAAATGATATGTCGTTGAATAGGTATTAGAACAAAGTTTTTAAAAATGTACACTGTTAATTTTTTGAAATAATTTTTAACGGTGTAACATAAGAAAAAAATGGTGTAATTGAAAAAAAGATGGCATAGCCATTTTTTTTTTTTTTAAACTAAATTGAAGCTTATTTTATATCTAACAACTTGTGAAAGTTTAGGACTAGCATCATTTTTAGTTTTAGCGATAAAATTCGTTGTGCATATGACTGTCGGGAATCAGTTTTTTTTGTTCTGAAGGAAAATTATAAAAATGTCGATTTTTAGATTCAGATTTTTTTTTTATGTTAAATATCAAATATTTTATTATTAAATGAACTTTTTAAAAAGCAATTTCAGTCAAGTTCAGCAAAATTTTGCGACAGTTTGACTCGACCCTTTTTAATTTGGTTTATTTTTAGTTTATAGATAGCCTTTGATAAATGAAAAATACGGCTTCAAGTAGAATTTTTTTAAATATAGACGACCGGCTAGGTCGTCATTACCTACGCTGCAGGGTAAACTGCTGGAGGGATTTCAAAATTTTTTTTTTCTAAAAATAGGAATACTCAAGGGACAGGTCCGAAAGAACGCTGTGTTCGATAACTGTACTGGAAGTAGTGATGTAAAAGTGTTTAATACAATTGTATAATACCCGGTATTATACGAAAAATACCGTATTGTCCAAAACGTTGTAAAATATAAGGTATTTTACTATAAAAATATTTTTTATTCTGATGGCGTGCGAAATAGCAAATAGCCCTTTTACTAAAATTGCGCGTGGATTATAAAAAGAATTTTTTAACTACTAACTTGAGAAATCGTCATTATTTACTTGAATGCCCCAATGAGAAGTAATTTTTCTCAAGCTAGGTCAATAATAATAACAAAACATTACCTAGGTTAATAATGACAAATTTTCCTTTATTTTTAATTGAAATTAACCAAAAAACACAAACAAATAATAATTGCATTCCTTTATTTCGTTTTATTTGTATGAAACTAAACTTCCAGGCTACTTGATATTTTAAGATATTTAAAAAATGATATGGAAAATGACTAATATCAAAATCTAATCAAAGCAAATATGATAATTAGTGTTAGTAGTTAAAAAAATTCTATATATACCTCGGTTGAGAAGACTAATATATACCTCGAACATTATATCCCTCGGCGCTACGCGCCTCAGGATCTAATAGTTCTTGGTCAATAATAGCTTACTTCTCAACCTTGTTCTATAATGTACTATTATAGCTGTGAAAATATGTCTACTACTACATCTATAAGATATAAACCACGCCGAGGAAATGAATTATTTGTACGCCTTGCTAGTGTGCGTTTCTAAATAATGGGGCTTATTCAGTAAAATTTTCTATCGAAAGATTCTGCTGTTCTTCTATTTTTTGTATGAAATTTTATTTTCCCATTATAAAATTTTATACAAAAAATGAAACTTTCGGTAGAAGATTTTACTGAATAGAACCTAATTTTTTAATTTCTGTTGTACCAAGTTTGTTCTAATATCAACAGAACAAAAAAATATCAACAATCGATTATAGTTGCTGAGAAGCAACCGTTACAGTAAATTTTTAATGGAGCAAATCAAAATGTTGAAACATGGATTCGTCACTCAATTTAATAGCCTTAAGTAGCCCCAGATAACATGTAGAACGTTTCTTTTATACGTTCAGATTTATCAACCATGCACAAAAATCTCAAAATATCCATTATGAAACCGATAGCAGTTGTATTTATTGTATAACTTGATGGAATAGAGTTTGTGGCTTTTCCGAATGCAGCATCTTCTAATTTGCATTGTTCTGCATCTTTCACTGTAACAGAAACATCATTTTCGATATGCAGCCTAAATCATAGCAAAAGTAATTATCTCGTTTATGTCAAACATGATTAAGACCTCTAACAGTTTATTCATGGGAAATGGAAGGAATAAGAATCCAATCTGAATAAAAAACAAATACAGTAGCAGACAGCGACTGAAGGTGAAATAAATTGAAACTAAGCATCAGGATAGTTTTGCTGATCAGACCATCCACATGAATTAGAGTGTGAGATGATTATATAGGTCTTTAAGGAATATATATATAGATAAAAATAACGAAAAAAATGAATTAGATGTAGTTCAAATTGATGATGAAAGCCATTTTTTTGTTATTATATCATTTACACGTTATCTCGGCTAATACACTTTTGTACAGAATATACGGTATTTTATTTTGTATAATACAATGTATAATACGCTGTATTATACAAAAAAAATTAAATACGGTATTTTAACATCTCTAACCGGAAGTGTGTCAAAAAAATCATTATGTGTGTCAAAAATAGCATATTTTCATATTTTTGGCCTAAAGAACGTTTATTTTAAGTGATTACGAGTAGGAACATTAAATTTGGAGGAATCTTGATGGTAGGGATTGGTATGTGAGATCAAAAACTAGATTATTGCATTATAAGTTTTTCAAAAAAATAGTGTCAAGTGTGTCAAAAAATGATTTCATTTATTTTTTTAGCCAATTTTTAGGGAAAAAAATGTAGCTGTTTTAATGAAGTGAATGTAATTTAAAATGAAATTGGACATGGAAATTTTTGAATTTGTAATAGTTTTTGAAATATTTTTGGAATTTTGAAAAAGTTTGTATTTTTGATTTTGTAATAATTTTTGCAATATTTTTAGAATATCGGAAAAAGTTTTAATTTTTGATTTTGAAAAATTTTAATTTTTAAATTTTTTAATTTATTTTTAATTTTTTAGAAAAAGTAGAAATATTTGATTTTAGAATAAATTTTTGGAATATTTTTGTAATTTTGAAAAAGTTTGATTTTATTTAATCAACAATATTTTTGGAATTTTGACTGTAATTTTCCGGCAACGTATTGATGACCCCTCCATATTTTTCAATTTCTTTTTGAAAATTTTTGTGATATTTTTGGTTGAAAATTTTTATAGTTATAGGTAATTGTTTTTAACTTTAGTAAGTTTTGAATTTTAATTTCTTAGCTGTTTTGTGTAATTTACGACAATATTTCGAAATATTGTCTGTTGGAAAATTTTTAATAATTTCTTAGAAAATTTTTGTGAAATATTTGTTTTAGAATTTTTTTTGAATTGGGGTTTTATGAAAATATTGTGGTTTTGTGTATTTGTAATATTGTTAGATTTTGGAAGTTTTTTTTTGAAATTTTTATTTTGATCGTATTTAATTTTTGAAATTTATAAATTGTTTGTAATTTTCTAATTTTTATGCATTTTTTAATTTTTTTATAATTTATTAAACTTGGAATTTTTTTATAATTTTATTTTGAAAACTTTTGTAAAATTTTTGAAATTTTAAAAAAATTTTGTTTAACTAGAATTTTGTAAATATTTTTCTATATAATTTTTGGAAAATTTTTTTGGTAATTTCTAAATTTTTAAATATTGTGTAAAGTATTTGTTGCTTATAAAATTTGGTGAAAAGATTTTAGTATTTAGTAAATTTTAATATTTAGTAAACTTATTTAGTATTTTTGGGTTGTTAAATTTTTTAAGAAAGTTTTGTAATTCACCTTTTGAAATTTTAATAATTTTCTGACACTTTGTTAATTTTGTTTTAAAAATTTTATATTTTGTGAAATTTAAATTTTTGTTTGAAATTTAGAAAAATTTTTATGGCACTTTTTAATTTAGGTTTGCACATATTTTGAATTTTTTTAAAATTGTTTTAAAATTTATTTTGATTTTCTTAATATTCAATCAGGAACTTCAACTCCACCAACGCCAACTCCAACCGTCTTTCATTTTAGAGGTTAGAGTAAGTTTATTTTAGTAATTTTTTTTTTTTCAAAATTTTATTCAGTTTTTGAATTGTTTTGAATTTTTTTGGATTTTTAATTTTTTTTGGAATTTGTTAATTTTTCTTACTCAGAATTTTTTTTGTTATTTTAGTTTTTTCTAAGTTTTGAAATTTTTGTTAAAAAGTGTCAGCCCAACCACTGCCGAACTCCAGCTGCTGCATCCAGCTACCAACCCCCAACTCACCATTGTTTTATTTTTTTTGGAATTTCGTTTTCCAATATATTTTTTATAAGTTAATTTTTGATTTTGTTTAGTTTTTTTTTTAATATTTGAAGCTTGTTTTCAAAAAGAATTTCAAATTTTAGATTTATTAAATTTGAATTTTGATCGTGAAAATTTGGTTGGTTTCTTTGGTATTTGTTTTCTAAATTTTTGTTCCCATCAAATTGGCTTATGTATAGTTTGATGTTTCAGTTTAGAGATGTTTGAATTTTAGTTTTTGTTTCCAGTTTGTTCTAGTGCAGCAATTGTGTTTTATTTTGGAATTTTCGTTTCTTATTCTCCCTCCAAAATTAGTTTTTAGTTTTTTTTCGCCCAATTCGTTGCGTTCAACACATTCTCAGTCATTATGTAATTGGGCCACTCAGAAAATGAAGGGTCTGAACATGATCCAGCTTGTGTCCTGTGGTCATGTCTTCCATTTTTAGTCTGTTTAATTTTTTTTGTTCATTTTAATTTGTGAATATATAAGTTTTTTATAGGTATTTTATTTTAAATTTTAGTTTGAAAATATTCTTTTTGTTTATTTTTGGTATGAATTTTTTTAGTTGTTCGTTGTTCTGTGGGCGGAAGGTAAGAGTAAGTCTTGTAAGTCCTGACGCGCAGACAACATTTGTGTATGTGTGAGTTTGATTTTGTCTGAGGTTGTTCTGTAGGGGGAGGGCAAGATATCCAGTAAGTCCTAACGCGCAGACAACATTTGTGCTTTGAGGTTTTTTTTGTTAATTAATTTTGTTCTGTGGGCGAAAGGCAAGATCCTTGTAGGTCCTGACGCGCAGACAATTCTGTTAGGATTATTTTTTTTATTCAGTTTTGTTCTGTGGGCGAAAAGCAAGATCCCGGTAAGTCCTGACGCGCAGACAATTCTGTTAGTTTTATTTATATGTATTTGTTTAGGAAAGTTTTGTTCTGTGGGCGAAAGGCAAGAGTCTTGTAAGTCCTGATACGCAGACAATTCTTTATAGTTTAGATAATTTTTGTGTGTTTGTGAGAGAGTTGTTGTTCTGAGGGTGAAAGGCAGAATTCGTAAGTCTTGACACACAGACAACATTTATGTTTAAGTTTTGATGTTTAGTTTAGAACCGCAAAGGTAGGAAAAGTCATTCAGACGTATTCCTAACGGGGTTTACGATCCCGCGTACCTTAGTTGGGTGGGAATTGGCTGCAGCGAGAGGGTCGTGAGTGGTGATTTGATATGGCCCGGACCTTGTTAACCCCTGATGGTTTACCATTTAGGTTATCCCACCATAATTATTTTACCACATTCACGGGTTCTCAATGAGGTCATGACCACCAATTGTTACGCTCATCTAGTCTAACTGCCATGGTCTTGTTTATAATGCTTGTTTATTATGCGTTTAGGATAAAACTTTTTTTGCTTGTGAATTTGAGTTTTTTTTTATCAGTTTGATTATTATGTTGCCACCTATTCCAATTGTTTTTCCCAACTCAAGTTTTTCTTTGATTGTTTTATTGGTATATATTTTTGGCTCCTTATGTTTTTGCGTTTGACCTTATTTTGGTTTTATTTTGTGTTTTTGTTTTTAGTTTGGTTTTGTTTTGTCTGGCCCGGCTAATTCAGTCGGTAGAGCCTGAGAGTCTATCTCGGGGTTTGGTTCGAGCCCAGCTCCCACTTCATTCCTTAATTTCTCTCATGATTCTCAGGACGAATGTAGTCAGCCGGACTTCCTCCTTTCGTCCTGTCCTGTAATGGGCCAGGTTTTAAATTTTGGGTGTACTTACATTTTCCATCCTATAGTAATATATTATAGATCTTAATTTTTCACTCACTTTTAAACCGGTTTGTGTAACAACACAACTGGTTAAACATTCCAATGTACATCCAACACTTCCGGAAATAACTTAGTTTTTTTATTAATTTTCAATACTTTTTTCCGAACTATGGGAAAAAAATTGTGTAGAATGAATAAATTAATGGAAAGAAGGTACCCCATGTAAAAGAAAATTTTTTCTTATCAGGTATTTATTTTTATTTTAGCTCGTGCCGAAAAGGTATGAGACATTCATTGCGTTTTGTAACATGAACTGGCATGTTTTGTTTTGGGAGTGATGAGTTGGTTTTGGAATATGGAATTAGTTGGTTGGAGTTTGGCAAAGTAACGAGAAGTTCGTTTTATTTTGGGAATTGGAGGAGTTGGGAGTTTGAGTGTTTTAAAAATAAAATTCAAAGAAATATGTATGCCAATTTTTTGAGTGTGCAAAGTGGACGATACTCCTAAGTAGAAGATGCCAGCACATATTATATGGTGGACTTTTAGTTGTTTAGTGTATCAGGGTTAGAACTTTAATAGTAATTTTTTTGTTTATTTATACGTAATATTAATTACAATGTATTAGTTAGTTAGAATAGGGGGAGTTGTGGCATGACAATTCCCTCTTCTGGAGAACCTAGGTGGCAAATGAGGCACGAATTTAAATTTCGTTTATTTTAAATTTTTTGTAAAGAGGTTGGTCGTAAGAACCTTCGCTCAATCGAGCTAGCAGCAGGGTATTGCGTGCACGGCCAACTGGTAGACCTGCACGGTCAACCAGAAAAACCTCCTAATACAACCCCTTATCATTACCACCCCTTCAATAAATATAGTTATGAGTATCATTTTTCTATCATTCCAAATATATTTCAAGATTTATGATGAAAAAGGGTCGGAGTTAATCGGGGCAATAAAATATAGAGAAAATGTCATTTTTCAGAATTATACAAAAAATGGTGAGGTGTAAAAATCCAAAATACATTTTTAAGGAATACTGAAATGAAGCCCTTTCATATGATACCCTATACTCGTCTCGATAAAAAAATGTATATTCTCAAAGGCTTTACATCGCACCTCTGTAAACAGACAAATACAACTTTATTTACTTTTTAACCCGCCATATTGTGTGGATAGGTTAGTTTTATAAGCACCTAAAATTTGAAGTTCATCGGATTAATGGTTCACGAGATAATCGAAATATTGTGAAAAACACGTTGTACTCTCACCAATAGTTTTCCGTATAAAAAACGAACAGTGATCAAAGGGTCACCATATGGAGGTTATATACTGTTAATCCTTTTTATTTTACAGAATCTAAGAACTTGTCTGTTAACATATCTTTAGTATTGTAGGATATCTGATACCTTATTTATTGTTAAAAAACAAAAAAATTATTACCGGTATTGAATTTTCTTGTAAATGGAAAATTCTTTATTTCCGACTAAAATAATCGATAATTACCACAAATGTGTATTTGTGGTTCTTCAAATGTGTATGCGGTTTTTATCAACTAACTATCACTCTCCAAATTTTAAAGCAAGAAAGTAATTTCAGTTTAAAAATTCGCACCATTACTACTTTAATTTCTGACTCATTAAGATTAACTATAAACTATAAGATTTTTGTTTTGTAAAGTTCAACAATAACAACCAGCAAAAACTAGTGAGTTTCTAAAATGTCTAAAGGTAGAAAATTGAAGTCGAGTGTAATCTGCTGTATGATTTTCACACGTAAATAAGTTTTAGTGAACAGAAAATTCGGGAAACTGCCGATTTTCTTTTTGGAACAATACTAATGTATTAGGGGTGAAGCACCGAGTGCACAAACAAGAGTTTGAAACACTTAGACCATTTTAGATTAATTACTAAGACTGTTTTTGAAATATAATTTAATGATTTTTTCTAATTAATAATGTGTATCTGCAACTGTTGCATCAACATATTTAGCGACAACTGACTGTGAAGAACAAAGCTCTTTGTTGATTGTTAATTTAACCTCAAATATAATAAAAATTAAACACTGACCATTTCAACCGTGATTATTTTAACTCAAGATTTAGACATAACTATATAAAAAAGTCCGAGGGCCATAGATGACCATAGATTTATTAAATGTCACAACAACTTGATTCGTATTAGAAAACAATTTGTATTTCATCTTTCCATCAAATTCAAACAATATCTTTATTTTAATTTTAGGATCAAAATTCGTAACAATGCAATCAAATCATTTATAAAATAAAATAAAAATTTATTTCAGAGTTCAATACATTTAAATTGTTTTATTGTGTTCCGCTAATTCGCGCAACAGAATAAAATTAACAGCTATTTTTTTTTTATTCTATTAAGACTAATAACGCATACAATTATGGTTGGTAAAAAAACAAAAATAAACCAATATTCAAAGTTGCCGGAGGGATAAATGTATATTAATTTAATAATTTTTCTTTATGAATTATAAAAGAATTACTTATTTTTTTATATTTTATATTTTAATATTGTTATATATTCCTAAAGTTATAATTAATTTGTTTTTTTAGAATAAATGCGTTTAGGATCTATTAAAAATTTTATAATTTATTCTGATTCATTAATTAAATAAAGAAAAACTAGTATGTAAATTTTTTTTGAGATTTTTACGATTTGAGATTTTTTTTTCGATTTTTGAAACTTCGTTTGTTTCTTTAACTTGAACATCTTAAAATTATTGATAAAGTTTTTTTCTAATTTGAAAGCTAGGAATAAAGTTATGTAGCAATCATTAATTCTAAATTTCTTCTAAATTTTGTTGATGTGGTTGTGGTATGTTTTGAACTATGTAAAGGTCTTCGAAACATAGTTGTTACCAAATACTTTTTCATCTATCAGCTTCAAGTCATCTCCTATACAAAACCAAAAATTAAAAAAAAATTGTGTCTAGCTAACAAATTTTTAGGAATCTTTTTGTGTTGTATCGTAAACCATACGATATAAACTTTATGAAAAAGTTCAACAAAAAAAATGATACTTTTAAAAGTTATAATTTTAGTTTTTCTGTTGTTTTTGAATAAAAGTTGCTAGACTAAACTTTAATTTGATGAATCAAAATTTAAACTAAGTGATTGAATTTCATTAATTTTTTCTCGTATTTTTTGTGTAATTTCTTGTCGATTAAAATGTTTCTGTTTTCGGTAAATTTCAAAACAAAAAAAGTTTGGAAAATTAATTAATTAATTTGTTCATGTTTTTATGTTTTGCTAGTGAGATAATGTTATTTGTTTTAACAATATTTTGGTTAGCTGTCATTTATTGAGTTTTAGTAATTGAGATAAATTTGGAGGAAATGAATAATCTCCAAAAGTTTTAAATTAATTGATCAATTTATTTTGTAGCATAAATAAATTACATAAAACTTTGTATTCTTAGAAAAGCTGTTGAATCAAATTTCGTGGATTAGGATTATTCTAATAATTTACTGTTGAAACAAAATTTTGTTTATTACTGTTGTTTGATATTTTGCAATTTTAAGACAACAGAAATTAATGTTTAACAATTATTTTAAATTATCTCACTATTTAACTCACTGTTCTATCCTTTATTGTTTGATAATTTCATGTTCTACTAGTTTGTTGCTTATTTTCTTCTTTTTGTCACATTTTTGCCCATTATAATTATTTTTCCCTTTGTAATTTTCTTTCACCTTTTCTATCCGTTTTCTTTTTCGTAGTCTTCTTCTTTGTTGGTATTAAATTTTTGTATTGCTTTCTTATACCATTCCTTTTTTTCACTGCACTGCTAAAGGCTCTCAATTTTTTCTTTGCTGTCCAGTTCCTTCGCTTTCTTATACCATTCCCTTTTTTCACTGCACTGCTAAAGGCTCTCAATTTTTTCTTTGCTGTCCTGTTCCTTCTTCATATTATTTTTCTACGAATCTTTTTCTCCTATCTCTACTTTTATTTTATTTCTTTTCGAAGTTCCTGTATTTAAACTTTAATTTACTTATATTTTCATGTTTAGTTCTTTGTTATTTATATATATATTATTTCTTTTAGCTTTCTACTGTTCTTTGTCTTTTTATTTATTTGTCTGTATTTTTCTCAAACATTATTTGCATCTTTATTGTTTGTATAATTGATGTTTAGCCAATGTGTGGTAACTATTTTTCTTAATTAACATGGGGTTAATAGTGATATAAATGTAACGGAAAAACTACAACAATTAATATAGAAGTTATACGAGGGCGGATTGATAATGAGCCTACCTTGTGCTAGATGGCAGCACACACACAATTTTTTTTCTTCGAAATTGCGATCTGTCAAACGGCAGCAAAAGAGGTGGTTACTGAAGAAAATATCAATAAAATCCTCGATATCGTTATGAATAATCGCTGTGTGAAGTTGCGTGAGATTGTTGAAATGGTAAACATCTCATACGAACGTGTGTTCAGCATTTTGCATGAACATTTGCACATGAAAAAGCTATCGGCAAGATGGGTGCCAAGTTTGCTCAGTGTCGATCCAAAACGAGTTCGAGAGACCACTTCACAGCAGTGTTTGGACATGATAAAGCGTAATCCTGTTGATTTTTGGCGTCGATTAATAACTGTTTATGAAACGGGGCTCAGCACTACACACCTGAAAAAATCAATCGAAACAATGGGTGGAAGCTGGTGGAAGTGCTCCGAAGAAGGCAAAGGCAGTGAAATCGGCTTGCAAGATTATGACTACTGTATTTTGGGATGCATTTGGAATGTTGCTAATCGATTATCTTGAAAAAAGATCCACAATCACAGGAAAGCATTATCGTGCATTATTGGATCAATTGAATGATGCAATCAAGGAAGAACGACCACATTTAAAGAAGACAAAAGTGCTTTTTTTCAAGACAACGCACTGGTTCACACAGCATTAGATACGATGCTAAAATTACGTGAAATACACTTCGAATTGGTTGATCATCCGCCTTATAGTCCTTATAGTCCTAGTGACTTTTTCCTGTTTCCAAACTTGAAAAAATGACTCGCAGGAAAAAGATTCAGCTCAAACGACGAAGTGATTACCGAAACTAACGCAAATTTTGAGGGTCTGCCGACATCGTATTATTCAGATGGTATAAAAAATTTGGAATATTGTCTTACTAAGTTTGTCGAAGTGAAAGGAGACTATGTTGAGAAATAAATGGTTTTTGAAAAAAAAAAAATGTTCCCTACTTAAGTAGCTTCATTATCAATCCGCCCTCGTACTCATTAGAAATATAGTAAAATCGCGCCATTAAAGGAGCACACACCGTAGAGTGAAAAGGCTCAAAAGAGTTTTTGGAGACGAGTTAGGGCTATATTAATAGATATTTAGTAGAAAAAAATAGACAGACTTGAACGACGGATTTGGATGAAAAATTCAACCACAACAAATGACGTACAATGGATAAATAATGTCTGGCTGCGTTCAGTACATAACATTAGTCATCTAGTTGATTTTAACCCTTCTAAAAAAATTGTATCATTTGCGTAGTGTTCTAAATTTAAAAAATATTGATGTCAACAGGGTATTGTCCGTTTCATTGAAAATAATAACCATATTTTCTGAAATTTTTTATCATAACTCAACCTTTATTTATCATCATTACATAAAGTTTTTTGTAATTTGTTTCAGACTTTACATTAATCTAAACGCAAAAAAACCATAAAATGAAGATGAATTGGAATAAAACAATTTGGGCGGATATGATGTGTTCAATATTATGGTAAGCAAAATAAACTTTAATTTTTTATTCAAAATTTCGAAATGTGTTTCTAATGATGGTATTAAATTCATATTTGATTAAATGCAATGTGTAGTTCACTAAACATTACCTATAAATATCTTCAAATTACTAATAAAAATCAGATGCACAATTAAGATAAAACACAAGCAATTCAAAAAACTCATTTTCACAAAATAATAACCCAGAGTAACCAATAAAGATAATATTGATCGTTTACATTTCTTATGCGATAGAATAGATATAGATATGTTGGGAAATCATATTGTTCTGAACAAATAACGCAATGGATACAAGAAAAGAAATAGGCAAAAAACCATTTGATAAGAAAATTAACCATCATAAAAAAAATCTGATAATTTCATTACATGCTCGTCTGTAGAATTTCTTTTTTATTAACATCAATTTTATCTTTTTAAAAACGGTTTTAAGAAATAGGATAATAACTACTAAAATCTCCTATTTCCAAACACAATAAACCCAACCTCAAATTTGTTCTAGAAAAACAGTAAAAAAAAGTTGTGGAAATGAAAATACATTTATTGAAATGATATTACCACACGAACGTTGAATATAAGCATCAATCCGCTTTAATAAACAGCGAAAAATAATGTTTGTTAATTATATAGACATTGATTAAAAGACAATAGGATTGTGATGTAGGCACCCACGTGATACACCTGCAATAAGAATTTTAAAACCTATACCTACAAACACTACAGAAACACGAACATATTCTGGAAATCCTACCTGTTTTTGAATTTAATTTATTTCCTTTGAGTATTTCCTTTAAGGAGGTACCTCTGTTCTGCATGTTCAGTTTAAATGTTTAGTCAGCGTTTCACTTTATTTACGACAAGATTTCATTTTGCAAGATTCAAACAGGTAATTCTATTGATATAACTTTCAACTAAAATTCGAATATGTTCGTAATGTGTGACTAGATCCTTGAAAATGTCAGAAAATGAAATAGCTCAGAGCAAGAGCTTGTCTGTCCATAGAGCTACAATACTTCGAATAGTTTTTTAACAATTGGTTAAATTCAAATTGATCATTATGATTTGATTTAATCCTAGAGCTTTCCCAGTTTTGGTATGGTTTTAGATATTTTCCTGATATTTGAAATGTGTAAAGTTTTTAGAAAAAGTTTGGAAAATTTTCTCTCTTGAGTCTCGGGCCGAATGTAATTGAGCATAATTTCTGATACAGGTTTTGTAGTACAAATTCAAAATTTTGCATATCAAATTCAACATTTTCAATTCAATTCAACCACTTGCAAATCCAATCCAACCTAGGCAGCATTAACGAACATTTTATATTTTCTTCAACTTCTACGTTGCCGCATCATTGCGTTTTTAATAGACATTGTGTTCCATCTGACATATTCAGCCTCTAAATCCATTGCTTAAATATTTTGTAGAGTTATGCACTTTTTACTTCACAACAATTTTAAATTGTGTGAAGTAATGTAATCTATCGTGAAAAAAAAAATCTTACATACCCCAAATTTTGTTTTTTCTTTTGTTTTGGACCATCCTCTATCTAAATAGCCAATAAAAAGTTTGGTGTCTGCCAATAAAAAGGTTGGCGTCTGTGTGTGGGTGGGTGGGTGGTTGGCTATTTGCATAGGATCTTGATGAAACTTTGGCAAATGATACAAATGATACAGGTTCACTTGAAAATGGAAGATCTGGATTCATGTCAAATTTGGACAAAATGGCGGGGGGTCTCCCGAACACCTACAAGTTTAAATCTTGAATAACTTCTAATCCCGGACTATGATCTTACTGAAACTTAGTATATAAGGTTTTAGTACAGTTTCCAATATTTCTGCATACCAGCTTCCGGTTTGTCACTTCCGGTAAAAAATTCTTTTTTGTACTTTTTTAAGTTTTTTCAGTGTCTTTATGCACACTACAGCCTACAATAATGAAGTGATTTTGATAAAACTTATGGAAAAGGTTTCAATTAGTTTGAGAAGATAGTTTTCATCTTTTGGAACACATTAATCAAAGTGGCGGGGGGTCTACCATACAAATGCTGACTTTCACACTTTGTTTTTAAAGTTTGTTGGGAGCATACAGACTTCATTTATTAATTTATTTTAATGACACTGAAAACCGATGGAAACTTAAATAACAAAGAATTAATTAGTTTTTGGACAATATTGGAATAAGTGGTGAGGTCCTCCCGAACACCTGTTCGCTGTGTCACCATTTTTTCAATGTTTGTTGGGAGCACACAGCATTTGTTCGTGAACGAATTTTGATGACACTTTGGAAAAAGATGCAAACGTTTATGACAAGGAACTGATTAGTTTTTGAGCGACAGTGAACAAAGTGGTAAGGGGTGTCCCATACACCTGTTTTTTGAAAGCTCAATAACATCTGTACATGATAATTGAATTGGACGAATCTTGGTACATGAGCTTTTAGTACAATTTACAACAATCTGCATCCCAACTTCCGGTTTTTCACTTCCGGTAAAAAATTTTTTTTTGTAAATTTTCAATTTTTTTCAGTGTGTTTATGCACACTACAGCCTACAATAATGAAGTGATTAGGATGGAACTTATGGAAAAGGTTTAAATTAGTATGAGAAGATAATTATTATCTTTTGGGACACATTGATCAAAGTGGCAGGGGGTCTACCATACAACTGCTGACTTTTCACACTTTAAAGTTTTTAAAGTTTGTTGGGAGCATACAGACTTCATTCATTAATCAATTTTAATGACACTTTGAAAAAAGATAAAAACTTAAATGACAAAAAACTGATTAGTTTTTGGACAATATTGGGATAAGTGGTGGGGGGTCCTCCCGTACGCCTGTTTATTGTTTCAATGTTTGTTTGAAGCATACAACATTCGTTCGTTAAGTATTTTGATGACACATCGCAAAAAGATGCAAATATGTATGGCAAGGAACTGATTAGTTTTTTTAGCGATAGTAAACAAAGTGGTAGGGGTCCTCAGAGCACCCATTATTTTGGAAGCTCAATAACATCTGTACATGATAATCGAATTGGATGAATCTTGGTACATAAACAATTAGTACGGTTCACAACAGTTCTGCATCCCAACTTACGGTTTGTCACTTCCGGTAAAAATTTTTTTTATTTTTTCGCGTACAATAGAATTTATGTTTGTTGGGATACTACTGCTTGCTTTAATATTTTTATAATTAGAACTACGAAGTCTATAGCATTGGTTAGCTTTTAATTAAAGTATTTGATGGATATTAGCTCATTGTATATCCAGAACACTATCTTTCCAGCACTGTGGTGAAGTCAGTCTATGCATCAGCGTCGCAATATTTTTTTTTATTAATTAGTTGGACATTTTTAGCACACTAAATATGGAATTTTGGCTAAAATGCAATGTCAACTAGGCAAGAATGGGGGATGGGCAAACGGAAAAGGAAGGAATAAGGACAGGGAAATAGCTAGGTTAGTTGTTTTACATAAAGATGACATTTTCTTTAAATGAGAAAAATAGAAGAAATTCTTGATCCATGTAATATGTTGAAAATGATAATATTATTGATGATAGGATCTCTAAGCAATTTTTGTATTTCTAGGGGAAAAAAAGGGGTGAAGAAGCCAACTTTTCGAAAGCTGGTTGTGCTTTCCTTGTCAATGCAAAAAACTGTAAAACGGAAAAAACGATATTATGTTTAGTTTGGAAAATCACGAAAGGTTAAGTATTATGACACAATAATTGTAAAAAAACCATGAGATTACAGAAAAAGTTAAGAAACTATTCTAAAACGAATTATTATTCTAGTTCCTTCAAAAACATATCACACTCCTCCAAAAAACGACGTTTCAACCATACCGAGTCCATCCTTATCCAAGCCCTCCACTCATCCCGCCGGTTTCTCTCCTCTCATCCCGAGCTAATCATTCTCCCCGCCGATAAAGGCAACATCAGTGTCGTTATGCTGTCGTCATCTTACCAAGAAAAAATGGAATTGCTCCTCTCCGACGTTACGACTTACAAAATTCTTACAACCAATCCTACCTCCTCAGCTGTCAAAACTAACAACAAATACGTAGACTCCCTTCTTTCTACCAACTATATTGATTCCCAAACCTCTTTCCGTCTCCGTTCCTGTGTTTCGCCTCTCCCCAAAATCTATGGTCTCCCAAAGATGCATTAGAAAGACATCCCCCTTCGTCATATTGTTGCTAATTACTCATCCATCATTCAACCTATCCAAATTTCTAAACTCAATCCTCCTACAAGTGTGCAATACCTCCTGTTTCAACGTCAAAAATTCTCAGGAATTCAAACTTTTTCTTTCCAACAAAATCATTCCGCCCAATCACTCCCTGGTCTCATTTGATGTCGTCTCCTTGTTCACCAATGTACCTGTCCAGATGGCCCTAAATGCTATTCGCAGCCATTGGGACACCATCAAAACCATCACTCCCATCCCCTATCTCCTTTTTCAACAAATGATCATGTTTTGCACGGTCAACACCTCTTTCTTTACCTTCCGTTCCAACACGTATGCACAAATCCGTGGCCTCGCCATGGGCAACCCTCTTTCCCCCACCCTTTCTGACCTGGTCTTGGAAGATGTTCTAAACAAATCCTTGGACCAACTTCTATACTTCCCTTTATTTTTTAAAAAATATGTCGATGACATCATATGTTGCATTCCTACCGCTCACATCAACAACACTCTGACCTCCCTAAACTCAATCTCTTCATCAATTCAATTCACTCATGAAGTTGAAAACAATAACCAAATCAGTTTTCTGGACATTCTCATTCTTCACAACCAAGATAGCTCTATTTCCATTGATTGGTATCATAAGCCCTTTTCTTCCAACCGCCTGTTAAATTTTCTCTCTGGACACTCCTTCAACACTAAATTCAACATCGCTTATTCTTTTGCCAAGCGGGTCTTGTCCCTCTGTGACGAAGCTTTATATTTTTTTCCAAGTACTCTGTTAAATATTGATGCAAAGAGCATTAGTTTAACTTTATATAGCAGACTTTGTAGTGTTTTGTAATGGAAACTTCCGTAGGACCTATATATGTAGCAATTTGCATTACATATTCAATTTTTTTAAACTGTGTTGATAGAATTAATAAACAATTTCCTATAGTTAGTAGCTGCTGCACGAAATCGACTTTTTAGAGATGCATGAGAGGCATGCAATGTGTTGTGGTCAGCAAATCTGTGAGTTGGATGCACTGTAAAATAAACAAGGTTGGTGTAAGTGCAGAGCCTTGGGGAACACCAGCATTCGTTGTGAAAACATTGGATGTGTAATGCCAACTAAATTGACATAAAATTGGCGACCTGTAAGAAAACTAGGAATCCATGATAGTAAGATCATCTATGCCATTAGATTTTAATTTATCTATAAGACTTCTATGCCACACTTTATCAAAAGCATTGAAATACCCAGAGAAACACTAATGGTTTCAACATGGTGTTTCAGAGATTTGCTCCACATATGTATTACGTAGGCTAATAGATCACCTGTAGGCTAATAGATCACCTGCTAATAGATCACCATAGATCATTACTTCTACGAAAATCATACTGCTTAGCATCGATAATTTGTGACACGTCCAAATATTCCATTAGGTTGTAGTTAACATATTTTTCAAATATCAATAGCCAACTTCCAACACTCGGGGAATATTCTGGTTTTGTAAGATAAATAGAAAAGTTTGGTTAAAATTGGAGCAAGTTGTCTAGCAAAGATTTTTATAATAATGGGTGGAATACCATCCGGGCTAACGGATTGGTTAATATTTAGGAATAAAAGCATTTTACGTATGATATTACTCCGAAAAATAATTGGCTTCATTTTGGTTTCGGCTGGGTGAATGAGTGTAGGAGAATGAAGTGGTTCAGTTATGTTAGAGTTTCTTGTGAAAATGCGACCCAAAAGAACCGCCTTTCCTTTTTTTTTTTTAATAAGAAGTGTTGTGTAGTAAGAATTACAAAATGTGTCACAACAACACATAGATACCTTTTAAGACGTAAGTCCCACAACAACATGCGTCTTGAGGTATAGGTGGACACTTTTTTTAAATCTTTGTGGATTGCAGGCACTCGAGACTATTGATTCGGGCAAAGCATTCCATGTGTACGATGTACGCACAAAGAAATCCCCGAGTCACTCACTGGAATGACATTTAATACGAAGGTTGGATTAGATGATCGAGTGAAATTGTACTGCACTGATTTAACTGACTGAAAGAAATTACGAGAATCAGATGGATATTCGGCGAATTTGTTTGCTTTGCCTTGTTCGCTATAATTAAGGGCGTTGGGGTTTTATTGACAGTAAGGTATTTGCAGTTGCGATATAGCATGTCCGATGTCAGGTTGATGAAATTAGGTTTAACCAAGCAATATAGAAGGATTCAAAAAACACCTAATAATAATAGTTCTATTGTTAGGATGATAAACCTTGGGACGTCAAAATAGCAACCAAGGGGGTTGAAATGTTCGATGATGGCGTTGTTGGAGTCTTAAAAACAAATATTTTCGTCTGTATTCTTGCTTTCCGAAGTTGTTTGGTTTCCCAACATAAACGGTACCACAATCACTATAAAACAGCTGGAATATAGTATTTAAACATTTTAAGGTCGTGAAAAAGAAGAGAGTTGAGAAAAGTAGGTTATAAGATAGCCAACCGCACTTCGATAAATTTATTTTTGAAAAAGACTTTGAAGACGTAGCTAAATCCAGTGTTGTGTGAAAACAGAATGTCTACTTGGTCAGAAAAGGGAGAGGGGGGGTGGGGGGGGAAATAATAGGTGGACGGTAAGGGGAGGAAAATCGATATTTTTAAGAATTTTTTAGATCTTTTCAATGTTACCTTCAGGATAGTATTGTCTGTCACAAAGAGGCAAGACTCGTTTGGCAAAGGAATATACTATGTTGAATTCGGTGTTGTTTGCGTGTGCGGAGAGGAAGTTTGAAAGGAGTTTAGAGGAAATGCGTTCATGGTACCAATCAATAGAAAACATGCGGTCTGGGTTAGGAAACACTTCTTTGGGAATATCGATGTTGATGAGATTCATGCGTGAGACGAATTAAAATGGATATCCGGCGGGGCGTGGTCTTAGTAAAGGCTGGTGACAGCTGTTTGATTGACTCGATTATGTTGTTGATTTTCTGGTGTTCGGAAATGAAAAAGTGTACCAGGTTCTAGAAAGAATACTAGCTACACTGATGTAGCTCGGTTTGGTTCTGTGGAAACATGAGAGCATTAATGCTGCAGATGGTGTTAGAAATGTCGAGTTTGAGAACCTGTTTGTTTAGACTGTGAAAAAGCCGATTAAGGGGAATAGAAGTCTAGGATAAAATATCAAATTCAGCATAGACTTTTCCTTTACCAATCGAGTTCTATCTTTTTATGACAAAAAAGTGTATTCCTGCTTTCCTTTCTGTATTCTTGCTTTCCGGGGTTGTTTAGTTTCTCAACATAGACGGTATCACAATCACTATAAAACAGCTGGTATTAAAATGTTCCAAGGTTGGACTATGATCTAGGATATAGGAAAAAACGGGAGTTGAGAGAGGTAAGATATGAGATAGTCAAACTGGCTTCGGAAAATTTATTTTTGAAAAAACATTGAAGATGTAGTAAAATTCAACAGAATGTCAACGGGATCAAGAAAGCTAGAAGGGACAGAAATAAGAGGTGGAAGGTAAACGGAGAAAATTTGATGTTCTTAAGGATTTTTGAGATGTTTGCAATATTACCAGGAGAGTATTCAGAAAGAGATAAAGCTCGTTTGGCAAAGGAATAGCCTTTGTTGAATTTGGTGTTGTGTGAGTGCGCGGAGAGGAAGTGTAAAAGGAGGTTGGATGAAATGGGTTAGATCCAAAGATTTTTTGAGAACATCTCTTAAACCAACTCTAAAGAGTAGGAGAAAGGGGGTTAACCATGTCAAAGCCTCGGATTTGTCCGTTTGTGCTAGCACGGAAAGTGAAAAGGAAGTCCTTACTGTGAAGATTTCGATCATTTGTTGAGAAAAAAAAGATAAGGAATATAAGTGATGGTCATGATGTGATCACACCGGGTGTTTTTGAAGCCAGTTGGCATTTTGGTGAATAGAAAAATGACATAAAAGGTAACTGGGGAAAGGTGGGCGGAATGATTTTGCTAGAAAGGAACTGTTTGAAGCCGTGTGAATTTTTGACGTTGAACTGGGCGGTATCACAAATCTGTAGGAGGATCGAAAGGATTACAAATGTGAGCAGGTTGAACGAAGAGGATGAGTTTACGATGTTGTGGAAAAGAGAAATGCCTTTCTCACGTATTTTTTAGAGGCCTTAGATTTTTGGAATGGCAGAGGCCCTAACTCGGCATTAGAGTCAATATTAATCGAAGGAGGAAGGAGTTTACATAGATGTTGTTAGTTTTGACAGCCTTTAAGTCAGGGTTGTTACTTCGTTTTTTATAGGTTGTTGTGTCCAGAAGGAGCAAGTTTATTTTTGATAAGACAGCATAATAACACTGAAGTTTCCTTTGTGTGATGGGATAATGTTAGCTCAGAATAGGGAGATAGCAATCGACGAAAACACATAGGCTATTATCAGTATGGACTCAGTGTGGTAGAAACGTCGAATTTTGTGGAGTGAAGTGCGTTTTTGAAGGAACTGAGGAACAAATGTTTCAAGGAACTCATCGACCGTGAAGGATTTAATATCAGATCTGGCGTTTGAATGAAAAACTTTCAATAATTGACATGATGGCTGAGTGCTGACTTTGTGTTGTGGTTAAGAGATGTATGGTAAGATTTATGGTTGAGACGAATTAAAATTGATATCGGGGTGGCTGTTCTTAAAGAAGGCGAGTGAGTTTGCTGGTGAGAGCTGTTTGATTTGCTTGATGATGTTGTTTATTTTCCAGTGCTGTAAAAATAATAAATAAACTAGAATGCTGGAAAAAACGCTAATGTAGCTTGGGTTTGCCGGTGCTATGTAAGGATGAGAGGAGATACTGCAGATTATTCCGCATGGAGGGATCAGTTTTTATTGTTTTGAAATTTTTTTTTATTTTTGATCTACGGGTGTGACAACCCCGCGTACTCCAGTCCCTGCTATTGACATACGAGTTAACGTGAGATATCACATACCACTGGCAATAGCAGTGAGATATCACTAGCCAAGGTGACATCTTAGGGATGGTGGCGGATGAACTGTATTCAGTCAACGACAGCATCCTCAATCTTAGCTGTAAAATAATCCTTGATGATGAGACGCTATTGCTTCGTTGAAGAAACGAGCCTTCATATAACTATGTGGGCTTTAATCTTTAAGAAAGACGGTGCGTCACAGGATCAAAGAATATGCAACCGGCTGGATTATTAGCAGCTACATTTTTGTTTTGTTTCAGCAAATTTTTGTAAAAATTTGCTATTTACTTTTTAATTTACTTTTATTTTCTTTATTCTATCATAAAATATTGGCCTTTGTCATATTTTGTCAGTGATAGGATTTTTTGTTTAGCTATCCATTCTTTAACAAAAAAAATAAAAAAACAAAAAAGAAAGATTTACGTCCATCAACACCTTTGAACGTATGTTGTTGTGGGACCTTGGTCTTAAAAGGTTTTTGTGTGTTGTTGTGACGCATATTGTAATTCGTACTACACAACACATTTTATTAAAAAAAAAAAAAAAGATGGTGTTAGAAATGGTGAGGTTAAGAATCTGTTTGTTTAAATTGTGGAAAAGCCAATTGCAGGAGTACAAGCCTAGAATGAAATACTGAATTCAACATAGGTTTTTCCTATGCCAATCGAGTCCTATCTCATTATGCCACAATAGCTGTCTTAATAACATTTTAAATCTCAAACATTCCTGAAACAACATTTTTCCTCCTCTTACAATCCAGCGGGAGCGCGAAGAGGAAAAGAAGTGTAGTATCACTCCTATTCCTCTTCGCGCTCCCGTTCACATCCTGTTTTCATACACCCAACAATTTAATTTATATCTTAAAAGACTTTTTCAGAAATAAATTCCTCGAAGTCAGTTTGGCCATCTCTTATCCTATCTCTCTCAACTCTCTGATTTTCTCCTATATCAAAGAACATACTCTAACCTTGGAACGTTCCGATGTCATTTACCAGCTGTTTTTTGGTGATTGTGATACGGTCTATATTGGGAAAAACCAAACAACTCCTGAAAACAAGAATACAGAAAGAAATATTTCTGTTTAAGCATACCAATGGCTCCAACAACGCCATCATGGAACATTTCAAATCCTATATGGTCACTATTTTGACATTTTTATCTGTATTTATTATTATTATTCAATCCTTTGTACATTAAAATACTTTGTGAATTTGTGATTCACTTTTAGAAAATTTTAGTCTTTTAAATTTATCTGCTGCTCTTAGGTGATACGGTTGTTTTTCTTCTACAGTTGAAGTGCCGCTCGTAAGATAATGTGGAAGTTTCCGATGCTTCATCTTAAAAACAAAAATCATGCTATTGTATACCAATCTTTGATTTACATTTCATCCACTTCAATTCATCTAACATATCTGCAATGTGTGCTCGTCTGAGTCATTTTAATATCATTCTCATCCCTTTATTTTGCAAAATATGTAGTCTTCTCTTAATGGAGCTTGCTCTGTGTACAGCATTGTTCAACAATAATCAAGCTGCGGTAGAACCAAACCATTATATAACATTGTCGATGTTTCAACAGCTACGTAACGTCTTATTTTGCTTAAAAATCCATCTTCTTCGCTGTTTTTTACAGAAATATTGACTTTTGTATCCAATTTATTGATGCCTCACACGAACGGTTATTACGAGACCAGACCAGACTGATGATCCAGCAGTATACTTTTATTTTCTAAAAATTTCTCAGTTGACGTTCAAATATTTTTTGAAATTATTTAGTTTCATAGCTATACATGATTTTTTATTTTCTTCATCTAATCCGAATTTCACATAATTTATTTCTTCATTTTTGTTTTTTTTTTTCACCCATTTTCATTCAACACGTTTTCATTCAACATGGTTTCTTTGAAAGAGAAAGACAGGAACTGTCACGTTCTATTCTAAATGTTGTACAGGTTAAAATTACATTGGTACGATCTACAACGAAGAGAGTAACGTATCGGTATTGTAAAAAAATTTAGGTGCGCACTGTGTAATAAACATTGAACCTGCTAGTGATTCACTAGCAGGAAGCAATCGGTAGACTTAATGCCTAGCGAAGTTTTTACAACGAGTGTCAGCCATGTGAGTTCGAGAAGAAACTTCCCCCAGTTCAGTACAAAATAATCAGACATACTCGCATTTGAAACTACATAAACGCATTTTAATTAATTAAAACAAAGAACAGGGAGTCTGACGATCCAAAATGCTGAAGAGACCAAGTTCATCACACACAACAATATGACCACAATTGTTACTACATTTGGTAAATTAAAAATATTTCACTCAACCCACTTAGTTCGTGGTGGATCCCAATCTTCACCCTTTCCCTACCTCACCTATCATCACGAGTTTCTTATCTTAAATAACAAAAACCAACTGAATCTGTCGCGCCAATGCCCAGGCGATTGTTGAAGTAAATGTAACAATATCAAATCAATAAATTCATTGCGCCGTTGAAAAATAATCATATACTAAATAAATATAATAAATAATCATATACTAAATGTGACCAATAATAACAATTCAATATATTCATTGCGACACTGAGCCTGGCGGTTGACGTCTTCTTGATGTTTATTTATAATTGTCCTAAAATCCTAAACCAAGTATATTCCATCAAAATACCCCCACCTCCTCTGCTTTAACAGATAGAAATCTGGAGGGCGTGCTAAAAAACCAATTTTGGCACCAAGGCAATACTGATCGGAGTGAATCAAAAGTCAACAAGTAGAAAATTGTTGTACGTAGTGTTGAGCGAGATCACCCAGTAACAAACATTTTATTATCTTTGTTCTTTTTTATTAAGAACAGCATTGCATGTTGCTTCTCTCTGTTCACATTCATCCGGATAAAGCTGAATATCACTAAATTTAGAGTATACAATGAGGATAATTAATGACTTTATTATAATTAACTCAAAAATTATTTGCCAACATATCCCCTTTCTTTCTCTTTTTATATGGATGGATCGTGATGGATCTGATCTGATTGATTTTTGATTGATTGATTGATTTCATACGAGCGCTTCTGGTGACAATATTTATAAAAAAACAACAAGATCAGCAACAGTGCGACGCTAATAAATTTAATTTTTTCTTCTTGAATCGGATTAATAAATTTTACTAAACACAAATGAAATTTTTCTACCAACTTAACTATCGTTTTTTTAAGAATCGGGCAGTCGTGGAAATTTTCAAAATTTTTTTTTTACAAATTTGGTATCAATCGATCGGGCTTGGCCGTCTCCCGAAAACTTTATGAGATTGGTGTAGGTAGGACCCACCCCCACCCCTTTAAACCCTCTTTAAGTTTTAGCATATAAAAATCTATAGAAAATAAATAGGAAGAGATAAAAAAAATTTAATGGCACCATTATCTTTTATTCAGACCGGTACAACTTTTGAGTCCAAAAGTTGGTTTGCACCCCACCCCCAACCAACCCCGGGGGTGGGGTTGACACATTAAATGAGTAAAATATGTCATGTGGGGTATCGTTAGAATCAGAATTTCATAACAAATACAATCCCTTATATTACCTCCTGATCGGTGACATTACCATTTCTACCTTATCGTAGAAAAAAATATTTTTTTTTCATGTCATGTTTGGTGTCGATTTCAATATAATCGGGGATGCTGAGTTCAATGATGATGATAAAAATGGTGGCCGGACTCGGGGTACTCCAAAAAGGGGTGGAGGTTGGGGGTCGGTTATAAAAAATATCGAATTTATCGTCATAATAAAAATTGGGGTCGGACTCAGGGTAGTCCAATAATAGGTTATACAAAGTATCGAAATTATTGTCATTATTATCGATTTTTACATAATTGAGGATGCTGAGTTAAATGGTGATGGTAAAAACATTTAATATGTCAACCCTACCCACGGGGTTGGTTGGGGGTGGCGGTGCAAACCAACTTTTGGACTCATAAGTTGCGACGATCTGAATAAAAGATAATGGTGCCATTAAATTTTTTTATTCTTCCCATTTATTTTATATAGATTTTTATATGCTAAAACTTAAAGACGGTGTAAAGGGGTGGGGGTGGGTCCTACCCTACCACACCAATCTCATAAAGTTTTCGGGAGACGACCAAGCCCGATCGATTGATACCAAAATCACAAAATCGAGTCAAAAAAATTTCCAAAAACCACGTTTTCTGCCCGATTCTTAAAAAAAAACGATAGTTAAGCTATAAATTTAATATAAAACTACAAGTGCTTTCGCAAGAAAAGAAAACAAATAAAAAACTGAGAACCATTTTCGGTCAAATAATTTTCATTAACTGCCTCCAAATTACAAAAAATCCAAGCAAATATCAATGAAAATGCCATGAACCAACAGCATATAAAATGAGATAGCAAATCAAAAAAATATCCTTCTGGACCGGGTGCAGAGAAAATATGAATAAAAAAGACGATCAATTGTATTTAATGTATTGATTTACGATAAAGCAACAATTGAAGTTTTGAATTTTATTTATCTTTGAATTTTATTTATCTGAAGTCTAGAGTAGCAGAACGCGTAGTTAGCACGTTCTATTGAACCTTATTAGAAAATTATTTTAGAACAGATGTTTCGCTTAGATCGAAAAATCTGCTACAATAATCATCATTAATGAACCTCTTAAGGGTTTAACAGTTGGCATCAATTTTTCATAAACAATTTTTTTATCTTAATGTCATTGATTGTTTGATATAAAAATTAATCCCAAACTAAACTTTGACAAAAAGTCAAAACAACTTTTTCATAAAATTAATAAAATAATAAAATTTTTTTTGGCAAATGACTATCTTTTACATCTTCTTGTTAGAAAATTATCGCTCGCAAAATCAACAAATATTTTAAGCTCAAATTAAAACTTTTTTTAACAAAACCTTACAAAATAATTCTAGACCCTGAAACTGTACAAAATTTTATAAACAAAAATTAGTTGAACATTTTCTTAACGCCTTAAGTAATTCATGTCATCGATTTATATTAGAAAATTTATGTAATAGAAAAAATAAGGGAGGTATCTCCTTCTAAAATAATATAAAACAAAACAAATTTAAAATTCTAATAGTAACCAGATGAAATTATAATGATTATTCGTTTAATCATAACAATATTCTATGTCTTACGGCAGTCAATACAAAAATAAAAGGTAACCAAGTATTCCTACGCATTATTCAAATTATTCAAAATAAAATTTTATTCTATGCTTTCAAGGATGGGAGAATGTTTTTCATGATGATGAAAATGATTTTGTTGTTGAGCTGATGAGAGTTGTTGATCGGTTCGGAATACCAATGAAAATTGAATTAGATAAAAACTAAATCGTTTTGTTTTTATATATTTCGTGCTTTCATCGCTTTATTTTTTTTAAAATTACGTTGAAATTTGAATATATCAAATTAAATTTATTGGTGTGACAAGGTAAATTTTTTAAATTTATGTTATTTTATGGGATAAATTCAATTGGTTTTTGGGAAAGTATTTGATTTTCATTTCCTTTAATTTAGAAACAATAACAAATATGCGCTACCTGGAATAAATCCAAAATATTTTTCCAATGAGAAAATAATCAAAATGAATATCTTTTACAACATGATTATATTTCATAGTCGTTATCAAAAGCATTATAAAATGGTACTCAACCAGAAAATGCACATCCATCCATTTTAAATTTATTTCTAAATCAATTTCACTTCATAAAATGACTGTCAATAATACAACAAACAACACACTAAAGTGAATGATTTTCTATTTTAATGCATCTCCTGATAAAATATTTATATTCTTATCGATAATGGAAAAGAAAAAAATTTAAATATAAAAATATACTCCAACATCACAAGACTATGACTAACATTTTCTTGAAAATAGTTTTATCTTTGGTTCTTCTTAATCTTATTGTGGTTGAACAATAAGATACTGGAAAGGAATAAAAAATTGATTTTCCACATTTCCTTTCTTTTGAAAATTTCGAAAAAAAGGTTTTTCGAACGTGGTTAAAAGTTGTCAGTAGACAAAATCGTAAAAGTAACTACACAGTAGCAAGAAATTAAATGCTAACGTTTAAAAATAATTTTATATCGTTTTTTTTGATAACGTAAGGCACATCACTGAATTTACATAAAATTCCAAACAAATTGTTATACAAAAACAAATTCAACAAATAATTCTTATTAATTCTCAATTTGGGTATTAATGTTGACCAAATGCTTTAAATCCAATGTCCTAAATTTTACACCAGTGTTCGAAAAAAAAATAATTATTCTCAATTATACGATACTTAAGGTTTTATTTAAAAAATAAAATGGTAATAATTTAAGTGCGATTGAACTTTTTTATTCCATCATTAAACTTATTCAATGGATACCAACAAATTTAATAAATTTTAGCAATAAATTTAAATAAATAAATTTAGGTTGAATGGAACACCAACATTACGATAATAACCGTTCGTATATGGAAGTTTATGATTGGAAATGATTTATTGATTATATTAAAATTATATATTTTTATGAAAGCTTATTATTCTGGATTTAAAGATTTATAGGAATTTTGGTTTGGGAATATAAAAAAAAATTCAGTATTGGAATTATCAGTAAAAGATGATACTGTGAATATCATTCATTGAATGCTAATCTCTATGTTTCTGTAATTTCTTATATTAAATTTATTAGATATCTTAATCTTTCTAGCATCTCTCTTTTTGCTTTTGTAATATAAAATTCCAGTTTTTTTTAGTGGCGTTCATGCTCCACGTAGCAGCGTTGCCAGACTAACTAGCTTCGAATATTCACCACGGTCATTCGCAACAGCGACATAATTACCATGGCAGCCGATTTTTTTTAAGGTCGTTTATTTCGTCCGTCTCCCATTGCAGTCGTCCTCTACCTCGTGGTCGCCCACTCCCTGGGGCACTAACGTACATTTTTTAATCATGCCAGACAGTGAAATGACTCGTAAAACATGCCGAACCAAGCAATCCTATTGGAACGCCTACAACCTATTATATCTGGACCCTCAAGAAGGTCTCTAATCTCAAAGTTATATCGCATTCTGTACTCTCCATCATCTGTCTTAAGTGGACCAATAGATAAATGTCATTTTGTGTAAGGGCCCACATTTGTGACCCATACATCACTACCAGTCTAATCAATGTCTTGTATAACTTGAGCTTGGTGTTAGTTGATACATACGGTGATCCAAGGATAGGCTTAATTGAGTAGAAAGTTCGATTACCTGCAGCGATTCGAGTTTTTATGTCTGTAAGTATGCTGTTGTTTGAGTCAAGCATTGATCCCAAATATTTAAAGGATTCAACTCCCTCAATTCGTTCATCGCCGCACATCAAATCTTTCTTCTCAGCCTCTCTTGAATCATTCATATGTTTTTTTTTTATTAATTAGTTAGACATGTTTAGCACACTAAATATGAAATAATCATTATTCAGACTCTTTGAATATCCGAAGATACCATGTCAACTATAAAGGAAGGAGATGAGAAAAATGGAAGAAATGAGGATATAGGGATAACTATACTAATTGTTTTAAATGTCGAGGGACATTTTCTTTAAATGCCTGAGGGACAAATTCATCGGGGAATATAGAGGAGGACAGTGAGCTCCACAATTTGGTCACTCTATTAAAATAATCGTTCTGGAAAGATATAGTTCTACAACGAGGTATTTGGACAGCAAATGAGTGAGATAAATATGAAGCTCTTTTTCGCCGATTAAATTTCGCATACGATGGAAGGATATTTTGAATTTCCTTAAAGGAGAATAAAGCCATTGGGCTTTATTATAGAAATAAATAGATGCATTATCTATTTATCCATAAGGGAATTTTAAATTTTTATAGAATGATAAACGATGAATGGAACGTACGCGGACTTCACCAAGGAAAATCTCTAATTTTCACTATCGAGTAATTTTACTCATCAAAATTTTAGCTAACAAAAAGTATTAATTTAATTCAATAAAAGGGAACCAAAATACAAAAATTATACAAATCAAATACAAACAAAAATGCTTACATTAATATAGCTGTTTTCTTCTAAATCCAGTCCTGTGGAATATGTTAATTGTAGGCTGTCACAATATATTGCATTTCAAAAACACTTATCCACTTATCAACTTAATCTCCCCCTAAATACGGTGATATCACTAAAGTAATTAGCTGTTGCATCCTGTAAAGCTAAAAGTTCCTCCAATACTACTTTATGCATATACGTGTCGCGTTGAAATAACGTTTCACGTTTCCATCACGTTTCAATATTGAGGACGAGCTATATTTGTAGGCGCTAGTTCAACATACTTTTTATATCCAACTTCCCCTTCACTTTCATGCGAACAATTTTTGTTTATTCAACCTTCCAATTCATATTCCTTTAGCCACTATCGCTTTATTTATTCCAATAACTGGAATTTTAAAACAACGGTTAAACTATCTTCGAAGTCGTTTCCTAATACCAAGAACAAAAATATGTTCTTTCAAAATAATTAAATAAAAAATGCTTTCATTTGTTTAGTTTTAAAAATTGTGCTAAATTTCCTAACACAAAACAAAATCACTTCAAAAATAAATTAATTTTTTGTTTACAATTTATTGTGAACAATATATGAAAACATTTTTTTATACAATTTTTTTATTTATTTTTACATTCACAATGTACACTAATTTGAATTAAAAAAATTGACTGACTATTTTTAGGTTTTAATCACAACTCAACAAAATTCAAAATATTTTGTTATTTATATTATTAATATTACCCAAAAAAAGAGAGTAATTAAAATTTAATCACATAAGCATTATTCTCGAAAATCAATCAACCTCGATCATACTCAATTACTTTAAAAAAAGAGACACAATATTCAAATCATAAACTACGCCCAATCTATTCATTAAAATTAAATCGAGTTACATTTGATGATAATCAATTTAATAGGGGCGTCAACATTTATTATTACCAACATCTAGTCAAACATTGGCAATGAAAGGATTACTGTTATAAACAACTGACTGAGAAATAAATTTATACAAATGAAAAAATACACCATGATCCTCTGTAGTTTGCACATTGTAAGCCATTGCTTTTCTTATAGATTGGTATCAGCATAGCTGAGTTCTAGTTCTGTGGCATGGTTTCAGTCCGCCAGATCATTTGAACAAGTTCAAACAATCTTAAGGATAGAGTTTCGCCACCATGTACAATCATTTCGGATGTTGTATCGTCGATACCAGGTGCTTTGTTATTCGTCTACATGTACCTTTGACGCACGAATAAGCTTTGCTCGTCGTCCGACTTGTTGCTGGTCACTTAAGTTGGCACACTTCTTTAAAGTTTTAACTTGTTGAAAGAAGTTACGCGATTGATGTTCCTTATTGAAGCTTTCAATCTCCTCACACATTCTCTCTTCGTTCGTCAACATAGCTTTGTAACGGCTTGTCTTTTCTGTTTATAGTTCTCTTTCGTGAACCTGGTGTTGCGTCCTTGTATAAATTTTAGAAAGCAATCTCTTTTGTATTGAATAGCATCAAGACATGCTTGATCCATCAATGGCTTCTGGGAGTGGTTTTGTGGTCGTCCAATCGTCCAAGTATTCCCTCAGCATGACTTATCGAAGTCTCCAATAATGGTTTCTGATTTCTCCAATGTTACAGCAATATGGTTTTGATATTTCTCTTCTGTTTCAGCATTCTCTAGTGATGAGATGTTAAAACGTTTCCGTTAATTGAATTTTGGAATGATTGGATTTGGAAAGTGGAACATTATCGTAGAACATACAAGAAAGTGATCACTTCTAATGTATGCATCTCTAAAGGATCGCACATCCAGAACACTCGAAAAGAAACGTGCTGTTACTAGCACGTGATCAATTTGATTTCGAGTGTTTTCATTCGGTGAGACCCAAGTCTGCTTATGAATCGATCGATGCGGAAAGAAAGTACTGGCAATTCTCGAATTATTTGATAATGCAAACTCAGTCATTCTTTCACCATAATCATTCGAATTCAAATGCAAACTGTTGTGGCCCACCACACTTCTATAAGAGATATCTCTTCCAACCTGCCCATTTAAGGACCAAGAGCCATAATTAAGTCGCGTGATGGTGTTTGCTCCATAACCTCTTCCAGTGCCATGCAGAAATTATCCTTCTCGTCGACGGTCTTATCTGTGTCTTAGCTTAGGTAATAAGAGAAATATTGTTGCACCTAGGTAGGTAGCAGGTCCTCTCATTGTTTGCTCCATAACCTCTTCCAGTGCTATGTAGAAATTATCCTTCTCGTCGACGGTCTTAACTTCGTCTTAGCTTAGGCAATAAGAGAAATATTGTTGCACCTAGGTAGGTAGCAGGTCCTCTCATTGACCGGGATGAATTTCATCACGGCTTCTTGTATGCGTGCATCAACAAGAAAGCCAGTTCAAAATTCTCTTCGAAAAGGATGACCACTACAGTATAAGGTGTGACTTTCCAAATCTTGTTTGCCGATTCCGGGGTTTGGGTGCTAGGGTGGGTCTGCATCTTAAGGTTACCAGAAACAACCTTTTTACACGTTTATATAGCTAGCTGCTTGATCCAAGATAGACGCTCGCTCCCAGCCGCCACTAACATGGAGAACAGACGCTTGGGTCGCATTGATTTTAAGGCACCAATTCGCCGAGATGTAGCGTCACACCAACCAAATTCTGTGGGCATTACCTCGGCATCAAGGCGTGGACGTCGAATTTCGGATTTCGCTACCCAAATATGATAGCTTCAAAAACTCCAACGGCTGTTTGTAAAAATTGCCGACATAACACAGTCCCAAATAATACTCGATATTTCTATTAAATACTACATACTTAAAACTTTATTTATGATAAAATTTCACTTAACACAATTTCAATTTATGCTGTTTACACTTTCCCTTAAATACAATTCACCTTAATTTCTACAAATATTTCAGGTGAATCTTTAATTTCTTTCCAAAGAAAACTCAAGATGCTATGAAAAAATCAACTTCATTGTTTTGCATGTATTTTATTTGGTGTTTTTGTTTTTATATTCGATCCGTCAGTGAAATGTTAGTGAAATATTGTAAAACCAAAATTCATGTTGAAGACAATTTTGTTTTCCACTTCGTTGCGATTATGTAGAATTGTAACATTATCCTCCCCTAAAGTCAACAACTTTGGCCGTACCTCGATAGTCTTTACTAATTATATAAATCACACTATTCCACTTGGATATAATTTTCTAAGTTCGTTTCCGCAGCTTACAATTTTGGTGATAGCTCCCGTTTTCATTGTGGATTGTATTGCCATACTAATTATTATTTCAATCCTTTATTATTAGTTCTTATATACGTATCTGGATTTCATTCTATCACTGGTCAATTGTATCTTCTACCTGGCAAACTTGTGATTACCGTCCAGGTTTTTCTTGATTTGGTTGACATATTCTTGTGTAGACAATGATGTTAATGATAGTGCTCCCAATTTAAGGGCATCAGGTTGTTTTAAAACGATTCCAGAAAAAGTTCGAGTTTGTGTTATGGCCGTGGTCTGATGAACTGTAGATGAGCAGGTAGGTAAACATTTCAGAAGAGTAGCACTGCCCAAACCATCCCTACTTACCTGGCCTATCCAAACACCATGTTATCTCGTTTCAGAAAAACACATACTCAATTATCGGGGATGTGGGCAATGGACTCGACATTTCATTCATTTTGCCATCGTCCCACACCCTTTTTGAATACTTAGTCAGTTCATGTTATTACCCGACTATTTTTGGAACCAAACTAACCCTTCCCTAAAACAAAATACCCAACCAAATATTATAACTAAGTGAGGGACTCACCTTGTTTTTTTTTATTTTTTTCTTCTTTCTCTTATGTTGATATTCCCAATACGAAAGAAAACACTTACATAACCAATTTTACGTAATATATTTTTCTGTTTTTTGCACTTCTTAAATTGCCAGTACAAATAAAATTATATTACTATGTTTAATCTGAACAGTTACCATATAAATTTTTCTTTACTAATTACAATAAAAATCACCCAATGATATACTAATCAAAAACTTTATAAAAAAAAAACAACAATAAAAAAAAACCAAAAACACAAATAAACAAAATAACCCGTCCGTATCCACTAATTAGCAGCCAACATAACCATCTAGGTTAAAAGATACTTTGCAAGTCCCAACCAAAACTGTCTTACCAACGTTTTCACCCCGGTGTTAGCCGAGCTTTTTAATAAAATGCTAAAAAAAAATAGTTTGAGACATAATAAACAAACGTTACCAGGAGTCCACGATAAACTGTGGAAATAGTTTAACTTTCCCACAATTGAAAACAAAGTTTCTCCGATTTCGAGGAATAAATAAAGTCATCATAACTGAGTTTCGGTTTTAATGTGAAAAAGAAGGAAATTGGATAATTTTTGGAAAATGTTTTTGCAATGATTACCGTTGAATTTAATTAAATGAAATATGGAGGGGCTGAAATCTCACAGCTCTGAGATATTAACCCGATATTAACCGTCTGGGTTAAGGATTTTGATATAGTTTTCGGCAAAAAACTTTTATGAGGACATGGTTTTTAGTTTTGGGCAGCGATGTATATCAAACTTAGCACTTTGTTAAAGTACAAGTATTTTTTATCACTGTTTAGAAATTTATTACAAAACTAACACAAAACATCAATACGTATCCGCAAAATTATAACAGATCATAAATTACCATAATTTAGTGAAAAGATGATACACTCAGCAAACTACTCAAAAACCTCTCCATTTAGCATTTCGAGAAAATATTACAAAATCACAAATTCATATTTCTTTCCAAAATTCCAAAAATATTGTTAAATTAAATAAAATCAAACTTTTTTCAAAATTCCAAAAATTAGAATAAAATCAAATATATAAACTTTTTCTAAATTCCAATAATATTTCAAAAATTCTTTAAAATTTAAACTTTTCCAAAATTCTAAAAATATTGCAAAAATTATTAAAAAATCAAAAATTCAAACTTTTTTCAAAATTCCAAAAATTATAATAAAATCAAAAATTTAAAATTTTTCAAAATTCTAAAAATATTCCAAAAACTCTTACAAAATCAAAAAATGAAACTTTTTTCAAAATTCTAAATATATGTATATAAAATTCAAAAATTCTATTTTATTCAAAATTCTAAAAATTTGCAAAAATTATATAAAAATCAAAAACATTGAATCATATTTCAAAATTCCAAAAATATTCCAAAAATTAGAATAAAATCAAATTCCAATAATATTCCAAAAATTCTTAAAAATGCAAACTTTTTCCAAAATTTTAAAAATATTGTAAAAATTATTACAAAATCAAAAATTGAAACTTTTTTCAAAATTCCAAAAATTATAATAAAATCAAAAATAAAAATTTTTTCCGAAATTCTAAAAATATTCAAAAAATTCTTACAAAATCAAAAATTAAAACTTTTTTCAAAATTCCAAAAACATTTCAAAAACTATAACAAATTCAAAAATTTCCATGTCCAATTTCTTTTCAAATAAATTTACGTCATAAAAACAGCTACATTTTTTTTTCCAAAAAATTGGCTAAAAAATAAATGAAATCATTTTTTGACACACTTGACATTATTTTTTGACAAACTTTAATGCAATAATCTAGTTTTTGATATCACATACCAATCCCTACCACCAAGATTTCTCCAAATTTAATGTTCCTACTCGTAATCACTTGAAATGAAGGTTTTTTAAGCCAAAAATATGAAAATTTGCTATTTTTGACACACATAATGATTTTTTTGACACAGTTCCGGTACAGTTATCGAACACAGCGTCCTTTCGGACCTGTACCTCGAGTATACCTATTTTTAGAAAAAAAAAATTTTTGAAATCCCTCAAGTGGTTGGTTTTCCCTGCAGTGTAGGTAATGACGGCCGGCAGACAGACACATACATTTTTTTTTGCTTTTTTAGAATCAGTAGGTCCTAAAACGTCGAGAAATGCCAAAAAAAGTGGGGGTGAGAATTTCACTTTGAGCTCATAAATGTAATACTTAGGTCTTTCAGACCGAAGTAAAACGTTTTGCAAGATGGGCAAAACCGATCCATGAGAAAGGTTGTAAAGAAAATTATTGAAATTAATTATTAGCAAAACTGAAACTTGGATAAATGGTTTTGAAAGATGGAATGTCATGAGACATTCAACTTTGTGGATTCAAATCTGGAATTGGGCACCTTGTGACGGAGTTAAAACAAAAGAAAAGGAAAGGTATGAACACGAGACTTCTTGTGTCCCAGGCTCTCCTTCGTCACACTACTAACCACTTTAGCTAGAAATTTCTCCAATGTGTAATTTCTCCAATCTGTCCACCATGCCATCTGATTGCGGTTGCGAAGCCTTTGTCCTCGTTTTATTAATCCAGAGTATTTGGCAACATTTCTTGGAATACAGTTGACTCAAAGTTCCGTCCCTGATCGATATGGATCTCCATGGGTACTATATAGCGGCTAATTCAATAACTAGTCACAACTTTAGCGATGGCAATTGTTTTACCTATCACCTGGATTGTTAAATTTTGCCATCTGAACTCTTCAATACTCTTTTTAAACCTTTAAATGAAGGCTATCCTATTGCGCCCCTTACGTCTTCAAACTCCGAGTTTTATCTGCAATTATCCCTATACTGATTTATAAACCTTCTGCATGAACTCGATGATGAGTGCAAGATCTGGGCCATCTAATTGAACTCTCGTTATGGCTTTAGCAGTCCATTCATCTTTAGGTATTACTTGTAGTAATCGTATACATCGATGACGTTGTCTTTAATTTATGATCTGTTCCTAGGTGAAATTTCTGACCACAGGTATTTGTGGAAATATTGGACGCATTCCCTAAAAGTCCAATAACTTCTTTCAAATTACCCAATAATTTCGCCTCGGCTTCCCAGTCAAACATTTTGGAAAAATACAAAATCACCATTTCGTGTTCATCTTTTTTGCGACAGGATTCTTCCTATACCTTCATTACTGGGATACAGTATCCAAAATAAACTTCGCATTAGGTGTATGATAGGACAGAATTGGTAGCGTACATAATTTTCTTCGAAGCTCAACAAATGCTTTTTCTTGCTGCTCATTTCAATCGAATATCTTATCTTTTCTAACTCGTGTAAACTCTAGGCAATGCTGGCAAATCCCTGCACCATTCAAGAAAGCTACATAGTTCATATAGGTTGTTCAGTCTTGCCCAACTAATAACTGCTGCAGTTTTGTCATAATCTGTATGAATTTTCTGATCCAATGTTGAAAACAATCTTGAACCCGATAATGTATCTAGTTTATCATAAAGTCTTTCTTCTTAGTAACAGTATTAAGTTTTCTGTAATCAACTCAAAATCTCAAAGTTCCATCTTTCTTGCCAACTAACACTACAGGCGTACAGGAACTGTCTAATAGTTCGATTACAGCAGTTTTATTTATATCACTCAGCCTTTTTCTTTTGTTTTAGGTGTACTGCAGAATAATAACTTGTACCACTCAAGAAATTGGTGTGCTGCCTACTTCTGCTCTTCTGAAAGCCCTTTTGTCCATTTGTGCACAAATTTTTTTCATTTCCGTCTTTGTTGTTTTGTGTTACCCAAGCTGTTGATGTTTTTCTGCTCGCATTTCAACATTTTAGCTACTTCTTCGCATTCTCCTATGATTGATCATTTCTTGAATGTTTTCTGCGTATCTAACAGATTTAAAACCCTTACTAGTATTTTGTAGTCAGCATATGAACTAACTAACCTTCTTCCAATTTTCCCCAGTTGATTGTTTTTGATTGGGGTGGAATCTTTTCTCTGTGATCTAATAATATTCGACGAATAAAATTTTAATCTTCACCTTTTAATTGGAGTGGCAACTCAACATTTCCGTACCTGAGTACTCCATTTCCAGCATCAATAACGAATAAATTTGCCCTCATAAAGTCTATTCTTTTCTTTCTTTCTTTTATTTTGACCATTTTCATGCTTTTAATACTTGCTCTTTGCCCAGTTGCCATTTGCATTCGGTATCTCCCTGCTGGTTTTATATTACCTTTCACAATATTTGTGCGGACAATTTTAGTTGTTGCTCTCGTATCTCAAGTGATGACCCTAATTTTCCATCAATACTATAAAATTACTATAAAGTTACGTATTTTCTCGATAAATTAAAGGGTGAGACCAAGCACACTATTGGGCATATAACATTGTCTGAAACAGGCTCCGTGAAAGCCTTAATTTTCAAAAGCTCCCTTATTTTCTACTCTACCCGTTCCAGACTCAACTTCAATTTACATTAAGTCGTTTCCCAATTTCCCTATCAAGCTACAAATCAATCCAGTTGCAACATCAATTCAAATGTGAATTCAAAAACATATTTTATTGTTAACAATCCTAAAACCATTCGCGCTTAATGCTTATTGCCAAAAGATCATAACAAAAAATAAAAAAATAATTTACCCTCGACTGTCCATACTAAATATTTTTTATACAGTTGACCCAGCAATTATTTGATTTATTTTAATCAAATTATTTCATTTATTTTAATCGAATAATCCAAAAAAACTTGATTTCATTTTTTTTATCAAAAAAATGAACCGTTAGTTTTTTAAACAATTGAAAGAAAAACAAGAATGTGAGATGATAAAGATTGATTTTTAATTAGTTAATCGTGAACTTTCAATGTGATCGGTGAGTTGATTTTGCTGCGCAATAAAATAATAACTTAAGATGCAAACACAATAGATCCGTTCCGTCCGCTTCGTTATATTTGAACTGTCAGTTTATATGTAAAACGGAATTAAAACACAATGAACGGAGGGGAGAAAAGCGGAACGGACAATAAAATAATACATAAAAATATAAATATAAATAAAATATAAGTTTTTGGATAGTTAAAGATGGAGCGGTTGAATTGTGGTTTATAAAACGAAAGGATTGAGGCGGATAAAAAACGAAACGGAACGGAACAGATCTATTGTGTTTGAACCTTTAGTGTTATTGGTGATTTTTGTACAAAGTGAATGTATTTGTGTTTAGTGTTTACTAGTGTGCTTGCAAGAACGATGGGAACAGTTATTTTGTCATGTAGGTAAGTTTTTTTGTTGATTGTCTTTGTTTTCATGATATTTGATTTTTTTTAATTTGCGTAAGTTAGGAACAATTTGGAACATATTTTTGTTTCAATTTTTTTGCTAAACTCGAGCTGTTTATAGTGTGACGGAATAAATTCGTAGCGCTTTTGAATTCCATTTTTTCGGTTAGACTGGTTGGTTCTGGTATCAGAATATATGTTAAGATGTCAACTACTTTCTTGTTGTTATTAATACCTGAAAGTCCAAGTTTGTTTAGTTTCACTACCTAGTTTCGAGCAAGCTTGTATATCAGTGGATATGAGCACCCTAGTAAGACTCTAATATGTTGACTTGTTGACCAAAATATAATGTTGTTGTATTTTAAGCTAAGCTGTTATGTTTGCATCATTCACTTTCGTTTTTTCTGTCTTTATTAATTTGATATAGATATTGATATATTGTAGTTATTCATTCATATACTATTGATTACGTCATCGATCGAGTCAAATGTGGTGGGCTTAGTAATGTTTTATTTGGATGTTGTGATTCGATATCTTAGTATCATCTTCAGCTTTACATTCACTTTCTTTCTCTGCTCTCATTCACCTTCTAGAATTTTTGAAGAAACAATTAATTACGATAAATTGCCAGTACCGCTGGTGGAAAAGTTCTCAATTACTTCGTGTTGCTTAAACATATCCATCGTTTTCTATTTTTTCCTTCCAGGCCTACCTTGTGGATTCTTTACTGTGCAAACGCTCCATATGTGATTGCTGGTAGTGTAGAACTGTTATGGCAACTAAGCAACTTGAACTGTACGGGTTGCACATTGACAGTTTTTATATACATTTGCCTTCTATGGGCCTGTGCTGAAACAAAGTATATGAAACTGTGTTACTGCACATAAACATTGTCTTTCGTATAAAGAGAAAAATATATACATTCAAATAAAATCTAGAACAAAAAGTTACTTGTGTGAAGTAGCTCTTTCATGAAATATCGACCTAGAGTTTCTGATTTCTCGACCTTTTATGAATCTCGAGATTCAAGAATCCCGAGTTTATCATCGATTGTGTTTCTCGAGAAATTGGGAATAATTATTTGAATTCCTCGAGATTATCGAGGATTATTAAAAATTAATTTTAAGAAGAACAGTAGCTCTCCGTTTACTGTCAAAATTTCCAGATACAGAAAAATTTTTCTCGTTTTCAGTGTATGTAGGTTTTATCAAAACTAGAGTGTTTCTTAGAAGTTCTAAAATGAAAGTAATCTTACCAGTAGCATCAAATATATTCATTTTCTTAAATAGTGAGTAGTAGTTGTCATTTATTGTTGACTGCATTCTCAAACTCTCACGAATACTTCTAAATTTAATTCAACGCAACCCTTTTCCTCTAATTCTGAGTCCGATGGCTATATAAGTTCTTCACTTTCGTTGATATCATTCGTCGATATATTTAATGCTTTCATTGTAATTAGAAGAATCAATTTCTGGTTCTTTAAATAATTCTCAAGAGATTTTTTTTGCAGTTTTAATAATTTCGCTTTTAGAGCAAATAGAAAAAAAATCATTTTTCTCAGGTTGACTTTGGATTGTGAAGAGATTTCAATAAAGAATTTATGGAGTTATTTCTTCCTGTAAAAATTTGAGATTGTATTTCAAATAAAAATTTCAATCTTATTTCTGAATTGTTTTACCGGAGAGATTTGAATATAAATTTTAGGATTCCCTCTGCAGATAATAATGAGCTAGCCTGATGGTTGTACGCTTTTATTGATTTTGTGGCTGGTTGAATGGCACTCCAAATATTTAAAGCAACTACATCATCTTATTTAGTATTCCAAAAATTATTTAAATTCAGAAGATTTAAAGTTTTTTTAAACTGCTGGCTTGACTGGCAAAAACCGTTCAACCATGGTTTCAATATACTTTCGTTTAGTTTTGCAATCCAGGAGTAATGGGAACTCGTTTTTCTCTTCATTTAATGTTTTATATAATTTTGCAAAATGGCATTGCGGACTGGCGAGTTTTTAAATAATTTTATAATTGCCCAAATTTTTGAAATCGTTTCTCGTTTCTCAATACTAAATTGTCAGCTAAAAAATCATTTTGTTGTAGAACTGAATCGGAATCACTATTGGAAGCTTCACTTTCATTGATTTTTTAACTCGTTTCATTTTCTTTATAAAATATTGACATTATCGCTTGGTGTTTCTTATGACTGTAACATAAACTGTTGGTAAGCTGGAGATATTTTGCCGTACTTCAACATTACACTGGCTCATCGCTTGTAGTGAAAATAATCTGGCTCATAATTTTTGTATTCTTTTTCAGCTGGATATGAACCTTCAATTCGCATCAATCCTAGGATTTCCGATTTCCCATTAATATAATACAAATGTACGTTCAAATATCTACGCTTTCGGAAGTTTGTCCATTCATCAATTGCTATGACAAACTTTAGATTAAAAGCCTTCATTTTGATGATCTTAGGTTATTTTGCCATAGAAATAAAAATAGGGTTTTCCCAATACATTTATAACAAATAACAATATTATCCAAAATTCGTATTAGGTATTACTGTTTGCATCGACATCTAGATTAAACAATCAGAATGTGATGGAGATTGACATTAACAATTTTTGTTTACTAAAAAAATACTCAAAATAATAATATTGAATGGTTTATGGTGGTTTGTTAAATCTTCAGATTCTCGACAATTTTTCTCGAGAAATGGGAATCTCGAAAATGTGGAAATATCTTTTCTCTAGAATTCGAGAGTTCAAAATTACAATTCTTTCTCGAGGATCTCGAGACCGGATTTCTCGAGCAGAAACTCTATATCGACCTATGTCATAATTTGTTACATGATATGATTCATTGTGGATATTTATCGATTCTTTTAACAAAAATATAAAAAGTCGTTCAAGTCCGAATAATTGTACCCAAACATTTTTCGGTTTCGATTTTTTTTGTAGATTTCAGTAGTATCTGTGTATTTAGTATATATATTTAAGTAGTATACATATTTAAATGGAAGAGCGTTGAATTCAGAATAACTACGCCTAATTGTCAAATAATGTATATGCCCAATAAGAAGTTCTCTTACAGAGGTGTCCAGTGCCAACATTCGTTTAATCCTGGCACCAAATACCCCTGCACCAGTGCCTTTGTTGGTACGGGAGCTATGCGTATACCAGATGCTGGCATTGCATAGTAGTGATTGTAAGTTGTAGCTTGTGATACCTCCCCTGCCTCTATTTTGACAATAAATTATCTTTCTAGATCAGTTGTATTTGGCATGTAGTCCGAAATGTGGTGGTCTCTACTTCGTACTGCAGGCATGCTGGCATGAGTCGAGAGAGTAATATTTGTAGCATACTTGCCAAATGTAGTAGTCCAGCACATTTACAAGATTTAGCTTCGTTAGATTTCTTTCCTGGTTTGTGCATGAATAGTATTTTAGCTTCTCTCCATATCAGTACGCAAAGCTAAAGCGTTCTGTAAACAGACGTCCGACGAAGCATGGGAGAATGGGAATTAGATATTTTTGTAAATATATTGTATATACATATTTTCGTAAATATTACGTTCCCTTCGAAGGATTTGAACGGGCCGAATGACTCGAATGCCCAAATCGTTTTGTTGGGAAAGAATATTCTATTGGCTAGTTGTTTTTCAACCTTCCTAGTTTTAAGATCCAACAAACCCATGTCTTGTGTGTTGGTCTCTTCCACGCTCATAGGGAGCTGTTATAGTATCTATAGAGTTTCACCCTGATGGTTTATCATCATCTATACTTCCATGTTTATTTCAACAGGTTTACTAGTTCTAAATGAAGTTAGGCAAACAAGGAAAAGGATCATCTATCGTTCAATCCGCTGTAACTGACGTTCTCTCAACCTACACTAACCTACCTACCAAATATCTTTTTTAGGATACGTTTTAAGTATGTTGATGATATTCGATCTTATTTCCCGACAAATTGTGAATCCCGGGAAATGAAAATATTTGAAAGATATTCCCGGGAATTCCGAGAACACTGGGTTTTAATATTCACTGCATCATTAAAAAAAAATTTAATTTTCAGAAAACCAAAATTTTCATTTCTTTTTTTCATTGAAAGAAAAAAAAATAAAACAAAAAAAAGTTATTTACCAGAAGAGTTCTTAAAAGTTAAAATGAGTTCTGAGACGGTCTTAATCACTGAAAGAGTAAGTAATCTGGTCATGGAAGTTCATAGGCGAAAAGTCGAGGTTGTCCTGAGATGTGGTTCTAATGCTTATTGCACACCATACTGATGGTATACCAGCGACACGGATGTACGAGGTGAGTTACATCTCGATTTTATATTTAGCCCAAATTTGTCTGTTTGTAATTTGATTAATAAATCCACATTTATAGCTTTTAATAGACAAAAAAGTACGTATATCACTTTTGTCTCCAATTGCGTGTTAAACAGAGTACTTAAGTGGGTAGACACAAGTGTGTGAAGAACGCTGCTTTCTGATCATCGGAATCTGAAATTCTAATTGTACATCAGGTCTCCTTAAAAGCCTACCTTCAAAAATAGGAGACCTGTCATTGGAATACATTTAGAAGTATTCTCGGTGACTCGTTTCCAGTTGCAGTTTTAAATCTAAAAAACTTTTAAATCTACGTGAGATTGGGATAAATATGTAGAGTCACGACTGACTCTTTTGTGAACGAAGAAACTCCATGTTACTCATCGGCAGTGTAAGAAGCTTTTCAAGTCATACCGTGCTGCCATACTGGCAGATCGCAGAAAGACTTATTTGTCCGAACTGCATACAAATGGAATAGTTTGCCGGAATCCATAGTCTCAGGTGGTTTCTATCCGCGATGTGGGTAGGCTTTCTCTCACGGGATTTCTTGTTCCCGATTTCAGGGGAAATCTACAAAAATATATATTCCCAATTTTCCGAGAAACAAATTCAATTTCCGGGTTCTTACTCATAAAAATGTGATTCTTGTTTTTTCATAAAAATGCGTTTCTTATTAAACTTTAATTAAACAATTACTGATTTAAAATTTTAAATATTAAAGGGAATTGATTGTTAAGGAAAAAGCATGTCAACAAAAGGAACGATTGATTCTACTAATAAGGACAAAGCAAAAAAGAATAAATGTAGTCAAATTATTGAGAAAAAAGGCGGTCTCATGTCCCAGTCTAACATGTAATAGATTTGGTTATCAAGAACAATAAATTTGACGTACCAAGTATATTATCACCGCACACATCTGATAAATCTATTTCAGGTAATCAAAATTCTATTTTAAAATACGTAAATAAAAAATTAATTGATTAAATCCGGGTCTAACTAACAGTTGTAGATGTAATATTAATGTTATATCGAACCAATTTTTTGCGAAAGGGTATTTCCTCCTAAAAATCCTTCACACAAAATGAATCTTACATTTAAATATCAAAGAAATCAAGAACTTAAGAGTAAATGACAAGCAACGGCAAGCGTAGATACACGAACATCTTATCTAAACATTTTATCTTAAATAATGGAATATTTGAAAATTGATGGACGCTGTGGAACGTACAATATACAGATACAGGTGTACAATATACAGATATTATTGCAAGCATAACTGGTGGGGTCGCCGTGATGGATAAATATGGGATGTAAGGAAGGCTCGTACCACCATTTTTGTTTTATTCATCTGGCTGTTTTGAAAACCCTTTTTGCTTCTGCTAAGACAGAACTATTATTGGAAAAAAATCAGAAGCATTTCACAAATCTGCATTTAAAGGCATGTCAAATGAACGTGATTCAAATATATGTAACTTTATATTCAACGAGTTAAATTCAACCTCAAATCAAAGCTACAATAAGACAGATTCGCAAGATATCGTTATATTTTAGGAAATCGCCCCAGCACGCAACACAATTCTTCAACTTCAGCAATATGTTAAATTAGAATGTGGTAAAGAATTTAACTTATCATTGGACTCCACGAAAAGGTGGTATAACTTGTTAGATATTTTTGAAAGATTTGAGCAAATTAGAATTCCGATTAGAAAAATCTATTAGTCCCTGGGCTGGCGCCGATTACATTTTATGATTTACACATGTTTTGTACTTCGTGAGGCGCTGTCCTTGATGAGTCTAAAAACTTTTGTTCTGCCATTTTCCTCAAATCGGCCGCTTTTTCGATCGGCCAGCTCCGAAAAATGCCGATTGCCCGCGATCTTGTAAATTTGCTACCACATTTTTTTTTTAACTGTGGGGGACAACTGACATTTTGGATGTTTGGGTTTTCGGACTAGACAATAACGGACAAATTTTGGTCGGATAGGTTACCCTCGTGTTCTAAAACAAATTTCCAACCCTTACAGTTAAAAAATTACAAGATCCCGGGCAATCGGCATTTTTCGGAGCATGCCGAACGGAAAGGGTTCGAATAGAGAAAAATAGCTGAATAAAAGTTTTAGGACTCGTCAAGGACATTCGGCTCACGAAGTATAAAATATGTATGTGGTAATCATCACAAATGTGGAACTCATTGCTCCTCTCAGTTTTTCCTGACGAATTCGCTCCTCAGACATTTAAAGAAAGTGTCCATCGTCATTTAAAACAACTAACCAAGCGATTTCCCTATTCTCATTCCTTCCTTTCCCCTTTCCCCATCCCTCATTCCTTCCTAGTTGACATGATGTCTTTGGATATTCAAAGAGTCTAAATAATAAATATTCCATATTTAGTGTGCTTTTTTTATTTATTTAGCGTATGGTTTTTTTGTGACACATTAAAAATTGAACTTAAAAATAGGTAGACTCTTTTATGATATTTACCTAAAACAAAACATGGATACACTTTAAATGAACTTACAATCGATTTGATTGCGCGTCTTTTAGTAAAAAAGTAAAAAGTAAAATATTTGAACTTTGGGCAGTACATTTGAACATTAGATGTTTGCACATCTGCTACTACAATGCTACTACGATGCTACTACATCGGGAGTTGCCAAATGGATGTCTGAGATGTTGCCATTGTACCGTCGAATTGGACACATAGTTGCAATGTGTTTTATGGTTTGTTGTGGAGCGCCGCAGTCACACTCGGGGGACTCTGAAATGCCCCACTTGTAGAAAGAATCAGCACAACGTCCATGATTCGTTTTTATTCGTTTTAATGTAGTCCAGGTATGACGTGGCAGATCGAAACCAGGTTGGGGAGAAGTCGGGTTGGTAATAGAAAGGCCAGTTGTGTTGTAATGATGCCAGGAGGTGTCCCAGACATCCAAGATATTAAAATTAGCTGCCAGCAGGCTGCTGGCAGTTTTATGTCGAGGCTTTCTTGACATCAACCGATAACGAGTGTGGTCACCGTAATATTCGTGCAAGGGTAACGTGATGTTGTTGGTTACCTTTTTATGTTCACGCATGAGAGCATGCTAGCGTCTGAGTGCAGGTGGAGCGATATTGCTTAACACAGTGACCCAAGGTAAAGGAGTGGATCTGATAGTACCACTTATAGTACGCATCGTGGCATGCAGCTGGCAGTCAACTTTTTGAGTATGTGTGCTATTCAACCAGACTGGTGCGCCATACTTAGCCACTGAGTAAACCAGACTTAGAGCAGTTGTGCAGAGGGTAGCTGGAGTAGCACCCCATGTCGAGCCTGCCAGTTTGTGCAATATATTGTTTCTCGTTTTCAGTTTTTTTGACGTATTTTCTAGGTGGAGTTTAAAATTGCATTGAACAGCTTATATATAATCCCAATTCGCTAGACCGTGTCATATGCTTCGGTAAGATCGATGAATACTGCGCCTGTTTTTAGTTGTTTTTGATACCCAGCTTCGATATAGGATGCTAAAGCGAGCAGTTAGTCCGTGCAACTGCGATTGGGACGAAAACCAGCTTGTTTGACTGGGATCTGGTCATTCAATATCGGTGCGATACGATTGTATATGAGCCGTTCTAGCAATTTATAGCAGGTGCTCAAAAGGGCAATTGGGCGATAGCTTCCTGGTTCATTGGATGGTTTACCTGGATTAAGTATCGCTATCACTTTCGTAGTCTTAAAATGTTTTGGTAGATTGCCGGTTTCTAGGACATTCGAGAAAAATTTAGTTAGCCACTGTTTTACATTTTTTCCAGCATTTTTAAGAAATTCTAATAAAATGCCATCGTAGCCAGCTGCTTTTCCGGTTTTTGTTTGGGACAGAGCTGAATCTAGTTCTTCGTTACTAAAAGACTTCGCATACTTCGATGGAGACGAGCAATTGCAATTCATTTCTCTTAATTTACGTTTAATTGTTCTCTTATGAATGCGATTAATAGAAGAACGAGACATGTTTACGATATCAATTGCAATGTCCTCTGGATTTATTTCATTGTTAGCACGAGTAATTGAGTTTGAGCCACCCAGTTTCCGAAGGAGACTCCATGCTTCCCTGCTTGAATGCGAAAAATCAATGTTTTCAACAGCGTTAATCCACTTTTGTTTTCTCGCGGCGTCCAGTGAGTATATTAAGTCATCAGCCACGTCTGCCTCACCACTACTAAGGTACTCTTCATCTTCATATAATTTATCGCTCTCTCTACTCCAGCCACGAAAGCCTCTTGGGATGCATTTCTTTGCAGTTGAGATGATGGCTCCAACAAATCTATCGTAATTTTTAGGAATGGGTTGGATCCAGCGAATCACTGCATCCAACTCCCACCTATATTTATCCCAGTCAGCTTTGTTAAAATTCCATCTAGGTTGAGGAGTAGAGTTAACGAGTGGAATTTGGATTCCTACCTCAAGAATTACTTGACGATGTTGAGAGCGTGGAAAACCTCGTAAGACAGCCCTAGATATTGGAATAGGGTTACGTTGTTCGTTTTTTGTGAAAAAACAGAGGTCGGGATTGTAATCGCTTCGCCATCTTGCAGATCTAAAGGTTTTTATGTCTTTCGCATCATATACCAGGAACATGTTGTTATCATCCGCCCAGTTGGTCAGTTGCACGCCATTGGTATTATTATTTGAGTAGGACCACTGAGTGTGATGGCTATTGAAGTCACCAGCATATATAGTTGGGTGGTGAAATAATGGTAGAGTAGCAGCTGGCCATCCTGTATTTGGAGGCTTGTATACGTTTACAATTTTCGTGTCCGATATATCAACAACAATAAGATGTATGTCGTTGTCCGTCTGTGTAAGTACGTGCGTGCAGTTCAGGATTTCTGACTTAACATATGTGGCAGATCCATATGATTGATGGTAAATAGCACTAATTAATTTGTAACCAACAATGTTTCCTCTAGAGTTAAGCTGCGCTTCATCTGCTGCATGCGTTTCTTGCAGAATTACAACGTCGATGTCGTAATCTTTTAATAATCTTTGTAAATGTTCAGTTTTTGACCTGCTTATGCCTTCAATGTTCAATTGCTAAATACGGACTGAAGGTCCAATATTTTTTGTCTTATGGTGCTGAAAAGTACCGTTGTTATTGTTATTTTGATTTTGGTTCATATTTTTTTTTTGTATCACAGCCAAGAGTTCGAAATGAAATGTTTGGCTACCAAGTTGAAATAGACTTTTAGCGTAACTTAGGGTGCAGCGCGAGGAGCTTATCTATTTCACACAACCCATTTAGTGTGCTAAACATGCCCAACTAATTATTAAAAAAAACCGAATATATCAGAATTTAATTTATTTCAAACCAGTGAAAAATTAATAAAACATTCGAAGATGCTCTTATAGATGTTCTCCTTTGCATTTAATCAACCTCAGTGGAAATTGGCAGAGTATTTTCGACCACTGGCCATTTGATCATCAAAATAAGGACACGACAATCCAATTAATACGCCAGTTTGTCATACAGTAAGTAAGTTGAGATTATCCAGAGGTTCTGGTTATTAAGCACCAGGCACACCGCCATTGTGTCTGCATTGCTATAGCCTGTAAGTAGAAAAATGTTTTGTTTGCGTTCAACCAAAATACAGGAACGAATTTTATCTGCATTTTTCACAAACAACAATTTGTTGTTTTGAATGTTCAGTCCAAGTGCCCGGTTATTTAAGACAACTACTGAATCAAGACGACATTGGCAATTTGAGTAAAATACCAGCGGTCGCTTCGTTACAGTGCTAAAGGTTGACTTGGAGAAACTTAGCATATCCAGCTCCCTCAACCTGTTACATTCGACTCGGATCTTTTGTCTGGATAATACACATAAGGGCGTTTGTAGACCTCCATCCATAAAAAAGTTACGTATCCATAAAGCAAGCATCACCATCACAGTTGTTTGAGACTGGGAGATATTGGTCACACGTTCTTTTTCAGCTGAAGTTCCCTGCGTGAAGGAAAATTATTAACCGATTTCGACGCTTCTACATTATCATCAGCCTCATTCTTTATGTATCCCTTATATGGGAGTGATTGCTCCAAATTTGAAGTTTATCACACCGTTACTTTCATATACTCTAGCCAAGGATTCCTTATTAATGAAAATGTTAGCTGACCTACCATCAATCATCGCCTTCCTCAACAGTGGCAAAAATTGAATATTGAATGTGCTATCGGTTTAACATGATTCCGATGTCAACCACCATGACGGAAACCAAAATTACATAGAGAACCACGATATGTAGATAAGGCAAATTACTCATGGTGGTCGACCAGTATCCCGGTGACTCCGATTGTGAATGGACCATTTGAATGGGCTCTCAGCCAGGCTGATCATCGGAACGGGCCGCATTACACATTGATCCGGCCCATTTGCTACTCATTTTGTATGACCCGCGTCACATCTGAATCATTAACACACATGCAAGCAAGGCGCACTTAGACCGTAATATATATTATAATGATTAATGTTTACAACGAATACAATTCAATAACTATAACCTTAATTTAAACCACTTTAATGATCTGTAGCGCATAACTTTTCCATATTTCCAATTACCACAATTTTATGGTATTTTTATTTCTTCTTATAAAAATATCAATTCTATTCCAAATAGCTAGATAATTCAACATCTACACTTTTACTCTACTCTATAAACTACGAAGGCGAAAATAGAAATTTTTATAGTTTGATTTTTATTTCATGAAAACCATCAATCAAATAAATTGGTTCACTGATTATGTTAAATTTTCTATTTATTTTGATGCCGATTTCAAATAAAAAGGAAAATTTTATATTTTAAAACTAAAAAGATGGTTGTTGATGTTTGCATTTTTCTTTAACGAGAAAATCGTAATAAAAACAAAAATTATATTTGAAAATTAGGTTTTGTGGAATTATATTTTTATATCTTTGTTTTAAGCTTGTGCTTTTATTTTATGAGCAGAAATGAAATTGTAAAAAAAAAAAATTTCAATTTTATTAGAATTGCAAAAGAAAAAAATTTTGATTATGGTAGAGAAATTTTATTTTACGTTTTTGAATAAATTATATTAAGAGATTCGGAAGGATAACCTAATTTTATCGGTTTAGTTTGTGTTAAGCATATTTGAAAAGTCGTTAAATGAATCAAACGATTGACTTTTATCAAGCAAAACGAATGAAGGTGTAAAATTTTTTATTTTGATTATATTGTCAATTTAACGTCACTTTACTATGCTTTGCAAACTTATAAGCTTTATATCAAATAACAGTATTTATGGTTTTGAAATCAATTTCCTTGTTAACATAACTTCTTTCTATCGGAAAGTCTATCAAAAATTTTCTTTATATTTTTCCCAAATTAATCAACATTTTAAATTTTATTTTCGCTCATATAAAAACTTTTCATTTAACGCTTTCATTTTCAGATTTTTTTTTTTTAAATTCAAGGATAATTGGAAAATGGAAAAAATACTTTTTGATTGATTAATTATTTAATTGGATTTTCCGTATGTGGTTGGTAATCGAAAAAAAATCCTGTTGTTTTTATTTGTTATAACGAAAATTGAAAGGAGTGGTATTATGGGTTGGTTTAAAATGGTTGAGATTGAATGATTACGAAAATTGAGTTTTGAAACTTTTTTCTATTAAATAACCATTCCAAACTGGATGTACAGAAAATTATAGAATGGGTAATTTTTAATCCGAATACATATGATGTATAGAAGCTGAATAATAGTAATCTCATGACCAACTTTTTATTTAACCGATGGATCTAACTGTAGTTATATTTCAGATTGTACCGATAAAACGTTGGTAGAACTAAGTTCTTATTGAGATGTATTATGGAAAGGACTAGCTAGGAAATTTTTTTCCGATTTTTTAATGTCGTGTAATTTATCTCATACCACGACTTTTGACTACCATACTCATCTTCAAAAGTGGAACGATCAATAGAATCATATTTTCCATAGAATTTGAAGTTGATGATGTTGAGATTCTTGAAGCAACGGTTAAAATTTATGACCCGAAGCTTGTGAACTCCCTTTTAAACGAAGCACGGTTTTTTCAAATATTAAATTATTGCACTATATTCTCAATTCCCAATTCACAGAAAAATGCTAAAATATTTATAAAAACTGTTTGTCGCGAGCACACAAGAATTTGTTTTTAAGATTATTTGACTTTCATAAAAAAACTTTTGCTTTAATTTTCGTTTTATGTTCGTTCGTTTTATGTTTTGAATCTTGATTGGGTCAACAGGAGATTCATTTATTTAACGGTAGCCCTCTGAATCTTTGTAATTTCTTGATGATGACGCACTACTGCATGCTATAAAAGAAACGAGCCTTCAAATAACTCTATACTGAAGAAAAATGTGTTCTAGACTGAGATGTGAAGACTGGACCATTTTTGATTTTCCTGAAACTTGGCATATAAGTAGTATAGAAATACAACTTATGTTATAATTTTTTTTAAAGTGCATAGTTTGAGTATAGTTTCACCCGAACGTGCATGAAAAATTAAAATTCTGCCAATCCGATGAAAACTTTGAAATTAAATTGCTTAAGAACTGCTATACCGATTTCATCAAACTTTTTTGATGTGAAACATCTATTGGTGACTTAATTGAAAAAACAAATAATTTTCCGTCAATTTTATGCCATCACGCCTAATGAAATAATAAATATTTGGAACAGTATGTCATATTTTCTTTATAAAAGAGTAAATTTTATAAGATGAAAAATATTTTGAACTTTATTGGTTTCATTGATAATTCTGTGTTAGTTTAACACAAAAAATACAAATTTTGATAATTCGTTGTTGGAACTTATTTGTGTGTGTATGTAAGTGTTTATGTGTGTGTTTGGCTGGGTAAAACCATCATTCTTGCTCGTGATTCTGTTGTATCCCTTCGGTACCACCAATTAGGGCAGTCCTTTGCAGGGTAGTGGTTAAGTGTAGTACTCTCTCGTGTATTATAATGTTGTGGTGTCGTGGTTTTATTGCGTAGTGTTGAGCATGGCTGACGCAGAGTCTTCAATCGCCTTGCCTCACTGGTTTCAACATACTTGTGATGATCTCATTCGCAATACCCCAGTTGTCTTTTAAACTCAGTATTGCATGAGGCTAAGCGGAGTAATTATTTCTCACATAGTTGCTCCGTGTAGGTCCGTTACATATACTTGTATAACCACTCACGGAAACACTCGTGGCCTGAGATCATCTGCGTAAAGTAATGGTTGACGTCAACATCCATCCATCCATGTCAGAGATCTTTAATGAAGTCTTCTCGTGTTCGTTGGCCACTATCATTTTGTGTTGCTATGTTCAGAGCCTTTTACTGTAATATCGATCGGCAACCTACCCGCAATAATATTTACGGCCCCATCAGACTTGAGCGTAACGCACACTATATGCGCAATGATGTCAGTCTTGTTGATGTAATATTGATGTGCTCACACCTTGAGAAGCTTCTTGATCGGTTGTCTAGGGCCGCCAATGATTGGCCTAAGCCTTGCAAAAGCAGCCCCACTTATGTGGATTTGTCGCAAACGTACATCAGGTCGTTTTTGAAGATGATTCTGTGGTAGTTGAATCTATGGTAAAATGACCCCAAGATATCTCTGATGCTGGGCAAATCTTATGACCTGGATATCAACCTTTCCACAATTTTTCTGCTACTTGATAGGCTAACTCTAGTCCTGTATTGCCATGTAGTCATGCTATAACGTTGATTATAGTTTGGATACAGTTGGCAATAATATTCATTCGTGTGATTCTTTAGTACAACAACTATGGCAATGTTATCCGCATAGCCGATGATCGTTATTTATTTGAGCACACGTACTCTGATATCACCATCGTACATGATGTTCTATAACAGCGGTCTAATAAGAACTGATTCCTGGGGTAGTTTTTTCCCTCCTAGCTCTTCCTGTAATATTGTACTTCTTCGAACCTGTTTCGGTATCATAGACCAGAGTTCTTCCTGCGGAGTAACTAGCAATTATATGTAACAGGTAGTCAGGTATGTGCAGTTCTTCTGGCGCTTTCAGGATTTGGTTCCAGTTAAATGCAGTTTTAACATCCAGGGCGACAAAGAAACAGTAGTGTTTGTCACCCTGGATGACTATGACTTGTCACCCTCTTTTACCAATGGGTTATGCACTTGCATATTTTTTTTTTTTTCGTAGGAAGATGAAACGTTTCAAAAATCCACCTGGAACCCGACTTTCCAGGCAACCGCGTGTCCTTGCCGGGTAAAAACTTCTCCCTTGCTCTTGTGGTCCTATTGTATCCCTGCGGTACCACCAATCAAGGAATTCCTTCGCAGGGCAGGGGTTGAGGGTAGTCCTCTCTCGATTATTATGTGTTGTCGTGGTTTTGCTGTATAGTGTTGAGCATGGCTGGTCTTCGTTCGTCTTGTCTCAGTCGTTCCATCATACTTGTGATGATCTCATTCGCTATGTCGCAGTTGTCTTTTGAGCTCAGCATAAATTATATGAGGCTATGCGGAGTGATTGACTCTCCCATATGCTGCTCAATAAGTCTTCGTGAGTCTTCATTTGCAAACCTTTCGCATTCGGTTAGCACGTGCTCAGCGTTCTCGGCCTTATCCTAACAGTAGAGACAGTATAGATCCGTTACGTGCTTATAATAACACTCACGGAAACATCCATAGTCTGAGATCATCTGCGTCAAATGATGGTGGGCATCACCGTGTTTTCTTGATGTCCATGCTTTTATGTCAGCGATCATTACAAAGGTCCATCGTCCGTTGGTTGAAGATTCCCATTTCGCTTGCCATTCTATATGACTATCCATGTTGAAGTCTTCGCGGTCATTTGGTCATCATTTCGCGTTGCTGTACGCAGGGCCGATACTTCTCTTGCTGCAATATCGATCGGCATCCTACTCGCAATAACATTTATAGCGTCGTCAAACACTGTGCGAAAAGCACAGCAAATGCGCAACGATGTCAGTTTGTAGGCCGTTTTGATAAGTCTAACATAAGATGGCGTTTCCACCGCTGAGGCCTATATGGGTGCCGCATACATCAATATTGATGTGGTAACGCTACCGAGAAGCTTTCTGATCGTTTGTCTAGGGCTGCCAATGTTTGGCATTAGCCTTGCAGTGCAGCCCGCACTCGTTTGGCTTTGTCACCAGCGTACATCAAGTGGTCTCTAAAGTTGAGTCTGTGGTCTAGAACGACTCCAAGACACTTCAGGTGTGGGCCAGATTTTATGATCTGTCCACCAACCTGGATATCGATACTTTCCACCACTTTTGTGCAACTCATTAGTACGACTTCCGTTGTGTGGTCCGCCAACTCTAGTCTTGTGTTGTTCAGCCATGCTCTAACGCTGGTTATGGTCTGGTTACAGTTGCTCGTAATGTGCGTAAGGTTGTTGGCTACAACAATTATGGCAATGTCATCTGCATAGCTGATAATCGTTGTTTGTTCCAGCACACGTACTATGAGAACACATGATGTTCCTGTACATGATGTTTCATAGCAGTGGTCCAAGGACCGACCCCTAGGGTACTCCTCCTGTTATATTGTACTTCTTAGGACCTGCTTCGGTATCAGACCAGAGTTCTTCCCGTGAAGTAACTGGCTATTATACGTAACAGGTAGTCAGGTACGTGCAGTTCCTCTAGGGCTCTCATGATTTGGTTCCAGTTAGCAGAGTTAAACGCATTTTTAAGATCCAGAGTGACAACAGCACAATATTGTTTATCACCCTCTAGCCATCTTTTACTCAAAGCTTTATGCAGTATCTCACATACTGCAGAGATTGCATCAAAGGTAGAGCGCTTCTTTCTGAAACCAAACTGCCGGTCAGAAAGGCCCAGTCGCTTTCAGTAAGTTGCTCAAGTCGAGAACCAATTCTTTCAAAGATCTTTCCAGTTGCACAGTAGGCAGTAGGACGAGGGTTCTTCTGGTGGCTTGTCACCTTTCGGTATAAGCACAAGGCGTTGGCGCTTCCATTCCTCAGGAAATATCCCTTCTTTTAGGCACACAGTGTAGATATTTTCGAATAGACCATATTTGGGATGGGGTCTAGGGGTCTAAAGGGGTCTAAACCGGGCGTGCTACTAACGGATAATCTGAGCAACGCGTTTAGGACCTCTCCGGTGGTGACAGCCGAAATTGAATCATCGTCAATTTGCAGCTCACGAGGTAGGGAGAAGTCTACGTGGTGTGGAAAAAGGCCGGACACAATCTCAGCCATTATATCTGGGCACACTGGCGCAGCTGATTGAACACCCTTAAGTTTAGTAAGCACAATTTTGTATGCACTTCCCCATGGGTTATTCTGAACTTCATCTATAAGACACTGGAATGATCTGCTCTTACTATTAGCAATTGCTTTCTGCAATTCTTTCCGCTTTTCGCGAAAATCATTTTGGAACTGCTCATAGTGCTCATGATTTCTCCTTCATGTACATTTCCTCCGGAGTTTGAGGCACTCTTTTCTCAAACGGGCAATGTTTTCAGTTCACCAGAATACTGGGCACCGTCTATTACCGTTGCTTTTACGCGGCATAGATGCATCACATGTGCTTTTAAGATATCTTGCAATAAATTCTGCTCCTATCTTAGAGCCCTTCTCCGGTATTGGCATGCATTCAACCATGTAGTCCAGCATCTCCGTGTCCAACTCTTTGATTTTCCACCCATTTTACTGCGCCTTCCGCTTGACTTGGCGCCTTTCAAACCGCTGTGGTGGTTGGGTTTCAAATATAATAGCACGATCACTATGCGTATACAATTCAGACACCCTCAATTGTGCTCCTCTCGAGAGTGTCCCACTTGCAAAAGTGATATCGATAATTGAACTTGCTTCTGCTTTATTATATGTCTCCGTGGTACCATGGTTGAGCAGTACCAGATCAAGTCTGGCTAATGCCCTACCTCTAGGGTTAGTACGTTTACTTTTTTCCCATTCAACGGTCCAAGTGTTAAAATCCCTCATCGAATTCGTCCAGTGTGGTACTAGGAGGAATGTAGCGGCTGTAGAAGTGGATACCTTTGATTTTAGCATATACAAAACTCTCATGCTAGACGACTAGATCTGCGTTCAAAAGAAAGAGTATTGCAAGTCCAGATAGCAACTTTGCTCGTCCTGTCTTCAACCCAGTTCCCATCGCCAACAGGGGTTCTATATTGTTCGCAAATCGATGCCACGTCCACTCTCTGGTCTCTAACGGTCTGTATCAGTAGGTCATGTGCCGCCTCGCAGTGGTTAAGATTTATCTTGCATATGTGTGTTATGTGTGTGTGCGTGTGTGTTTGTTTGGTAAAATTAAAAAAAAATTATTTTATAAATTTTACTATCAACTTTTATGTTTCACATCTGCTGGGTGTTCCGTGATAGCCTACTTTTTTGTTTGATAGGTGATTTGTTAATCGTTTGAAAAAAAATTAATGAATTGTTTTTGTAGTCAATTTTAAAATTAAAATAGTAACAAACCTTTTTAAAGATAGCGCTAGGGTCGAAGATCAATTGGATTTTTTTTTGGTAAAACAGTTTTATTCTTACTCTAAAATATTCCAAATTAACAAATGGGCGTTCATTTGTGTTCTTGAGATATTTAATTTTAAAAACTTTAGTCCGACTAAAAATTCTACTTCTTCATAATTTTTTCAAACAACTTTCATTAACAAAAAATTTAAACTTTTTTTTCTTATATAGTTCTACCCTTACTTTAAAATATATCAAATTTACAAAGACGCGTTAACTCGTTTTCTTGAGATATTGAATTTTTAAGATTTTTAGTCAGACTAAAATTCTAATTATTCGTTATTAATTGATTGATGGCTGCGTTCGTCATACACAACATTCCCCACTACATAAATTTGGCTGCTATGGTTAAAATCTTACAATAGACATTCTCTCTCGTTTAGGTTGAACTTTCGGGACTGGCTTTATGTCTCGCACTCAAAAAAATAAAAGTCACTTTTACAAAAATTTTATAAATATACAACACACAACATTTTTTGATAAAACTACAATTTTTTTCCTTCAAAGCGATAAATAGTTTGTAAATCAAAAAAAATTTTTGTTTTTTCAAATTATTTTTTTTTGTTATCTACAATATTTTTGGTAAACTAACAAACAAATTTGTGTGTTGTTTATTTATAAAATATTTGTTAAATTTAGTTTTTTTTAGAGTGCGAGCAGGTATTGATCCACGTAGAGGTCCTGAATTTGGCAAAAGTTTAGACTCCGAAGCTATTCATCTCCTCTGTTCCATGACTCTTGACGGTGATTTCAAAATACTAGAATTACCAGAACTATTCGGAATGATACTCGATTTCATACTAGTCTGTTTATTCGGTTCAGCAGACATTCACATGCATCAAGTCTTGACGATCGTTTGTGAATTTGATTTTGGTGACTTCTAATTGAGGACTTCTAATTTTTCCTGTTTCCAATTGGACAACAAACATAATTTGTCCTTAAACCTTCGTAATTTTCCCTTCTAACCATCGACATCTTCGGTTGAAATTACGAGCGTATACTTCATCGCCAACTTGAAATTTTGACAAAACTGGTTGTTGTATTGGTGAAGTACGTGGAAACATCAGATGAAGAAGAGATTTTGGCTGTCTTCCATGAAACAATTCGGATGGTAATTGCCCACTGGAACCCGGAGTAAATCAGTAATTGCTCAAGAATTTAAGCAGAGCAATATCAGTTGAACCTGCTTCAAATGTTGACTTCTTCATTGATTCTTTAAATGTTCGAACGAAACGTTTATCTTCTCCGTTCGATGCAGGATGAAAAGGTGCAAGGATGAAAAGATTCAGGAACGGACCGGTTTCTTTGCTACTGGCTAACTTTTGTATTCTCTTTCAGGATTTGGTGCAAATTCTTGACACGTGTTACACGTTCGGACAACATTTTCAATAACAAAACTTCTTGAAATTATCTGAAGTGAACGATGTTCCTTTGTCACTTACAATGCAATCAGGAAGTCCTTCGATCGCGAAAATTGATTGAAGTGCACGTATCGTTGTAATGGTTGTAATTTGCGACATCTTTACTGCAAACGGATAATTTGTAAGTGCATCTACACAAAGCAGCCACATAGAATTCAGGAACGGACCGACGAAGTCAATATGAACTCTCCCCTTCGGTTTAGTTGCTACTGGCCAGCTTTTGTATTCTCTTTCTGGATTTGATGCAAATTCTTGGCACGTTTTACACGTTCGTACAACATTTTCAATTTGTTGTCACCATTCCTCAATGACCTTTATGCAACAGTTCAAGTACCTTTTCACATAGTTTGGTTGGAACCACAACTCGGACGTGCTCAGTATGCAATAAGAGAACTCCTTCGATGTTCAGATAGCGAACTCTGTTTCAATAGGTATGGTTTAATTGATTCTTTTAGATTTAATTCGTCTGACGGAAATCCATTTTGAACCAAATTCAAAATTTGATTCAATATGAAACCATCTTTTGTACAACGTGCGATTTGATTAGCGTCGATTGGAAATGACAATACGTCCTCTTCGTATATTGAATTTACTTCCATGCAAGCTTCCGCAGATTTATCGTATTCCTCATCAGGACCCATTGGAAGTCGCGATAATGTATCAGCGTTACAATGTTTTTCGGTTGGCTTGTATTGAATTGTATATGTGTAAGCCATCAAAATTGTAGTCCATCCTTGTAAGCGATTGGCGGTCATGACCCTGATTAAACAATGGCAATAACCGTTGCGTATCTGTCGCCAAGATAAATTGCCTTCTGTAGAGAAATCTGATGTAATTTCTTCACACCGAATATTATCGACAAAGCTTCCTTTTCGATTTGGGTATATTTTCGTTGTGCTTCGTCTAACGTCTTGGAACCAAAAGCTATAGGTTTTTCTGAATTATCCGGAAAAATGTGCGATTTGACTGCTCCAATTCCGTAACTCGACGCTAGCACAAGCGGAAGATCCTTGGAGTAACGAGTCAACTTGGTTGCTTGACTAATCGCTTCTTAATTTGATCAAAAGCTTCTTGTTGAGGCTTTTTCCAACTCAATTTGACGTCACTCTTCTTCAACTCGTTCAACGGAGCTGAACTTTGAGAAAGATTGTTTAAAAATCTATTATAATAGTTTACCATCCCCACAAAGGTTTCGACATCTTTAATATTTCCCGGTGGTTGCATTTCTTGGATGGCTTTAACATTATTTTCTGATGGTCGAATGCCATCAGAGCTGATAATATGTCCCAAATATAGAGTTTCTCGTTTCAAGAATTCACATTTTGAAATTTTGCATTGTTTTTCAAACGCTGAAAAATTTCTTCTAGATTTGATAAGTGATCAGCTTCTGTTTCGCCTGAAACAACAATGTCATCCAAGTAACTGACACAATTAGCAATATTTTTCGATGATCATCTCAATAAGTTTTTAAAAAATCGACTCGTCACCCAGTTCCAATTGCAAATAAGCTTCCGAAAGGTCCACTTTTGAGAAAAATTTGCCTTTTCCCAATTTCTGAAAAAGTTCCTCTATTCTTGGAGTTTGAAATCAGTACAGAGTCTACTTTATTTGCCTGAACAACAATCAATACTGCCCACTGACCAAATTGGATCGACTTTAAAGCTCCCATTTTGGTCAAATGATCAATTTCTTCCTTCACCATATCACACACTGCAAGAGGCCTCGCCTAACAAAATTTCGGACTGAAATCTGGTTTCAATTGTAAATGAGCTTGAAAATTTGGACAGTGTCCCAAGTTTGGTTCGAACACTTCGCTATATTTTTGACATAAATTTTCGATTTTACTTTGATATAAATTCAAGTTTATTTCATTGTACTTAGCTTGTGTTGGTTGAACCTGAAGAACTCCTTCTTTGAGTTGCACTTAACTGTAATTCTTCCAACCAATTCATTCCCAAAATATTTGCTCCTGCAGCACTAGTTGTGACACAAGCAATGGCAACTGCTTTTGTATATTGCTGAATTGGACTTTAACACATTTATGTTAATTGACACTTGTATCTTACGCCCTACTCTGATAAATTTCGTTTCATTGTTGATTTGCTGAACTTCATCAAAATTTACGTTATTCTGAACTAAATCAATTGAGCTTGTATATTATCTAGATTTATTCTGATGCCGTGAACCTCTACATCTACCTTGGCGATTTGATAAATTCTTAGAGCTTAAACATACAGATGAGATATGACCACCATTGGTCACCACTCGTATGTCAATTACAAAGACTGAAGTTCGCGGGAATGTCACATCCGTAGATCAAAAATAAAAAATTTATAAATCAACAAAACTGATCCCTTCGTGACCGTAAACAATAATAAAGGCAGATAATAAAAAACATTAACATTTTTTAGCAACAAAGTAATAAGTCTATAAACATTAATTTCCCCCATTTTTCACGGTTCACAACCAATTCCATATATTGTGTTTGTATAGCAAAGCTTTTTAATACAAATTTTAATACTTTATCCCTTTGAGAACACTAATCCATAAAACTACCCTTAATTATCGTCATACATCAAAAATAAAATATTTAAACTCCATTTTACGGCTTAAATCTTTTTTATTTGTTTCACAATAATAACACAAATATTCCATTTATACTGTAATTCCAGAATTACTTTTATACATTGAAAAAATCAACAAAATCAATGATTTATTGAATCGATTTGTTCAGGGCTGATATAGATAAGTAAAAATAAAGTTCAAAAACAAAACTAATTTTTTATTTGAACTTCAAAATTCATGATGAAGTTATTGGTGGTATGTTTTGCAAGCAGTTTGGGATTATTGATTCTTTTTCTTTGTATTAAACACAGATTAAATTTTTCGACCAAAACTTTTCCAACGTGCTTTGTTTTCCGTATGATTCATATAAAGGACAATAGTCGTAAAAGCTTGCAGCAAAAAAACGGGTACCATTATCAGTATATTAACTCAGTTTATTGGAAACTTCAAATTTTAAATTAAAATAATAAAATCAATACACATATGAATCAAGAAATGCAGTTCAGATGAGTATTTTCCATGTTTTAAAAGCTTTCGGAATAAAATTGAATTTTGAAGTGGAATTTTTTTTACGTAAAATGGCAATAGTTACAATCATGAATTGAATAATTTGGAGGAAAAAAATGATTTATTTTTGGTTCAAAAATGTAGAAATATGTTATTTCAATTTTTGGTTCGATTTTTTATTTGTTTTCTGTTTTGATTTTTTGTTTGTATTTTATGAATCAAAAAAGTTAATAGCAAATACAATATATATATTTTTCAGTATATTTCTAAATATTGATAATTGGAGCTGTAACAAAACCTATTTTACAAAGTAAAGTGCATTTCACTTTAAATTTAACTCTTGTGAGTTAAGAGTTTATATGCTTGTGTATTTTTTTGCTTATTCTTTTATTACGGTTTAAATTGTGTTTAGATACCCTTGTCAAAATCAGTAGACTTATTCGTTAATGTTCTTTAAAGTGCATTAAATCATTAACCGATTTGAAAAAGAATGAGGTTCTGTGTTTGATTGTAAGTTTTTGAAGTGAAAACTTCGTTAGGCGCGTTATGGAATTTTGTATGGGGAAAAATTTACATATTCGAGTTATCATTTTTAAATCAGCAAAGTATTTTTAAATATGAAATACATCTATCATTTCTTAACGTTTCAAATTGCGATGTGGATATCGCGGTCGACTGAGGTTCTATAGGTCGTGAGTTCAATTCCTGGACTGGTACATTTTTTTATTGTTTTTTTTTTTTTAATTTTTATTAAATATCATTAAAATAATTTTTTTTTATTCATGAATTTATAAAAATCATAAAAAGTTTTTTAAAGTTATATTGCTACTGTCTTGTGCATTCGAGTCATCATGCTAAATAAATTTTGAATATATATAAAATGGAAAGTATAGTGTTTAGTGTTTTAAAAGAAGTTAAAATGCTAGGGTCACACTAAGACCAATTTTGGTGTAAATTTGTCGTCCTGACCTTGTATTAGGATGACAGTCAGTAGCCATTGAACCTAAAATAACATAGTTTAAATGATTTCTTTCAATAATTACATATTATGTGAACGATCGACATTTAATCTTACAACCTAAAATTTTCCAACTCAATTGTTTGCATATGTCGAGAAAACGCCTCATTTAATCATTGCTATTAATTTTGCCTAAATGTTGTAATTATTTAATTTAGTTTTTATTTAAATATCGTTTTAAACGGTAATTTGCTTTGATCAATGTTTTTTTTGTTGAACATAAATTTTATGAAATTAAAAATTAAAGTATGACCTGAAACAATCATGTACATTTGTATATCAAAATTATATATATTGGAATTTAACACATCATGATGTTACAAATTTTATCATCTACTCCAAATATGTTGTTGGTTTGGAATGGTATGTAATACATATTTCTAAAATGAAGTGAAGATTTATTACTTGTAACTTGATACTTGATAACATTGTCTATATCGATTTAATGCTCAAAATTACGAAACGGAAATCGCACAAATTATATACAAAGAAGCATAGCTTATGTATGATTAAACATGGATGGTAATCATAATAAATAAACTAATTAAAAATGGTGGCACTTAGCCGATAGTTATTTTCAAACGGCAACAATGCGCATTAATACCAATGAGTTTACTTCGCTTTCCACAGGAAGATTTGTAACATTTAAAATTGTTGATCTATGGGTGTGACAACCAAGCATACTTTAGTCCCTGCTATTGGCATATGAATTATTTTGAGATATCGTATACCACTGGCAATAGCAGTGAAATCTCATTAGCCAAAGTGATATCTTAGTGGTGCTGGCGGATGAAGTTTTTTCAATCAGCGATACCATCCCTTAGTCTTATTTGTAAAATATTCTTTGATGACACGCTATTTTTTAAAAATAAAATGGGCTTGGTAGTAGAAAATACAATGTGTGTCACAACACACATAAAAAACTTTTAAGAACAAGGCGCACATTTTTATATGATATGTTTTGATTATTTTAAATATAAAAATATATATAATAGTTGCTTGGAATGCTGATAGATTTGAAACACAGAGTAATTTTAATGATTTTAATTTAAACATTCTGAAATTTGAATTTGCAATTTTCCTGAAATTTGAATTTGCGAGTTTTCACTTCTGTCGGCAGTCCCAAGACTATCTTCTTTTTAATGTTTGTTTACCGACTTGACCTCAGACATTAAGAACGTACTCTTTTCGATGTTTATAGTAAGATTCGCCTTTCTTAAATGATTAGCAACTTTTGATGATATTGGAAGATTCGAAATTAGATGTTTTAATTAGCAAATCGTCTAAATAGATGAATACCTGATTTCAGGATTTTTATCACTCGGACCATGGACATCGTCATTGTTTGTGCTCCATTGCACTATCCAAATGGCACACGAATAAAGTGTTAAAGTGGACGACCTGGCACAATGAATACTGTTTTCCTTCCCGATGATGAGTCTATGGGTATATGCCATAACGCATCCTTCAAATCAAGACTGAAAATAAGCTGTGACTTGGATTGTCGAATTAATAGCCTTTTTTTTCTGAAAGAAGTACGCTAGTGCTCTTGTTACCTGATTTACTTTGTGTGGCGTAAATGTGAATGTTGGTGCACATTCGTACCTTATCTGGTTTCCAAACCAACACTACAGGAGAGGTCCAGAAACTAATCGAAATCTCAATTATCGCTAAGCGCAACATTCGATCCAACTTCTCTCTCACTAACTTCTCGATAGCTGGGGATATGGGATAGTGTCGCTGTTTTATTGGTGACGTGACACCGGTAGCGATGATGTGTTCTAATAAATCAGTCTTTCTCAATCCCAGCTTCGAGAAAGACGGGAGGAGTTGGATGGCATCTTCCAGCCTTTGTTGTTCGATTGATGTCAATAAGGACAAAGAAGAATAAATTGTTCCTATAGACAAACTTTGAAGTAAAAGTTGGTACAGATTAAATAGTTTTAAAAGAGTCGATACCCAAGTTCTGTGTAAGGGATGGGACTACTGTCAACTCAATGTTTTTTTTATACCGATGAAGGTTACGTTCGTGACCAAATACCCATGAATTGCTTGGCCCGTACCATCTGCGATGTTATTTTGATCGTGGGACAAGGTTTAAAGTTCAGGAGTTTCTAAAATCCTGGCACCAAATAAATTACTTATTGTATTTAAATTTCAGATTTAAGTGTAGAGTCTTGGATCGTTTTTGACGGAAAGTAGAGCTGATAGAAATGATGTTTTAAATGTTCGAGTGGAAGAACTATAGAATATGAAACTAGGACTGATTCACGTCTTAATATTTTGGTTGGCTTAATTAATTCACTAGTGCTGGTAGTATCCTGCAATGTAGAATTCTCTGCTTCAGGTGCGGCATCTTTGTTCTTTAGGTCAAGTGACCACGGTATTATTACTTGATGGTATGATAAAATTAATCATATTACCTCAAAGAAATAGTCAAAAAAAAAAATAAAATTAATTATTTTCTATTTTATAATAGAATTTTCTATTTTATAATAAAAGGCCTGTCCGTCTGAATTTTACTGTAAGACGTAGTCTGAAGTTTGAAACCTCTTAAAACACCTCAGTGAATTTGAAAACTTTATTGATTTTATTTAATTAATATTTAAATTTTCTAAGGAATTCTCACCTAATTGTTGATAACACCAGTTTACAAATTTTGAACTTTTTTTGTCTCCCTGATCAAAACCAAACTTTTCTTGTATATTTTGACCTGCTGAACACGAATATCATATTCATTTTTTTAGATTAGCTCTTGTTTTTTGAGATATTTACGAAAAACAAGTCCATAGTAAAGATGCTAACAAACATTTTGAGTTGTTTTTTGAAAAAATTCATCAAGGATTCTGGAAGTTACACTCGAAAAAAGTTGAAAAAAAATCAAAAATGTAAACTTTTTTTTAATTTTTCACAATTCAACTGCATAAATGCATAATTTTTTTAATTTCTTGGAGCCTATAGTTAATTCAATTTCGTTTCTTTTAAGTTAAAAGACACGAATATTGGTGCAGGTTACACCAAGTTATTAAGGTTTTCCCAAAAAAAGTCAAAACTCAACATTTGGAAAAATAAATTTTTTACTAAGAATAATTTAAATTCTGCAACATAATGGATTTAAATATAAGTTTTTATATAGATTTTCGTATAAAAACTGCGAGTTATTTTGAGTTTTCCTCCCGTTTATGTATTTTTTCTTTTCTTTTTATGCCGCATCGTAAATAATGTTTTACAAGTTCAATCGTTCTCAAACATCAGTTAAGAATTCTTTTAAAATAGTAAAGTGTTAAGTTAATTTATTTAAATGGCGTCGTCAAGAAGTTTCAAGTGTAAAAATAGTCCAAATTCATTTTGTTTTATTTGTGAAATTTGGATAGTACATCCTTCTAAAAAATCACTCCATTTATAAGAATTGCATATCTTCATTACTTCGGCATAGAATTGAATGAAGATAAACCGTGGATGCCGAAAAATAGTTATGTAAACTGCAACTTAACGTACTCAAGATGGCACAACAGAGAAAATGTTTATTTAACATTTTAACGTTGACCCTAACTTGCAATTTTAACTCGAAAATTTGAATAAAAACACATACATAAATCAAATATATTGCAGATTTTAAATTAAAAATTTTTGTTTCCAAATTTTGAGTTTTAACTTTTTGTGGGGAAACCTGAATAACTTGGTGCAACCTGCACCAGTATTCGTGTTTTTTAAAAGAAAGGAAATTGAATTAACTATAGGCTCCAAGAAATTAAAAAATTTACAATCATTGTTTGTTCAAAGTTTATGCAGTTTAATGTTGAAAAATTTAAAAAAAAACATAAATATTTGATTTTTTTCAACTTTTTTCGAGTGTAACTTCCAGAATCCTTAATGGATTTTTACAAAAAATAGCTCAAAATGTTTGTTACTATTTTAGCTATGCACTTGTTTTATTAATATACTAAATTTGTTTGTTTTGTAAAATATGCGATATCTCAAAAACAAGAGCTATCCTAAAAAAATGAATATGATATTCGTGTTCAGCAGGTCAAAATCTATAAGAAAAGTTTGGGTTTATTTAGGGAGATTTTTCTTGTAAACTAGTGTAATTAGTTCAATTTCTGTGATTAAAAAATAATTGAAACTTATGAGCCATCTGCACATGCAGCGTGTAACAGATTTTGGCTCACCACCATCTTTATCTGTCTTTCAAACCACACAATGTATACACAAAATAAAAACAAAACCTATTATCAGGTCAAAATTTTACAACAAATCTTCTCATAGAAAGGAACACAGAGTTGCTAGAAAATACCAACCGTCTCCACTATTACGTTTAATAATTATTGAAAAATAGTTGTTAGCAGATACCCCACCGAAACTCTAAATAAATAATTTTTCCTGCCCACAACAAATGTTTGCGCTTTGTAAAGCAAATTGCCAAAATGATAATGACTATGTGGATCACATTTCAAAAATAACTATGCGATTTCCTGTTTTTTTTATTTATTTTGTTCGCACTAAATACAAATATATTAAACTGTATCAAAATCTGTTGACCAAACAATAATGCAATTTTTTTCAAAAAGTATAGTTTAACCTTTTTTATCACACCGTGAATTTGCTTTATATTTTTCGCTCATGTAAAAACATAAATTGTTATAGTTCTTCTTCAAACCAATCAGTAATATACATAGATCTTAATCCAATAGATTATCTCTCATCTTAACCTTTATGTGATCCTTATGTATCCCTTATACAGTTTTCTTTTATTCGGTTGATTTCTATTTTTTCACATTTATAAATTATTTTCTTTGATATATTGCTATATAATTATCCTTAGAAAAAGCAAAACATTCATAACAATAAAATCACCCGTGAAATCTCCTTTCATCCAAGGTATAATCATCTTTGAAAAAAATAACATAGAAGACATAGAACAAATCGTGGTTGTTAAGATATGGATAAGAATATTATTTCGTATGAAGGTTGAATTTATACATATTCGGTGTGCAGACTAGTTTCTGTCGAGAAAAACATATTAGAGATGGGTCTTTTATGATGAAAAAAAAATCTGTGTATGAACTTAATTTACTGTTCTACTTAAAGAAGATTTCGATCAAAAGTTTTGTGTGGTTTTTGTTTATTATAATTTGTCATATGCTTACATTGATTTATTTGATCTTTTTTTTTGTAGCCAAGGCTATAGTTATTTGTTATATAAGAATAAACTCATGAATTTTACGATGACAGATATAGTGTTATTTAATCTTAAAAGAAATGAAATTGATACATTATTGAAATTATGTAAGTTAAGCTGCTCTGATAAAAGACTTTGAGAATAGTTTGAGGTTTTTACCACAACTGTGGTTATATTTCATAAAAACTCACTTTAAATTGGTATGTTTGATTTAAATAATTAATTAATTGGGATCTTTCGTATATATAATATTATTTAGTAACTGTTGCATAAATTTCTTATCAATTTTGTTAATCTTGATTCTGTATCTCAAGAGAGTCTTTTCCAAAATTTGATTTAAAAAATATTTTGCACCTAAAGGATGGCACTTTTAGCAGCCTATCCGGTCACTAATTAATTGTTTTGAATGTTGTATGTCTAAAAAAAACTGTTGACATTGTATCTAGAAACATTTAAAGTGAGAGATCTAATTACTGAAAATGCTAAACACGTTGTTTGATTCATAAACAAACAAAAAATATTTATCCCTGTAATTCCTTAAAATTGTTTTCATCTCTTGTAATATTTCTCTAAGAAATAAAATTAACTAGATTAGGAATAGATCATATTGATTAAATCTTTCATCCATAACAAACAAAAGTTTTTCTGCAAATCAACCATAAACCCAAAAAATCATAACAATGAAACAAATGAAACATAATTTCAGATAAACTTCAATAAAACGAAATAAAAAAAAATCAATTTCATTTCAGTTTTTCTAATGCATTATTACTTTTTCGACATTCACATTCAACCCTTAATATATAATCTCTTGAATCCAAACAAATCATTTTTGTTTCAGTCTTCTATTTTTTTTTATTACATTCCTGACCTAAATTTCATTCGGTTTTTTTTTTGTATAGATAAAACCAAAATATAAAAAAAAATTTCTGCTATAATCTTGGTTATCAAATCTATACTACGGCTGCCAACAAAACAAAACAATATATCCAGTAACAAAATGATATAAACTGAAAATATAGAAAATATTTTCTATTTTATTATTTTTATCTTTTCCACTATTTAGTTTAGTTTCAATTCTTTGTACATATGTACGAGTACAAATAGTTTTGGGTAAGACACAAATCAATATTGTGGAGGCGCCATAATTCTTACCACTTTTTTTTTATTTTCTTGTCGTCTTGTGAGAGTAATCATAAAATATCATCTAAAGCATAAATGAAAAAAAAACAATGTTACAGGAAAATTTTTTTGTTATTTTTTTATTCACATAGTGTTTCCATAAAATGCCATGAAGTATTTTTGACTTCATGTTATAGCGTTGTATCCAAAAATTTTTCATTTCAGTTTTAGTTTTTTTGAACCAAAAATAACAGTTTAGTTTCATGGTAGGAGAAGTTTTAACCGTTAGTAACCCTATGTAAGATCCATTCAACCTTAAAACTTTGCTTGATACTAGCCACTTCGTATTAAACCAAGACAAAATTTATTTTTGATGTCTGAAAGAAAGGAAATTTCCTACAACAATTTTCTTTCTCTCAAATACTATCAGCAAACTAATTATGTAAGGTTAGGTTAGGTTAGGCTTGTTCGGTTAGGTTAGGTTAGGGTATGTTAGGTTAGGTTATGCTAGGCAAGGTTAAGTTTTAATAAACACAAGCGGTTCGTAGCCATACCATTAAAGAACTTATTCTGTTCAAGCACTCCCTGTTAAGAAATCAGCCAGAGCTTCTCAACAAGCGAGAAATGTCCCAGACTAACTCGCAGACGTCCATCAGATAATGAAAGGTGCATGCCAGATCAGGACACGATCAAAGAAAATGAAGAACCGTTTCCTCCTCGTCGTTGCAGTTGCGACAGTAGCAATGGAAGAAAACACTCAGTCTGCTCGTATATTGGCCGATAAGACAGTATCCCATAATTACACCCATAATCATGCTGATATCTCTGTGATTTATTTATATCAGTTGATCAGATCTAGAGTGGTTCAGTGCGAGTTAGGGTGGTCAAATACAGGTTATTTCCGCTTCCTAGAGAAGAGAACCATTTCCGATTTCTGTATATTTACCCCTAGTCCACAGCTGCCAGTCCATTTGGAGAGGATGCTGTAAAAAAATTGGACTTTTATAGAATGTTGTAGAGAGGATTGCGAACAGAAATTCGTTTACGGAACCATTGACATTTGAACGCCGCACATTTGCCTCGACTAGGAGGTCAGTTAGAAGTGAGTGTGGGGATGTCCAAGGTATTCCATAAAAGCATGAAAGTGCTGCTTACTACTTAAAAGGCTCTACATCAATCGGGGAAGGAAAACAACAAACGGAACAGAACAAGAACAAATAAACACCATATTGACAACGTTGAGTCATTGGGTGTGATGTGACTAGCACTTTTTCCTATCAAATCCACCCATGGAGATTTCATATGTATTTTAAGGTGGCCATCAACAGCCACAATCACAAAAAAAAATCGTAGGACTGGCTCACACCCAGGAGAAAGGTTTCAATGGTCGGGCTACATTTTTTGTTCTTCGCATCTTATAAAATTCCGTTATGGATCGTTATTGGGTGTAGGAATGGTCAACGTTTGATAAACTAACTTTGAATGTCCTTTGCATGGAAAACTCAAAGTTCTTCACCATTCTCTCGAACAACCTCGTAAGCCACTCTCGTCAGAGTTTGAGCTTTGGTAAATTTTGATGCAAGTTTGGCTGCAAAGTGTTTTGTAGCGTCGCTCTGTTACATACAAAAAAAATTACAAAATTACATACAAAAAACCGTTTGCCATGGGATAAACGATCGACTATGACTATTTTATTAGTTATTTAATACTAATTCTTGTGCTAAACTTAGACGATGTGAATTGGGAATTAAACAAACATGATTGTCTGCGCCCAATTTAAGTTCCCGTAACAGTTTATAGGTAGATCCGTGAAGTACCATATGGTAACCAAACACCAGAAAGTGAGGCGAGAATCCAGTGGAAGAATGAACTGAGTTCCTCAACACTGCTCCTATTATATCCAAATGCTTATCCCAAGTTCGGTGGTTATCCTTGATATAGGCACGGATAGCAGAGAGGATTGATCTATTTACACGCTCCGAAGCATTTGATTGGGGCGAATATTTTGGAATGACATCTTGTCGTACACCGTAGGTTTTTTGTAAATTAGCTAAAACCACTAACTCAAATAGTCTTCCACTGACGGAAAAGACAATTTCGGGTACTTCAAACAAGTAAAATACTTTGGCCTGAAGATAATCGACCAACTTTATCGACGTTGCGCTGCGCAATGGCTCAATTAATGCAAATCGTGAATATTGGCCAAGTATGATCAATATGCACATAGTTCCGGATTTGGTACTTGGTTACGGGCAAAAAAATCCATATACAGTCGTTGCCACGGACGGGTTACTTCGATATAATTTCCTATGGCCGGTCTTGTAGAAAAATTGACTGGCTTGAACGATTTACAAATTCTGTAACCTACAACATATTTTTAAACATCACGAGTCATACTTGACCAGTAAAATTGACGTTGAAGGATCTTCAATATTTTCAGAAAGCCGAAATGCGCGGCAGACGGAGGATTATGTACTGATTGTATTAACGTTATATCAGCTGTAACTTGTAATCCAAATGCCGGTGTTATTTTCAACTTCCCGTCTTTCTCTCGAAAATTGGTTTTCGCATTAGAATTATCCTTTAACGTCTCGATCAAGTTCAGGTATGTAGTCTTGTTGTTTGAAAGTCGTCGAATTCAAATCAATGTGAAGAGTGGGGACAGCAATATCGTCAACAGTGATGGAGTTTACATGGATAGCGCATCAGGCACTACGTTCTGACTGCCTTTGCGATATTCGATATTGAAATCGAATGCCTGTTATTTAAGGCTCCATCTTGCTAACCTACCGGCCAGATCTTTCTGGTCCATGAGGCACTTTAAACTGGCATGGTCAGTAATTATAGTGAAACAGTTACCTTTAATGTAAGCACGAAATTTTTTCACAGCTAATACTGCCAATAAACATTCCAGCTCCGTCACACTATACTTACGTTGCGCAGAATTTAATTTTTTTGACTTGTTACATCTTGGGTGTTCCCCACCATTACTCGACTTTTGAAAAAGCACACTTCCAATACGTAGTATTGGTAGTATTGGCATCGCATTGTACGAAAACCAACTGTGAAAAATTCGGATTGGCCGAGACAAGAACAAGTTTTAGTTCCTCGAAAGATTTTTGAGCCATCTCGTTCCATACCATTTTGCTTCCTTTTTCATTAATTCGCTTATCGGGGCCGCTAGTGCACTTTGGCATAAACCGACGGTACCATCCGGTCATACTCAGAAATCTGCGAACTTTCTGAACGGTTTTAATAAATTATTAAAATACTGTACAATACTGAATCTATTTTGACAAATCCGGCTTGGGAAATCTCTTATTTTTGAAGAAAAAAAAATCATATAAAAAAATTGTATTCCATAAATTTAGCTATAATACAAATCAGATATCAGATTTTAAATAAAAAGAAACAAAACGTATCCACATTATTGTGAACTCTCGTAGATATGATTTTACCAGAGCTATCAAACTGCAGTGCACTTGCACTTCATACATTAAATATAAAAACTAGTTCAGCTGGTAATGTCCATAAAAAACCCAAATTAGGTCCTTTGACCGTAGTGCGTATTACAATATTTATTCTGTATTGCGGACATCAGTAACATCAATGACCTCCTGTTTGCTTGTTGATTTGTTTTATATCGGAAACAAATAAATAAAAACAAAACACCTCAATATTCCAACCATATATAATTTTATTTAAGATTATTTAAATATCAAAAATTATAGTTTGGGTTTGAATATACATAAATAAAATTTAATTTACACGATGCTCCATCTCTTGTTTTTCTTTGATTATTTTTTAATGCATACAAATTTAAAATTCAACTCATCTCAATATAAAATACAAGTCAACCCATTTCCAACCATCATCTCGATAAACAATTTCTCTACAACTAAAGACAATAATTCTACCTTCCATAAATTTGAACAACCGTATTATATATACATACATACATGTAATACTATGACTAAGTTTTGCAAAAAAATGTTTCTCATTTATATAGAAAGAAACAAGTATTATTAATTAATATTGTGTGACGCAACAAAGCAATTAACTAAACAGAATGTTGTATGTTTGTTAAAATTTAAAGGCCGAAACTGAAATAAAATAGCAAAACATTAGCGAATTTTTTTAAATATGAATATTCTTATTTTAAAGTAAAAATCGAAATAGACTATCGTTGCAATACAAACATCACTTTTGTATTAGATCCCTAAGAGAACTAGGATATTTTCCGAAGACGCCACTAGCATCATCCACATTAACGGTCATCCTGAGGCCATGTTATTCTATATTTAGCAACTGATCATCAATAACCAAGTTCCAAAGAAGAGGGTGACAATACTCTACTTTGCGGTGTGATTCTTCTTTTTCTTACGAACTTTCGAGTAGAGTACTCTCTGAAACAAGCTCTGAAAATCCTGCTTCTAAGAACCAGGTCAATCTAGCTGACCAATAATTCCTCCACTCCCAAATCCCCAAGCATAAATGGGTGATCGTCATAGGACAAGTGTTATTGAAGGCTTCCTCAATATTTCAGAAAGTAACCAAGGAATATGCATTGCACTCCAATGATTTCTCAGTTGGACGTATAGGATGCCTTAGGTATAAATATTACATTTGCCTGGTCCATTTCCAAGGAATGTGATATAGTACAAGGCTGCTCTTAAAAATCACTAACAACCAGAGCATGGTTAGATCAATGGTTTTGTGAATGTCTTCATATACCTGCCCAGCGCGGTTGGACCATTGTCACTCAGCTGAATTATTTGGTCGCCGAGCTTTCGAACGCTTTCATATATGCCAGGGGATGATAGTTCATCGCCCTCTCTCTTACGACGACTCACCGCGTCTTTAATTTGTTCCAATTCATCATACAGTAGAACTTTATTAGGTGAAACCCTAACATTATGGGAGTCATAGAACTGTATTTGAGCAATCTTTTCAGGCACCTCGGTTGATTTTCATCTGAAAGGTCTAGGCTGCGGAGTAGACTGTTCTATCAATGTTCATCAATTTTGGACATGTTCTCGATTGTTTCCATGGAAAGATCAAGTAGTTGCAGTTTGCGGCATACTTTCAATGGGTTTTTGAGTAAGTTGACAACTGCAGGGAATTTGCTAATTCGTTCTTGTCGTTTAAGTTTATGAGCAAGTCTGGATTTCACAATTTCTAAAAGTTGGACTCTCCCTCATATATTCTTAATTAATCTGGAAGCTCATGGAAGCATTCAAAGTGGGTTTATCCACATGGCAATACTCCTCTATGGCTTCCAGGTACATTGTACACAACAATTTCCCAAATATTCATGATGATTAATGTATTAATGCATAAAGGACAAACAGACATACTTTCAATTTTATTTATTTAGCATGATGACTCGAATGAAAATTGCAAAAGACAGTAGCAATATAACTTTAAAAAACTGCATTATAGATCAATTTTTTTAAAATTCGTAAAAATAAATTTTTATTATTTTAATGAATTCATGAATAAAAAAAATAATTTTAATGGTATTTAATATAAATTATAAAAAAAACAATATAAAATTGTCCAGGAATTGAACTCACGACCTATAGAACATCAGTCGAGCACGATATCCACATGGCAATTTGAAAGTTTTGAAGTTTCATATTTAAAAATATTTTCCTGATTTAAAAATGATAACTCGAATATATAAATGTTTCCCCATAGAAAATTGCTCAACACGCCTAAAGGAGTTTTCACTTAAAAAAAAGAAAAATGGCTGACAGCAAACGCAGGGTAGATTTCCTGTTTCCTCCAAAGGCTGATTTGATACTCTCCAACCATTCCTATGATGAGAAATTGATTGGAAACACCCCACGGCATGTGATCTCACTTCCATTTCTTACCAGATTGTTTGGTAGGTTGATCTTGTCATAGTTGAAGCCCGAGATGATTATTGGACCGGGATTGATGTTGACCATCAATTAAATTGATATGATTGTCGTTGGAGTGAACCTACACAAATTAGTGCTCACAGTGACTCCGGGTGTGTCTAACAGACTGAATTTTACAGTGATACGCCACGATTTAAATGCATACTCGTGTAATACCGCATTTGGGAGTCTAGTCCGACATATTTCCTGGAACAATCAAACCCATTGAGTTAAATAAAAGCAGACCCCGTAGACTAAAGCCTCCAAACCACATTCGTGACCTTGTGGCTTGGGCGAATCGACTTGGTTATTGAACTGTGGAAGTTGTAACTGCTTCTAACATTGATATCAAATAAGTTGGTCTCATAAAGAAAATAATAAAACTTATCAAATGTCTCGATTAACTCATTTTATTATGGGTTTCAAATATTGCTAATTCATATTTTTTATTAATAAGAAGATACATGTTCAATTGATAATATTTGATCTGTAATAAAAACTTTAAATTAACAATCTCAGAAAGCTTAAAACTTTTGATATCAAATTAACCGAGAGTAGTTATATATTTTAAATTCTACAACTTTTGTTTGTGTCTGTTTTATTAGCGTTTATTTACAAACAAAAATATATAATTACACTGATTCTTAAGAAATCCAATTTACTCCTTTGACAAAAGTTTAAATAAAATTTAATTATATTTAGTAATTATTTTTCTAATATCATCCAAAATAATGCTTAAATATCTTTTTACTTACCTTACGTTACCCTTTGAGTAAAAACAAAACAACCCACACAAAACATTTTGTTGACAAGTGAGGTACTTACGCCTTTTCTTATAGATTTTGTTTATTCTTATTTTTTAATGTTTCTTATTAATTAAAAAAGTTTTTTATAAAATTTCGTTTTTTTTATAAATTTACAACAAATATTTTCTTTTTCCAATATTGATTCGGAAGGTAATTTAAACTTTTTAATAAGAAGATATTTTTTTTGTAAGCTTACGTTAATAAATGAAGGCAACAAATATTTGTATGAATTAAAAATCAGTCAAAAAAGTTTTGTTGTTATACATATTTTGTGTTAATGATGCTATTCTTGTGCTTTATTATAAGTATCCTGTAAATGATAAAATTTTAATTAAATTTTAATATTGTTAAATGAGTTCAAATTCATCAACATTGATTCATACGATTCCTGTTTTTTAACATATTTGAAATTGAATTTGAGAAAAATCTTAAAATGTCGAAAACAATAAATAACATAACGTAAAACCTTGTTGTTTCGTAACATAATAGTAGATTATACACCAATGAAGAGAAGTGTATGTTTTTCCCTTGTGGTGTGCTTGGAGATCCAAGGCGAAGCTTGGAGGCTAAATTATGGTGAAGGAGATGACATGCTTTCTCTGGAGGTGTTTATACTCTCTTTTGCACGACCGAAATATAAATATGATTATTTTGAAGGTCGAATCCAAATTAGATAATATTATGAAAACTGAATTTCGTTTTTAGTAATATCGTTACCGTAACAGTTTAATGTTATACAATGCGAACTTTCCAATATTGTAAAAATGTACATTTGTTCGGGAAGAGGACTCTGGAATAAGTTAAAGTTTTGTAGTTAACATTTTTTAGTTGTATTATGGATTTTATTTAAAGTGGCGCAATTTTTGTTGGTAAATGTAAATTTTTTTAATTCGATAAAAACGAGGCATAATGCTGGTAATGCCGAAATAAGATTTAAGGATCATTACCAGCATGGAATTAACAGTAGTACTTTTATCGGTATTAGAAGCCCTAATAGAGACTTGTGGAAAATGTTCAATTAGGTGAAATATTTATAAATTTCTAAACATGTGGATTGAAAACATTGCGTTAGTGTTTAAGGAGTATGCTTAGGTGCATTTTGTTTTTTTAATCTATATTTAAACCCGAAATAAATAAAAATTGCCGCTGATCATCATATATATAATACACAAGCCACGAAAAAGCGTAGCCATATCATAGGAAAGAAGAGAATACGGAAGGGAAAGAACAGAATATAAAAAAATATAAAAAATTAAACGATTAAAATAAACAAAACAAACGAAATTTCAGTTTTAGTTTATGCTTTGCTTGATCTAGAAGTTGCAAACAGGGTTTATGTTATTAATTTATGAAAAAATATTTTGTGCAAATGCACAGGGGTCCCCTAGTAATTTTAAAGTAAAATTTCAAGCTTTTTGACAAGTAGAAATAGTAGATTATACACCAAGGGAGAGAAGTGCATGTTTTTCTCCAGAGGTGTATTTGGAGCGCGAGGGTGAAGTCTGAGAGCTACATATCACTGAGTGACATGCTCTCTCAAGACCACAATATAATTATGATATTAAAAACTAAATCTAATCATCTAAAGAGTACGAAAATTATACATTTTAATGTTCATCATAGTCGGTGGTTTTTAAACAAATTTGTTTGAATCTATCGTAAAAAATTTCTATTTCCATGAAAACTTTCATTGTTTGTTATTTTTTACACTCTAGGGAGTAAACGATGCAATCCTCTCCCGCAAATGAGGGAGCGGGATTGAACTTTATATACAACTCGTGTAAAACTTATATTTTTCAATATGTTTTGGAAATTGCATTCAGAAGTTGGTTCCAAAATTTGAAACAATTAACTAATTACAACAAATAATAATAGCGTATTTTTTTCTTTTAATTACAGAATGGGTTTTAACATTTGCAGCTATGAAGAAAATATTAATAGTCATCACAATTTTGAATATAAAAAATGGTAAGTTGATTTATATTTTACTTAATAGAAATTTGTAAACGCGTATTTCGACTCGACCCGAATCGCAATTATTGCATTAGTCGATATAACAAAAATTTATTCAGATTTCCAGAATTCTATGTTTTGTTTTAAGTTTCCAGAATAATGATTGATAGTGTTTTGAGGCAGTTGCTCCAAAAATAATCAGACTCGATTGTACATCAGAAAATGCAAAGATCTTAACCAAAAATAATCCAGAAACGACATTATATTGATTTTAAATATAGGTAACTCTCCCAATTCAACTAATTTTTTGCACTAGTGCAATGATACATGTAAAAGAATTGTTAAAAGACATAAAAGATTAAGCTCTAATTGGTTAAGGCTAAGGGCGGAAATTTTTTTTTGTACGACAATATTATTGATCGTACTATAAAAATAATATCTTAAACATTGTTCTATTTATGTGTGAGATATAAAAGAATAACATAAACAATTTTGCTTGTCACTTAATTAATTTTAAAAGTAAGTTTTATCGATAATTAATTACAATTAAATAAATTTATTTATTGATACAAATATAAATACATTGTCATTTGACAAAATTTTTTATGTGAATTATTTCCTACATCTATGTGTATTAACAAATAAATTAATTTAATTGTAATTATCGTAATTAAATAATTCATTTTTCTAATATGCAACTAACAAGCAAAATTTTCTAGGTTATGTTTTGTTTTTATATCTCACACAAAAATAGAACAATGCTTAAGATATTAGTTTTGTCGTACAATCTAAATTATTCTCGTTCGATAAAAAATTGTTACTCAACCAATGCCTCCTGCCCCTCAACCAATTAAATGCGAAATTTTTTATGAATTACAATTCTTTAATGATTGAAATTGCAAAATTGTGCTATTGTTAAACGCTTTTAGTATTGGACAAATAATTATAACTTGTAACCTTAAAAATTAAAGAGCTTCGTTTCTTTTATTGTTCATGTTTAAAACTTATACACTTTTCCAAATTAAATAACAATTCAATCTGTTTGGGTTTGTAAATAATTGAATGACCGTTGATTTGTTGTTGCAACCTTGGTATCTGAACATCTTGCTGGTATTGAGGCAATCAATTCACTGACAGTTTGCAAAGCTTATAAATTGGCCGCTTTAAAATGCCGGTTGGTTTTACAACCAGCATGAAGTTATCACTTATAGTTACGATACATGGAGCTATCACTTCCTGAATGAAGCTCAACAATTCTTTCCCAAGGGTTTTTTACTGATACCATACTCTCCTTTTCTAGTATAACAACTACATTAAATTGTAAATTAGCTTGTTTTTCTTTCCATTTACTTCTGCTTCGTAGAGTGGTGGGATAAGCGAGATGCCACATCATATTACGTTAAATCACACGTTCTCATCATAATAATTATAAATATTTTTGATATTTAAAGTTTTTAGAACTAAATTTTGTAATATCCTCCGATGTAGAAGAACCAATTTTAAATCTGTTTGCTAATTTTTTTATGTACAACAGTTTTTGGTTATGATTTATAAATCCAAGTTTGATAAATAATTGAATATCAAATATTCATCAAGAAAAAATTTCTATTTTTCATTTTTATAGTTTTTAAAATTTTAAATAATTTTCAAATATTAAATAATTTTAGTTCAAACACAAAATCAAAATTGGTCATCTATCTATTTTGTACTGTATATAATAATTGACATGCCCGATGCTTTATTAGCGAAAACTTCCTATCGCTGTTTCTTTTCAAATATACATTGATCACCCCCACGCTCAATAGTTTCTGAATTTTGATCACATGATCTCAAATTACAGATCCAGTTGAATCAAAAAAAAAAAATAACGAAAGCAACATCTCTTATTGCGCCATTTCTATTCATCTCGCAAAAAATCAATACACCAACACGAAAATCAAAGACTACAATTTTACATATAATAAATTCTGAACAACGGCAAACCCATTTATATTAATTACTTTGATAAAAGTTTCATATTCTCTCCTTGATATGACCCAATTATTATTATTGATGCAGGTAAAAAAAACATAATAAATTGATTTACTGATTTACGGCGTTTCTTTGGATGTTTTAACTTTTAATTTTTTTATTCTGATATAGAACAAAAACTAAAATAGGCTAATAAGTTATTTTTGCAGAACAATAACCAAAATTTAGGCGATTGTTACAACCCCCAGCCTAACAGATAATTTGGTATGGTATAATATTTAGTATCAAAATCCACTCTAGTGAAACAAAATGACAGGAATGAAACGAAAATAGTTATTATGGAAGGAGAAAATGGAGTAGCATTTGGTTTTGAACTCCTTGCTAAGAGAGAAAGAATCATACAGTATTATCACTATCAACCTCCTGCGATCCTGTTAGCTAACACTAGAGTAATCAATTAAAAATTTTGTAAAAACATGGCAAATCTCAAAATATGACAATTGGGTTAAAGAAACCAGATATAAGGATAAGGATAATAAGGAAAAAAATTAATTCCTTATAGGAAATTTGATCTGAAACAAATCTTTTGGTTCTTAATTTAAATACGTCTGAAATATGCCTTTGAAACTCAAACTTTTATTTTGTCTCTCCAAATCAGCATTTCATTAAACCACCTAACAAAGTGCATTTTGAAAAAACTGGGTCAGATTTAAATACAAAAATTGATTATTATTTTTTCATTTAAATCCTTTTTCTTGTTCAATTTTCTGGAACTTTTCTTTTTGTCTAATTATTAAAGTCTTGATTTTGTAATTTCTCAAACCTTTGGTCTAAGGGTTTTTTCAATATTTTACTTTTAAAAAAATTTTTTTTTTGCAATATTTTATTCATAATTTTTATATTTATAATTAGCAAATTTTCAAAATAGTATTCACACATACAGGGGCGCACACAAGGGGCGGTTTCAAGTTCAGACCCCCACCCCCCTAACCGAAGTCCAGACCCACCCCCCTAATTTCAGTTTTTTTTTATTTAAAGTTAGTTAGGAATTGTTTCGTGTTATAGCCATAATAAATTATAAATTAACGTCTCTGAATATCAGAAGGTACGATACTAACTAGAGAACTAAGCTTTGTGAGTACATATTTAACAATTTTCAAAGAGGATTTTTCGAATGCTGATTTTAAAGTTTTGAGGATTAAAATTATAAGAGAAGACCAACGTCAGTAAGGCCTTCTAAAGATGCCAGACTACATTAACAAAATCACTTTGAAAAGCGATAGTTCTACATCTTGTCACTAGATTACGAACTAATTAAACATTTTTTTTCTGGAAAAAAAATGTGGTAAAAGTGAGGGTACCCCCAACAGCGCCATCTTTGAATTTTTTTTTTAAATTTAACACACTTTTAAAAAATTATTAAAAAAATTTAAGCAATTTCTTTTATAATTCCTATCAATTACCTTTCCAATGAGCTATAAATGACTTAAATCGGTTTAGTCAATCGTTAGCAATCGATATTCAAAGATACTCATGTTTCGCAAACCCTTAAAACTTTGCCGCTACCTTGTGTCAGTCATCACTAGAGCGAAATTTAATTTTTTTAAAGAAATTGTATTTTTATTTTTTCATTGGCTATCTGTATATGAAATTTTATCGAAATCAGAGGAGGTCAGGAACCTCGATGTTGCGGTGACGTCAAATTGCTCTGGATAGAATCAAGACACTTCAAATTACTTATTTATACTGCACTCTATATGTGAGAACAATATTCCATGCAGGGATGATTAAATATCTTACATATTAAAAAGCAGTTTGCAAATTAAAAACCTTTCTACAATGACCCAATAATATTAATTTTTGAACAACGTTCTTAGCTAAGCTAAAAGTATGAGAATTCCAATTTATATTATTTTCAATCACACTCAACTCCTATAAGTATAATAGATTCTTTCTCTTCAAGATCATTTTTTCTTCAAGAATCAAGCTTTAATAAAAACGGATTTGGTCTTGATGACCTAGAAAAACGGGAAATTTGAGTTTTGCTCGTGTTGAATTCAACATTGTTAGCAATAACCGAATCCATAATTGTTTTTAAATCAATGTTTAATGATTCGAATTAAGTGCTAACGGTGAGTATATATACATTAGATGTTTCATGAGTAGCGTACTTTCATCCTTAAACTGTCTTTCAATATCTTTCATTGAGTATTTTTGACTACTTAAGAAGCTCATAATATTAAAACTAATATCCATAATATGGAGTCCAATGACAGTGGAAAAATTCAACTTAGGTAAAAATAAATAAGTGATGAAGAAGTTTCAACTTCGAAATTGTCATCGCCTCAACGGCGTAATCGGCGTAATCGTGTGTCTACCAAAGGATTCGAGCCGGGCACTGACGAGGAAGGTTCGAATTCATCCGAAACACGAAAAATGTGAAGTGGAGTTTTTTTCTGAGAAACTTCCTAATTCTTTACTTACTTGAGCTTAAAGGATCTCAAAAATCCCACATAAATTAAAACTAATGTTTTTGTCAAATATTTTAGCAACAACCGACAAAATTGATATGCGTTTGTAATTTATTGGATCCGTTTTAGCACCTTTTTGGGAACTGGCTATACACTAGCCATTTTCCAAAAATGCCTTTATTATATGACAAAAAGACAATTTCAGTCAGGATTGATGCTAACTCTTTAGCAAATCTATAAAGAATAATTGGAGGAATACTATCTGGCAGATGCCTTATTAGTATTAATTAGTAAAAGCATTTTCCGGATCGTATTTTTACGAAAAATAACACCCCATTTTGTTAGAAACTACTGGAATTGATTTAGGTTGCAAATAAGGTTCCACTAATGTTTGAATTAAATGTTTGAATTAAAGATATCTTGAAGCTCATATACCAATCCGCCGCTTTATAATCCCAAAGAAGACTAGGATTAGCTTTAAACTGTTTAGGAACTTGTAAATGTTAATATATGGAAACAAATGATCTGACCTAAAGGTTTTTCTGATACTTTTAATTGAACCAACGAAAGATCATTTGTCAAAAAGAAGTAAAGCAATTCGCTCCTTTCACCAGGAATTTCAGGAATTCTGATAGGTTAGTATATTATCTGAGTAAAAAAAACATAAAATCAAAATAATAATAATACAGTAGTAGTATAGTATTTTGTTTGACTAAAATGTTTTAGTATCAAAAACTTCGTTCTCTTCTCAATAATGAAATCCTAAAAAAATATTTTTTCCAAGGCAGCTAAATTGGCCCTTATAAAATGTAGATTATTTAATATTTAAATATATAAAAAAAATCCCTTAAATTGTTCCCAATATCTAAAGACCCATAAAATATCAAACCGAAAACGAAAAAACAGAAATTGACAAAGGAAAAAGGGCAAAACTTTCTAATAATGTCCATTTCTGACAAAAGTTTGTAAAGCCAGTCTTGAGGAGTTAATATGAAAGATCTTGATTTTAAACCCAAAATTGTCGAAAAAATCTCATAAGGGGGTAAGACACCAACAAAGGATCCGGTTTGGACAAGACAATATTCCTCCTATTATTCTAAAAAAAATTTCAAAAGAACTTGCATCTGCTCTTACCAACATTTTCTACAAATTCTACAAATCTGGTATTTTTCCTTTGTGCTTGTCAGCCAATGTCCAGTCCAGTCCGCCCGTTTTCTTCTGAATTTAAACTATGGTGTACTATGGGCTGGTGTGCCCCAAGGCTCAGTTTTATTTTATATCAACGAACTGTTTAAAATTACAAGAAATCCGATAAATAGTTTTTCAGAAGATAGTACACTGCATAAGACATTCATCCCCTTATCTTCAAAGGCTATAATGCAGAAACGAATAAAACCCGTCCGGAAAGACGCTGTCATTAATGTAATCGAGGACCTAGAAAAAGTCGCCGATTGAGGTGACAACATTTTGTTAATTTTAATTACACTACAACACAGCAATTGATTGTTTCCAAATCAAAGACCAAGGTCTCCAATGATATTTCAATTAACATTTGTGACGACCAAATAGACAAATGTGAAAGCATTCGTTTATTGGGAGTCACAATTTCCAATGACTTACTCTGGAACGACAATATAATGGCGATAACAAAAAGCGCATAAAAACTCGACCTCTTCAATAGATGTAAAAAATAGTTCACTCCATATCAATTACTGCACATTTATAAGTCCTATATTCGTCCTTGTATGGAGTATTGTTGTGCAGTTTGGGGCGCTGCATCTGTTTTCATCCTGGGTTTTTGGAATCTGTTCAAAAGTGTGTTATGCGAATTGTGGGTAATCGAAATTTAACAACAAATCTTTCAAATCCAACCATTTACTACAACACCGTCGTACTGTTGCTGATTACGTTGTTTTTTTATAAATATCGTCACCAGCAGTGCTCGGACGAAATCAGATCCATTATGCCTCAAACATATTCTATTTTCCGTTTTACACGTCAATCGGTTTGTGCAAACATTCAAACTGTTGAGATTGCTCACTGTCATATTTCTTTGTCCGTACAAATGGAATGCTTTGCCCGAGTAAAATGTAACGGGGGCGTACAATCCACAAAAGTTTAAAAAAGCGTTCGTCAACACCTCCGAACGCATGTTGTTCTAGGACCTAGGTCTTAAAAACAATCTAAGTATTGTTGTGAGTTGTGACATATATTGTAATCCCCATAACACAACACTTTTTATTAAAAAAAAATTTTGGATCTCCCCCTAAAATTTTTTTTGTGTGCGCCTCTGCACACACATGATTTAGATTAAAGATCTAAGCAGATCAACTAAGAAATTTTATATCACATAGTTTCCCAGAAAAGCACAAACAAAAATTAATTTTGATAGAAATTTTGATAATTTTAATAAAACGAAATCATAAATATCAACCCGAAATTGAAGTACATAAAATACCATAAATTTGCTTACTTTATTTTTCGTCTAACCTCATTATTTATTTTGCCTCATTATAATTTCAATAAATAAAATGGAAGTGCTTTATCACCACTTCAAATCATGATTATTAACATTTAACACACAAAACAACGCTTGTTAACAAAAATCATGTTATAGAAAAGAGAAAAATGACAACTGAAAACGTCAAATGAAAAATTACGAATCCCAAGGATGGATGGAGAGAAAAAAATGTATATTGTGAAATTTTCTATTTTGACAAAGAATTGAAAGTTAATAGATTTTTTCAACATTTATTCATGAGAAGCTTTTTACGTTATTCATTCGAATCATGACTGTCATCATCATTATAACTGAATTTATAATGTGATTTGCTGATTTTTAACGAGGGTCGAGACAGTGAATTACTAATGATGTAATCGACATCAAATGCTAGGACATTTAAAACGTCAATAGTTTTTTGTAAGCAGTTTAAAATAAAAGTCTTTTAGTTCATAAAAATCACTGAAAACTTCGAACGTTGGAGATTTTTTATTGTTACCTTAGAATGCTGTTGATTTGGTTTTAGTATATTCGATACTTAAGAAGTTCTTACTGATGTGCTTGCTCTGTTTATAATTCTAATTCATTTGGTTGGAATATAATTGAATATGTTATAAATGCAAATGTTATAACAGTGTAGGATTTCCATTAACTCAAGTTTATTTTATCATACTTTCACTTTCAATAAAAATTCCAAATACAATAACTTTTTTCTCTTAACGAAGAATACAATATCAAAAATGTAGCAATGAAAAAATTAATACAAGTAATACTGTAAAAAAAATGACAACTTTCAAATATGAAACAGGCAATTTGTATTCATGAAAATGTTAAAATAAATATGAGACCATGCTTGTATGCAGTAGATATAGTGTATAAATAAATGTACCATAAAATTAATTAAAATTATCATCATCAGGATTTTTGTTTGTGCTTTTTTATGGTTCAGTTTAGTTAGGTAGTGGAGGAGTGGTTGATTTTCACTTTATCCACATTCACATATTTGCTTTACATTTTTTATTTGTTTTATTTTAATTAAATGAATTTTATATGTGTTTTTTTGTACATTTTGGATAATGGTCATGTTGGGACTTGAATTTATTTTAGGACATGTGATAATATTTTAGAAAATTTAATATTAATATTTCAGTAATTCAGTTGCAAGAAAATAATATTACTTCGGTTTGAAAGACCTAAGTATTACATTCATGAGCTAAAAGTAGAATTCTTACCTACACTTTTTTGCATTTCTCGACGTTTTAGGACCTACTGATTCTAAAAAAGCAAAAAAAAATGTACGTCTGTCTGTCGGCCGGCCGTCAGGCCGTCACAACCTACGAAATCTAGAACACAGCTGGACGGATTTCAAAAATTTTTTTTTCTAAAAATAGGTTTACTCAATGGGAAGAACCGATCCAATTTTTTGGAAAAAAATAAAATTAAATATTTGTTTGATATGAAATGTTATTATTATTATTGAGAATTATGGCATTATAAGTTTGTCAAAAAAATGTTGTCAAGTGTGTCAGAAGAAAGATTTTTATTTACTTTTTTACCCAATTTTTTGGAAAAAAATAAAATTAATAATTTGTATGACAAGTTTGTCAAAAAATAATGTCAAGTGTGTCAAAAAATGATTTCATTTATGTTTTTAGCAAATTTTTTGGAAAAAAAAATGTAGCTGTTTCTATGACGTAAATGTAATTGAAAATGAAATTGGACATGGAAATTTTAGAATTTGTTATAGTTTTTGAAATATTTTTGGAATTTTGAAAAAAGTTTCTAATTTTGAGTTTGCAATAATTTTTGCAAAATTTTTAGAATTTTGGAAAAAGTTTGAATTTTTGATTTTCTAAGAATTTTTGGAATATTTTTAGAATTTTTGAAAATTTAAAATTTTTGATTTTATTATAATTTTTGGAATATTTTTGGAATTATGAAAAAAGTTTGATTTTATTTAATTTTACAATATTTTTGGAATTTTGAAAGAAATATGAATTTGTGATTTTGTAATATTTTCTCGAAACGCTAAATGGAGAGGTTTTTGAATAATTTGCTGAGTGTATCATCTTTTCACTAAATTATGTTAATTTATGATCTGTTATAATTTTCCAGCAACGTATTGATGTTTCGTGTTAGTTTGGAATAAATTTCTAAACAGAGATAAAAAAATACTTTTACTTTTACAAAGAGTTTTGTTTGATATACATCGCTGCCCAAAACTAAAACCATGTCCTCATAAAAGTTTTTTGCCGACAACTATATCAAAATCCTTAAGCCAGACCGAAGTCTTGATATCTCAAAGCTGTGAGATTTCAGCCCCTCCATATTTTTCGGTTTCAGTTTTGAAAGACTGTACTTGATGTTGATAGTTGTTTTGTTTAATCCAAACTGTAATGATATCAGAGACTTTCGTCAAATGAAATCAAATTTATAACAAGAAAAGCAAAATGGCAGATCACATATATTGTTTTTAATTGCCTTCTGCGTTCCAAATAATTCCCGAATTATTTACCGAACTGGTTTAAGCAAAAGAAAAGAACCATGTACTAATTTTAATAATTATTAATCACCAACTGACTTTAACATTTTAATTTTTAATTAGTTTTTGGTTTAATATCCAAAATCAACTGCCCTAATTTTTAGCAATCTCCTAGTATAAATAATACTCTATTTTTATGTGTAAAGAAAGACAAAAGTTGATTCATTGTCATTATGTCTCTTTCTTTCTTTCTATTATCAAAACGTTCATCAAGTTTTTGTTGAAGTATTAAAGCATTTAAAAAAAAACATTTGCAAAAGGAAAGATTTACTATCTCTGTTTCATTTCTTTCCTCATTTAAGTATATAAAAAAATTTTTACAAAGGAAAGTTATATGATTACGATCAATATGATAAATTTTTTTTATTAAACGCAAGGTGCGTCATCATTTCATTATCCCTTTTTTTTCGTTTGATAAAAAAAATTGAAATAGTAATGTATATTAAAAAGACACATTAAAAATGAAAACAAAATATAAACACGATAATATCAGTAAATAATGAGTTTAGGAAAATTACACTCTGGACGATAAAAAATTCATCACATTTGCAACTGATTATTTTAGATACATGTTGAACAAAACTTATGTAATGCGAAGCAGGTAATATTATAGTTGGATAATGAGGAATATAGGGTGAGTTATCAAGATGCCGGCTTTTGCTGGTAATGCAAACGGTTTATTTGTCTGACCTGTCAAGTCCCGGCTTCCCGATAACCCACCTCAATTCCACAAACGTCACCTGGCAGAATTCGTGATCACAACAGCGCATCAAAACCAAGTCCTTAAGTTCTGCTCGGACGAAGGCATTCAATGGTTAACTATTCCTGCAAGATCTCCCCACTTTGAGGGACTATGGGAATTGGCAGTGAAAAGCGCAAAACATTTGCTCAAACGTGTTCTCGGGAACCACAACTGCACCGCCGAGGAACTAAACACTCTTATCATTCAAATTGAGGCATATCTCAATTCTAGACCATTAACCCCAATGTCGAGTAATCCATCAGATTTGTCAGTTTTAACTTCTGGACATTTCATTATAGGATGTCCATTAAACGCTATTCCAGAACCATCATTATTTCATCTAGATTTCAACCGCCCCTCCAGGTTTCAACGATTGCAATATATTTTGCAAGACTTCTGGAGACGATGGTCACACAAGTGCTTAGCAGAACTTTAGCCACGATGCAAATGGAAGGTTGAAAAACCTAACATTGAAATTGGAGCACTTGTTCTCTTAAAAGATGATAATGTTCCCCTTTTAAAATGGGTTCTAGGAAGAGTATCTAAACTCTACCCTGATGCAGAGAACCATGTTAGAGTAGTATCTGTGAAAACAGCGAGTGGAGAGTTTAAGCGTGCAATAGCCAAGGTTTGCGTTGTGCCTGTTGAAACTACAAATGGATTATAAAACAATAAAAAAAAATCGAGAGAAAGAGTATTTTGTAATTTATGCTCACTTCGTTTTTGATATCAATTATTCACATATGTTTTGATATGTTAATCTAGAACGTTTCATGCAACGCTCTACACTACAACGCTATCACTTTAAGATGACAATTGTATTTCGAATTTTTTATTTCAAGGTGGCCGGTATGTTCAATCAAATCTTGTAACATTGTGAACGTCGGACACAAATGAACACAACGCTGAATTCACCTAACATTTGGTGTGAACCATAGCGTTGGGTTCACTTTAATTTTGTATACTAATTTTAATATTATTAGGGCGATGATACATGTAAAAGAAATATCTTTCAAAAAATTTCGCATTTAGTTGGTTGAGGGGTGGTAACATTTTTTAAATTTCAAAAAAATATTTTTGACTGAAGGACAGAAAAAATATCTGTAAGATATAAAAACATAACCTAAAATGATATTTTTTGCTTGACAAAACTGATTAACTGAAAAATTGATTTTAAAAGTAAGTTTTACCAATAATCAATTACAATTAACTTAATTCGCTGATTTAGCTACAATTAAAATAATTTGTTTACTTATTCATGTAGATTTAGATTAGGCGATAATCGCAACAAAAAATTAAAAATTTGGTCCAATGTGAAAATGCCTAAATCTATTTTAGGCATTTTTTATGCCTTAATCTATTTTTTTTTAATTTTTTTTTTTCTTCTTGCTATTTTTAAAAATGATGGGGTAAACCCGACCGCCTATGTTTTTGGTTGATTTAGTACAGATATAACCTAAATATAATGGTTTTGCAATGATAAATCAATGAATGTTATGTTATATAATGGTAATTAAAGATAATAGAATTGAAAAAAATTAAAATAGCAAAATAATTAATCAGAGTCATCTGATTCGCTGCTCAAATAGCTTGCTGGCGTTTTTTTGGTTCGAGTTGAACGTCTGGTTGGCTGCGATGTTGATGGTTTTGGTGTCATTGTTGTTTTTTTGACTTTTTTTGCGGCAGCCGTTTTTGCCCGTTTGGCTTTATTTTTCTTGTTTTGCTCAGCCTGTGCAACTTCAGAAATCGTTTCATCTGATGTTAAAATGGATGTCCTCCCAGGTTTGCGACCACGTCTTGGTCCTTGGCTTCGTGGTGGAGCGCGCGGAAAGGGACGAGTAGAGTCTAACGTCTCATTCAAACTGGTTCTTTATGTTGGTGGTGTTGAAGTAGCAGGTGATGGAGTAAATGGAACATCGTCTTCTTGTTCTTTATCAGCTTCAACTTCCATTTCAACTGTTTCTAATGGCCGATCTGTTGTTAATCTGGGCATGAAGTCGATATCTTGAAAAATGTCTGCTTCTACTGGCCAAATACCAGTTGCACGGAATCCAGCCTTTATATTCACTTTCGTTGCACCGATTTCAAGTGCTCGAGTGACCATCGCAGGAATGTCAAATATTTGAATTGGTCGGCCTGGATGCATTTGCATAAAATTTAATGATTGTTGGTTCATTGCTGTTTTGAAAGGGCCGAATACTGAGACATCGAGCGGTTGTAAGCGATGTGAGCAATGAGGTGGAAATGAGACGGGGTGAATGCCATTGGCCCGACAGAATTCCAAAGCAGCCAAAGATCGGTGGCTTTCGTGATTATCCATTAACAACAATACTGGCTGATCAGGCGAAGAACGCGTGAACGCTTGAAAATGCTTCAAAAATCCAAAAACAAATTGGCTGTGATCCATCCTGATGGATTTGCACCACACAGGCAAAAGAACTGTAACTAATTTTACCCTTTCCGCAGAAGTAATTTGGCCAACATGTCGGTAGCCTCGACGAGCAACTACTCTAACAGCATGATGGGCCGTTGTGACGCCTGTTTCCTCGACATTCCAGATGTTATTCGGACCAAAAACATGCATGTCACTTACTTTTTTATAGTTTTCAAAAAATTTTGCAACATTATGGCGGTTGAATGCGCTAGCTCTCGCTATACTAGTTGCTTCTGGCTTTCGTAACGAAAGTCGTGGATGACCTTGCATGAAACCACGAAACCAATCGAATCCAGCCTTCTTTTCATCTTTCCATGATTCGGGAAACTTGCCTCTTACTTGTACAGCAAATTCGTTGGCCAACAATCTTGTTTGAATGTCGGTCAAACCGAATAAAGCATCAGAAGCGTGTTTCAAATATTCTCAAAAGCGGTTTCCTGTTCTTTGGTGAACACCTCCTGTTTGAGAAAAAAAAATAAATCAAACCGAATAAAAGAAAACAGCAATATAATTTTAATGAATTTTAATACTTTACAGTAACACGGCATTGAGAAGTGATAGTAATGCTGTTCAAGTCCACCTCAGTAGGTTGCGTAGTTACTTCATTGGCACGGCGGTGCAATAACAATGTCGACCTCGGAATCCCAAAATCACGAGCAGCGGCACGTAAAGGCATCCCCATTTGCATCGCAGCTACTGCTCGACGAATACCATTTTCATCACGTTTTTGTGTCTTTCGTTTGTAATTACGAACCATTCTGTTAAAAAAAGATAACGAAAATTCATTTTCATTTGATAAATGAACAATTTCATAGCAAAAAAACATTAAAAAACATTAAAAATTAAATGAAGTAAGTGGTCGGATTTGCCCCACCGCGTAATTTTTCATAACAACGCAATTAAAAAAGAAATTATGAAAAAAATTGAACCAAACTTATATGCACTTTGTAGGACTTTAATCAAAGAATCTAAATCCACTTACCTTTTTTATGCGATCACTTTGACAAAAAGAAATATCCTGCAGTCAATTATGCACAAAAATTAAAGTCAAAATTGTCAAAACAAACTTGTTGTCGTTTGAGCAGCATCTCAATGTTGACTAATAAAATGCTGTCATGCCACCATTTTGATTATTTTCGATGCTTTACACGACAACACTAATATTAGTTTGCGTAGTGCTTCCGATTTTCGATAACAGAGGGAGGTTGGGTTTACCCACACTGTCGGCTTTACCCCACCTTACCCTACTTAATATATAGTTTGTAATTCGCACTATATATTAAAGCTAGTTGTTTTCGATATTCTTCCTAAGTTATTTGATCAAATTTTAAGTATTCCCAAAGCTAGAATTTATTGCTTAAAAATTCATAAAAATTTTATCAAACTACATATCTACTCTATTTAGAGCTTCCGTATTCAGGTCCAAAATCACAAATAAATCCAAATTCGATTTACAATAGCAATGACAATTATTAATAAATTATTCAACTTATTTTTCCTTTGTATAATAATTTTGATATAAGCTTAACTCATTTGTCAACTCTTCGTTAAAGCTCATAGAGATATCCATGATTAGAAATTGGGAATTATTTCATATAAATTGTAAATTAGAAATATGCAAATTTTTCATACACAATGTAAATATTTAATTAACATCCGTAAAATAGTATATACAATTTTCAACAGCATTTAAAACATAAATGATTATAATATTAATTTAAGTAATCATGAATATGAGTTAATTAATTTTTTATAGCAACAGAGGAAATAAAAACTGAATAAGGAAAAATCAAATATTTTTCTTGTAAAACGAAACTTAAACCAAACTTTGTTTTATATTTTCTTAACTACTAGATTGGATTTTTAAATTTTAAATTTTTAGTTTTAATATACGCCACAAGTCCAAAATTATAAAATAAATAAATACAACAATACAACCTTAGAATATACATTTTTACACAAAACAGTTGAAATAAGCAAGAAACTGGTTTCTGTAAAACCGTGCTTGTGGATAAATAGAGAGCAGTCTCCAGTTATTATTTGAAATGCAAAATGGTACATTAGTTCAGTTTCTGCCCAAAACGTCGTGCTTCCAGTAAAAAATAAATCATGATAAATAAAAATTAACGTCTCACTAGAGCCTCATAATTGTCTTGAAAAACATATAAAACATCGATTGAAAATTTTTCAATTTCCATTGAAATTAAAAAATTTACAATAAATCGTGAAATGTAGTGTAATAAAAAGTTTCTAAAGTTAACTTTTTTTCTCATTTTTTTGGAGCTTTTAATAAAAAAATTTCTGTTTTATTTTTATTTTATTGTTATGAACTTAAAATATTTTTCTTTTTGTTCAACTAATAAAGCAAAATGTAGAATGATCAAATGAAAAAGCTTTCAAAATTTAACAATAAAACGAAACTTTTATTATATTGTAGAGTTTAATGTAAAATAAATGAATTGGTGAAAATTGTTTGTTTATATATTCGAAAGTTTTATGTTTGAATAAAAGCATAAATTTTATTTTTGAATAGAATATTTAATTAATTTTTATTTCAACATGTCTAATATAGGAACTTTGTGTTGAATTTAATTAATGTAAAACGAATATTTTTATGCTTGTTTTTCGAAAAGTTAATTTAATTATAGATTCCTCGTAATGAAAATACATAATACGAATTTTTCTTCCTAAAACTATCGATCCAAAATGAAGTGTTTTTTTCTCTGTCTTATACTGATATAGCCTGATCTTTTATACAGTGTTAAAGATGACCATGTCCATTAATAAAACGTTGCTTGTATATTCGCTGTAATACTCTAATGATTTCAACGCAAAAAATAATTTTTTTAAATTAAAATAAACGATTTCCGACTATGATATTTTTCATATCACTTGTAAATAGTGTACTAAAAATTCCACAGGATAAACTTTTATTTTTTAAATTAAAAAAGTTTGTTATTTATTTTTAATTTAATAATATTTTTTTAAACAGAATATTTTATGCACCTTCATGAATAATGTTTAAGTCTCTGAAGATAATTAAGAATAAAATTTAAATAAATCAGAAATTCATTGTTTAATTTTAAATGAAAATATTTATAAATAATAAAGTATGTAAAGCTTACCTGTTTATTTTACAAAAAGAAAGAATTTATTCGAAATTCAGATATAATTAGAAAACGAAAATTGGGGTGGATTTAACATAAGGAATTAACATAAGGTTCTTTCTCTTGGACTTCTTTTCATTAGATGTAGAATTTTAACTCAAACAAATTAAAATTCTTGAAAAAATTAGTCAGTTAAATAATAGGTAAATAACTGATGATTTTAAGAAAAGATCGTTTACAGAAACAAATTAAAGAGAAGTAAATAATTATAACTAAATTAATTTGTTCAATTTGTTTGTAAATTATTTTTAAAAAATTTCTTTAATGCATTATTAAGTAAATCAATAATATAATAAAAAAATTCAATTCGCCATTACAGTTTGCTCATGTTAATTAAGATACTTAAAAATAAGACTCTTATAAAAATATTTTTCTGACTATGCCATAAAGGCGAAATATTAATAATATTAATGATAAAAAACAATAATTAAATTAAAATAAAAACAGAAGTGTTTTCTATAAATATATATTTTAAAAAAGAAACATCAATACGTTATCGGCAAATTCGAACAGATCATAAATTAACATAATTTAATAAAAAGATGATACACCCAGCAAACTACTCAAACACATCTCCAGTTCAGCAATTTCAACTTTTCAAAATCAAACAATATATCATCTACTAATTTCATGTTCAATTACATTTCATGTCATACAAATAATTAATTTAATTATTTAAAAAAAGGCATTGATTAATTTCAAAAAATTATAAAAAAATCAAAAAGTCCAACATTCTTCAAATTTTCAAAAATATTCAAGAGAATATTACAAAATCAAAAATTCAACCTTCTTTCAAAATCCCAAAAATATTTCAAAACTTATAATAAAATCAAAAATTTAAATTTTTTTTTCAAAATTCTAAAAATATTACAAAAATTTTAACAAAATAAAAAATACAAACTTTTTTCAAAATTCCAAAAACATTGCAAAAATTATAACTAAATTCAAACTTATTTTCCAACTGTTCCATTTATTCAGAGCTCGTGGAATCTGGAATCACAGAAAAAAGTTCTTAAGAAAAATTTCCCTGATAATTACAATGTTTGTTAAAAACGACATTTAATCTCAAACAGTTGAAACTGAATTGAACCATATTCCATGTTCAATTACTTTTCATGTCATGCAAATAGTTACTTTTATGTTTTATATATTTCTAGTCGAAAAAGTTTCCCATATGTTTCTCAAAAAAATTGGGAAACAAAATATATAAAAATCATTCTTTTGACATACATACTTAACGATTTTTTTTGACATACTTATAACACAATAATCAAAGTCCTAGTCTCATATACAGATGCCAATCATCAAGATTTCTCCAGACTCAAAGTTACTACTCATCACTATTGAAAATAAACGTTTTTAAGCAAAAAATATGAAAATTGCTGTTTCTGTCACACTTAATAATTTTTTGACACACTTCCGGTACTGGGGCCCTATTCACGAACATATATTTGTCAATCGACAATATTGTCAATTTCACCAAAATGCTTAACACATTTGTATAAAAATGGTATTTTGTAACACATATTTGTGTATATTAGACACAAACCAATTATAGCAAATTTTTACAAAATAATAACAGATTTTTGGTACTAGATTCGTACTTTTGACAACTAACTTTTTTGATCTTAAAAGATGCAAAATAAAATTAAAATATATTTAATAAATAAATATGTTTTAATGATATTTATATAAAAAGATGATTATTTAACATTATTGAAGACTTTTGGTGAATTCTTTTCTACTTGTTCGGTACAAGTTCCGACTCCGAATTATCCAAATTTGTTTTTTTTGTATTGCTTTTTTTTTACAAAAGAATACGAATTTAGTTAATTCTGTGTTGGAACTTGTACTGAACAGGTAGAAAAGAATTCACTATTAATTTTGCGTTATAAATTAATTTTTACGCCAATCGATGAAATTTGTATAAAAAAGTCAACACACAAAACATAAAGCAAAATTGTGATTTTGACAATAACTATATTGTTCTTGTCAGCAGTCAGCTTCACAATATTGTGTTGAATTTTCACCAAATTGGTGTTACATAATACGAAATTCACAATATTGTGTGAATTTACAATATTGTGATGACATTTATGTGTTCGGGAATAGGGCCCCAGGCTCTTACCATTAACATGACCTATTTTTAGAAATAAAACTGTGGCGCAATTTACAAACAATGATTTTTAATTTTTGGTGTCCCTGATGTGACGTGGCAGTGGTTGGAGCCAAGATGATATCTTGCTGGCGGACGAACTTTAATTAGTTAACTGTAGCACTCCCAGTTTTAGCTAGGCAGCTTTCCGATGTAGTACCGCTCATTAGCTCTTCCGAGGAATCATACACACATATAATTATGTGTAGCCTTTGTGCCTCGATTGAGGTGGTGATCGGTGTGTCTGGGGTCCGCTACATCAGCTGGATTATTGGCAATTAGTTTTGTTTTCTGCAAATTTCTCACAATTTGTTTTTCCCTTATTATTTTGTTATTATTTCTTCATCTTATCATGAAATACTGGCATATTTCATATTTTATTGTATTGTTACGTTTTTCCTAGCTTCCTTCGAATTGGCCTTACTCTCAATTCGATAAACGTAATTTCCAATCTCTTCCTGAGTTCGATCACTGATTAGTAAGCACAAACACCAGGTTTTATTAAGAATTCAACACCTTAATTGTGTCACAACAACAGGAAAACAATACAGCATACAATATTCCTAACTAGAATATTCTTTCAACAGCTTCAGAAACTCCAACGGTTGATTGTAGAAATTTCCAGTTTACAACGTTGAAAATAATACACAAAATATTTCTACTCAATAAAACTTATAGCTTTATTACACTTATAACTTTACACAAAACTAATTTAAAGATCACTTTTATAATTTTAACTTCACAATCGCAGGTTTAAAATAAAACTAATTAAAAACTACAAGAAGCAATTTCCTTATATACATTCTGCTTAATCTCTAGAAATTTCTGGGTCACTTTTTAGAAACCTTGAGAAAATATTAGAATATTCGATTATTTTACGTTACGTTGATTTGATTCATAAAATCATAAAACAAATAGACCTTAATTCTAAGAATATGTACAACAACAACAATGTTCATTTCATTAATCTGTTGTAGTATTTTGTTGATTTGATTTTCCTAGAAGTGACCGTAATCGTCTAGATTTTTCTGTAATCGTCTAGATTTTTCTGTAATCGTCTAAATTTTTCTGCAATCGTAACAGTATGATAAGATTTTTTTGCTAAGTTAAAACTTTAAAAAAAATAAACCTTGTTATACATGTATGGTAGTACAAGAGTACTACCATAGAAAGAGTATGCAAGTAGTAAAGCAAATATGCGCAATCCACCCACCCATAAAGCGGGATGTCCACGGTATTTGCAGGGACCACACATATATGAATCAAAAACAAATTTTAAAATACATTTTCAAAACATCTGCGGATTGAACGCTATAACCATGACCACGTGCAACATCATCTTGAGCACGACAAACCGAACCTTCTATTCCTTACAGAAACACAAGTTTCTGCAAACTTTCTCTCTATAGAATCGCTTAATTCCAAATATAGGCTTGAATCAGTTTTCAAACTCCCTCAAGGTGTATGCGAATTCATTCATGAGAGTGTTGCGTATACGCGGTTTCCAAATTTTGAACTACACGGTGATGGCTTCAATACAATGGTGAGGTTGTCGTTACCGGTGACTTCAACGTCCACAACAAATCATGGTTAGAATTCTCCAAATCGACCGACGATGTTGACAATAGTGGAAAACTGGCAGAAATTTTTGCCGCGTCTCAGGGCCTATCCCAAATTGTTAAAAGACCTACTTTCACTCCCCGTAATGGCGGTGATAATAATTAGATCTCTATCTTACCACAATACCAGAAATTACGAGTGTTGATGTCGCGAAAGGTAGTATTGGATACTTCAAAATAGAGATTAATAATCATTAATTTTAATTAAATATAAAAACGTATTTAGTCTTCTTATTACTCTAGCAGGTACCCATTTGATGAAGTTTTTGAAATGATTTCTGTAGAAGATTTTTTCTCCTATAAAATATTGAATATTATTATTTTTATTATTATTTTTATTTCTACTAACAAAATTTTTTAATCTATGATTTTTTCTAATTCTATGGCACCTATTTATGTCCTCCGAATTATCTAAATTGAATTCGTTATTATTTTTTTAAATTATCTAATAATATTCTAGGTTTAAAAGAAAAAATCAATTCTGCTGGAGATCTCAACGTTGACATACTCATGTTCCTTTGATTGATAAGAAATTCTTCAACGGTTTCTTTGATATCGCCATTACCTTTTTCCATTATAAATTTTATTCGAAACATTTTTCACGGTTGGAACATTTCGCTCAGTCAGTCCATTGCTTTGTGGAAAGTATGGGGAAGATTTTAAAAGCTCAATATTTAAACGGTCGCAAAATTGTTTAAGTTCAAACGAATTGAATGGTGGGCCATAATCAGATACTACTTGCGAAGGCAATCCAAATATTGTGAACAATTTTTTTAATTCTCTAATTACATCGGGAGCTGTAGTTCGTTTCATTATAATGACATCACAATATTTGGGTTTGGAATCAATAACGGTTAAAAATGTAAAACTCAAAAAGAAAAAAAAATCTACATGGATTCTTTCAAAAAGAACTTCTGGTTTGGACAATGAGGATGGAATTTTTTCTTGCGAGACTGAAAGCGTTTGTTGACTCACGCTGCATTCTTTCAAAAATGTTTCTATTGACTGGTCAATCTCTTCCCACCATACATAGAACCTGGCCATAATTTTCATCTTCACCATGCCTATGTGATTCATACTATGCATCTGTTTTAGGAAACGTTCTTGGAGGCTTGGTGGTATAACAACCCGATCTTTGTAGAATAAACAGTTTACCTGACTTAGAATTCGATCTTTGGTTGTTTCTTGACTAATCCCTATCAAATTTAAAGACACTTCATTATCAGGCAACTCAATAAAGTGTATAAAACTACACGATTCAATGTTGGTTGCATCAGCTAATGGCAATCTAGATAAGGTATCTGCATTACCCATCTTGTAACCTGGACGATATTCTAATTTAAAATCATGCATTGAAAGTAATACAACTCACCTCTGCAGTCTTGCAGCGCTACCCCTGCAGTTCCCTTTCCAGGCTTAAACATTTCTTTTAAAACGTCCGTCCGGCCGTCATTACCTACGAAATCTAGAAAACCGCTGGAGAGATTTCAAAAATTTTTTTTCTAAAAATAGGTATACTCAAGTGACAAAAAGTCAAAAAAACCATTATGTGTGTCAAAAATAGCAAATTTTCATATTTTTAGTTTAAAAAACGTCCATTTTAAGTGATTACGAGTAGAAACATTGAATTTGGAGAAATCTTGATGCTAGGGATTGGTATATGAGATAAAAAACTAGATTATTGCATTATAAGTTTGTCAAAAAATTGTGGTCAAGTGTGTCAAAAGAAAGATTTTTATTTACTTTTTTGCCCAATTTTTTGGAAAAAAATAAAATTAATAATTTGTATGACATGAAATTTAATTATTATTATAGAGAATTACGGCATTATAATTTTTAAAAAAAAATAATGTTGTGTGTCAAAAATGTATGTTTTTAGCAAATTTTTTGGAAAAAAAAATGTAGCTGTTTTTATGACGTAAATGTAATTAAACATGAAATTGGACATGGAAATTTTTGAATTTGTTATAGTTTTCGAAATATTTTTGGAATTTGGAAAAAAGTTTGTATTATTGATTTTGTAATAATTTTTGCAATATTTTTAGAATTTTGGAAAAAGTTTGAATTTTCAAGAATTTTTGAAATATTGTTGGAATATAGAAAAAGTTTAAATATTTGATTTTATTCTAATTTTTGGAATGTTTTTGGAATTTTGAAAAAAATAGAATTTTTGAATTTTATATATATTTTTAGAATTTCGAAAAATGGTTCAATTTTTGATTTTGTAAGAATTTTTGAAATTTTTGGAAGAAATACTTGTACTTTAACAAAGAGTTATGTTTGATATACGTGCGTCGCTGCCCAAAACTAAAAACCGTGTCCTCATAAAAGTTTTTTGCCGAAAACTATATCAAAATCCTGGGTTACCGACATAAGACCCGGCGCAAAATCCCCGGCGACAAAACGCCCGGTGACAAAATCCCCTGAAGACATAAGGCCCGGTGACAAAATCCCTTGAGGACATAGGGCCCGGCGACAAAATCCCCTGAGGACATAAGGTCCGGCGACAAAATCCCCAGAAACAAGAATCCCACTTTCTTTTTCACCGCCAAACGCCCCGATTTATATGCTTTTAATTCTATTTGGTTTTAAAGAAGACCGCGGGGGAGGGGGGGTTGTTTATCTTTGATCAAGGGTCTACAAGGTCGCAGAAGCGAGTCAAATAAAATGAATATAGGGACCCAGAATTATATAACTCTATTCAATAAAATTAATATAAAAACTAATAATTATAGAACCCTATTCATAATTTTGATTAATTAAGGAAATTGAAAATTTTAGAAGGGGAATAACAAAGAGAACCAATAGAAAGAAACCAATAATTATAACCAATAATAAACCCAAACCAAAGAAACCAATAATTATACAACCCTATTCATCATGTTGATTAGGGAAATTGAAAATTTCAGAAGTGGCAAAAAATGAATCAAAAAATTGCCAATATTCTTTAAAAATGCTACAAAAAATAATTACTAATTAAACTTTTGAGTAGATGTATGTATGTGAAAGTCTCAATTAAAAAACAGTTTAAAACCAAATAGAATTAAAATTAAAACCATATAAATCGGGTCGTTTGGCGGTGAAAGTGAAAGTGAAATGTTTTGCATGGTTTTTGTCCCGGGCGTTTTGTCGCCGCGGGGATTTTTTATAATTCTTGTTTTCTATATTAATTATATAATTTTCAATATTAGTTATATAATTCTTGGTTTCTATTTTCATTTTATTTGACTCGCTTCTGCGACCTTGCAGACCTTCGATAAAATATTCTCGTTTCCAATGTTGCTCGTGTTATATCTACCGGCAATTTTTCAGAAAAAATAAAATAATTTATTCTGCTACCTTCAATTATAGCTTGAATATATTCGCGCTGAGATAATAAATCAATCTATAGCTAGTAGTTTCTCACTATAGTTCAAATTTCAGCAATTTAACAGCACCATGTTCTTGTAAATTATAATTTACTTGGAAATGAAAAATTTCTTCTTTACTTCAGTAAACGTAACTTTTACTTTCGAAAATTATGTAAGTAGAATAAACTCTCCCTCGGTTTGTTTTAAAAGCGTCTTGACTTTGGCTATTATATGCAACATGAATTGTTGCTCATACATTTTAGAAATTGCTTAAAATTGTCTTTAATAGTTGATTTTGTAAATGTATGTAATAATGAAAGATTTCCATTGTAATTTCATTTTTGATAAAAATTTTAATAATGTTATTTTTTAACAAAGTGATTTGAGTTTTTAATTACACTGCTTAACAAAATTAAATAAGAAACAAAAATATAATAAGGGAATTTCAGAATATTTTTCAAATCGAAAAACAAGAACTCTAAAACTTATTTGTTTTTCCTAAATTTTTAACTATAAAAACATCGCCTACTAAATTTTGAAAATTTTTAATTTTAATGTTCGCCACAACACTCCCCCTTGTGCCATCGCAGATGGAACGATAAAAGAAAAGTAGCTAGTAGAGTTGGAAAGAGGAGAAGGGAAGAGTTTTTTGTATGCTCGAGTATTGTAGCGAAAAAGAGAATGTTTGGAGGTGTCCGAAGAAGTAGAGTGGACAGTTGTCTGTACAAGACAGTGTTTAGTTTATGCGACTGAGAAATATTAACGAAAATAGAGTCGAGACATCTTCAGATGTGACCTAAATTAAGGTATTATCTGTCGATGTTCGATCATATGAAGGTTAGAAGAAATTGTGTTAGGAGAGAGTTAAAAACTAATGTGTTAGGAGAGATTGTGTTAAGCGAGAGAGTTGTTTAGTAATCGATACAAGTTGGTGGAGAAAAAAATTATGGGTCTTACGAATTGGAGTTCTGCAAAAAAAAAGAAAAGAAACGAACAATTATGGAGTTATGGTAACACGAGTGAAGATATAGGTCTGACAGAGCTGAGTTGCCTGAGACCAATACTTGTTGAGATGTCTACCATAGGTTAAAAGGTTCGTTTAAAATACGAGAAGCAGAAAAGTAACGACGGTGATGCTGAATGTCTGATAGAACAAAGTTGACTGAGACAATACTAGCATTTACAAACGTGAATATTAACTCATTTTTCGAAAAGGAACTGTTAAAAGCAATAATAAGACCAATGTTTACCTTGGAGACGTGTACCATAGAAAAAGATTGCTTTGAGAAGAAATATCTGATTAACGACGAAATGTCGTTTTAAATATCGATAAGAACCATACTTGTTCGTCAACAGATAAATGGTTAACGTCAGAAGATGTTCATGTTGTAAAAACAAATGGGTAACGTTGGGGATATTCCTTTAAGATCAGATATTTGGAGGTTCTGCTTAATTAGATGAAATCTGATTTTCATATCCATAAGGACCATATCTGTTTTGTCAACAGAAAGATGGTTAACGTCGGAAGATGTTCATGTTATGGTAACATATGGGTGACGTTAGGGATAGTAATTAAAAAATCAGAAAATTAGAAAAATTTGCTTCGGCCCATGAGTTAAGGAGAGTGGAGTGGGTCTTATGAAGGAAGAAGGTGATTAATTCGGCCCATAAGTAACAGAGAATGAAGTGGGTCTTACGAAGGAGGGAGATGTGAAGCTTGGGCCCAAAATTTGAGAAGAGTGGAGTGGGTCTTACGAAGGAAGGAGATGTTAGACTTCGGCCCATGGTATCGATTATTAAACAAAAAAAAATTTTTAAAAATTTGTCGCACTAGTTGGAGTTGGCGTGGCTTGAAAGTCGAAAATATTTGGAGAAAAACAAGAAAGTACATAGTGTATTTTGCAATAAGGAATGAGAGATTATGACTTGAAAGTCGAAAAGTAAGAATTTGGATGAAAAAAAAAAACAAATCTGTCGCTAGGAGGAAATATTTTGCACCGTAAAAAGAAAAAAGAAATATAAAATGTATTTATTTATAAAAATAAAACTAATTGATTCGCGTTTTCATATACTTCTGGAGAACAAAACTGTTACGGCGTGATTTTCCGTGATTTCCCAAACGGATACTGCGACATCCCTAAACAAACTCGAAGTTCTCTTATTATGAACATTTTAGTTTAAATATTTGGAATAAATTTTTTTAAATAGCAAGCAAAACAATTAGGTTTTATATAAAATTAATGGAAAAATATTAAATAAATTAAATTTTGATACTTGGTAAACTGCTGAAACTGCTGTTTGTCCCTAGTCGGATGGTCATCTTGTGTTCCTAGTCGGAGTCACCAACATATAGCTTTTATTTGACGCTATATACTATCTGGCAATTTCAGGTACAGAAGTAACCGATCCGGAGGTGTTAAGTAAATATAATGTAGATATTTTATCTAATATATGGTGAATTTGATGTTTAGCACTATCACCAATCCATGATTGAACTAAATGTTGCATTGTCTGGCATTTTTCACTATCGTCTTCAACTACAGTTATCGAATCACGCAATGCATTATTTTTTTCTAAATTATTCATCTCTAAAAAATGGCAGAATCTGAAATATTCGACAACGACACCCGTTCTGCCTCCTACCACAATGAACCAACGAACCGTCTGGATCCGACTTCCACAAATTTACTTGACTAGACCTTGACTCCAATATTTACTGTTAACATTGAATATACTATTTAAAATCCAGAATTGTGAAAAATAAAATTTTGGGCTGGGCGTGATCATTTCTTTCAAGACTTCGTTGTCGGAGACAATAGTAAATTTGAATCCGTAGATATATTTATTTCGTAGATATTATATTTATTAGATATTATATATTTTTATATTCCAAATATTATCTTCCGTATGATGCTGAGATAATTTTTCTCTACTGGTTGTAACGAATTAGAGGCAAACAGTATATACTTTTCGATTTAATTTATCAGATGAGACAAAATTGGTCCCGACCTATGTAGACTATCATCTGGAGCAAGAAAGAGTGATTTCTGTGTACAGAGTTTTAAAACATTATGTCTTTGAGTTTTTTGAGTTTTCAAAACAAGCCTGACAGCTCTTCGACCTTGTAATTGGTGAATTATTTTTGAAAAAGCTTGCTATTCCTTAAAATTTTTTGGAACTTTTTCTTTAACCAATGCTCCTATTTTTTCTTGAATGAGATGAATACCCCTAGAAGAAATTCTATGACCAAGATAGTTGATTGACTGTACTAACAATTCGAGTTTGTCCAGATGGATAGATAACCTGACGGATGGGTAGTGCGTGTTTAATCTTTATAGCGTTTCTTTAAATTAATTCTTCATGTTTTCATAGTTTTACCTTTTATTATTATATCGTCCAAACAACACGCGAATGTTTCTAAATTATGAGAAATTGAAAGAATTAACAGTGGAATGTGAACTTTTTACCCAATATGGCAGTCTAGTCGAGAACTTCTACAGTTACTAATCGATTTTCATAAAACGTTGGTAATAAATTTCAATCAATATGAGAGGATTTTATTAGTTTTTGGAGTACATTTTTACAATGGGAGGGTTGACCATACAACTGTACATTTTTTCACTGTTTTTTTATGATTGTTGGTCGGGAGCATACGTGAATTAATTTTGATGACACTTTAAAAAAAATGCAAGTATGTATGGCAAGGAGCTGATTATTTTTTGAGCGATATTGAACAAAGTGGTGGAGGGTTCTTCTACCACGTTTTTTTTAAGCTCAATAACATATTTACCAGATTTGGGATTTTTGAGATCAATTAAACTCAAGTAAGTGAAGAAGTAATTGGAATTTTTTCAATTCAAAGGTATGGTTTAAAGTTTCTCAGAAAAAAACTACATTGCACATTTTTTGTGATTTACCTGATGATAATCGAGTTGAATAGAACTTGATACATAAGAATTTAGTACGGTTCACAATAGTTCTGCAACCTAACTTCCGGTAAACATTTTTTTGTTGCATTTTTTTGCATTTTTTGGAAAACATCGATCAAAGTGACAGGGAATCCACCATACAACTGCTGAATTTTCGCACTTTGGTTTTGAAAATTGTTGGAAGCATACAAATTTCGTTCATTAATCAATTTTGGTGATCCTTTGATAAAAGATGGAGATTTTAATGATAAAGAATTAATAAGTTTTTGGCCGATATTGGGCTAAGTGGTGGAGGGCCGTCTGAGCACTTTTTTATTTCAAACTTCAATAATATCAGTTTCTGATAAATAATTAAATTTAATAAATATGCATAAAGTATGATTTATAACAGTTCTGCATCCCAACTTCCGATTTGTCACTTCCGGAAATTTTTTTAATTTTTATATTCCTAACACAGAATTTATGTTTGTTGGGTTGGTATACTACAGCTTTCTTTAATGAACTAATTTTTATGAAACTTTAACAAAAGATGAAGCTTTATATGAGAAGAAACTGATAAGCTTTTGAGCGATAATGGACAAAGTGGTGGGGGCTTACAGATCACCTGCTTTTTATAATTAGAACTATGTGAAATCTATAACAATAGTTAGCCATTAGTTGAAGTATTTTATGGATATAAGCTCACTATAACATTTAATTTCCAGACCTGTAGGAATGCTGAAATTAATAATGATTTTAAAATTTTATACGTATCGGTTCCAAAGCCTGTAATTAAAAATTTCAATTTCTAAACGTTCTCGTATGCTGAAAAATAATCACCAGCGATATACGGTTCAATATTTTCAATCATTCTGTATTTATTACAATTTTAATTTTTTCTTTTATACAAAAAAAAAGTTATAGACCGAGAGCCCGCGACGGCCAGACCTTCGTTATTTTATAAAAGCTGAAAGTTTTTCTGCGCATACCCCCTACTGAGGTAGGAACGATTAGCGACATATGAAGTTTGGATCATGGTGGCTTTGGCAGGGAGCAGGTAACAAAGGGGCCTCCAAAGTTTCGTGAGAGTATAAAAGGTAATTTTTTTATATATTCTTCGGGATAGTATTAGAAGTCATGTCACCCATTGTCAGACACTTATTATCGTGGTAACCCCCTGCCAGACACTCTTAAACTTTAACAAATTGATAATGTAGAACCCGCCTTAGGGTTATCCAAAACGTTTGCCTTGTCATTATTAAAGGTGAATGCTGACCTCAAGATGAAGACCTTGTGGAATGCGTCATCAACAGGCAGACAAAGTAAAATGTTTTTTAGCATTTCAGAAAAAAATGTTAATTTTCTTTTAAGTCTGAAGAGGAAAACTCTCAGCACTGTAGTCGGTGTCCTTACTGGACATAGTCATCTAAATAAACACCTTTTTACCATGGGACTTAGTGAAAGTCCGGTGTGTGAGTCTTGTCTTGAAGAGGAGGAAGACTCGGAGCACTTTCTGTGTGTATGTCCAGCCTTTTCTAGTGTTAGAGCTAGCATTTTTGGCTCTGAAACTGTAGAGGCTAGCATTATCAAACTGTCGCCAATAGAGTTGGTTTTAGATTTCATTAAACTTACAGAAAGGTTTGTGGAATAGTTGTTTTGAGATCAAACTCGGACACGGCGCTATGGACCGTAGAGTCTGCGTGCCAGGACAAGTTTGCCTCATGCAACCTGTCCAACCCTTTATAATCTAAATCTAAAGTGTCTGGCAATGGGTGACGTGACTTCTAAATACTACCCCGAAAAATATATAAAAAAATTACCTTTTATACTTTCACGAAACTTTGAAGGTCCTTTTGTTACCTGCTCCCTGCCAAAGCCACTATGATCCAAACTTCATATGTCGCTAATCGTTCCTACCTCAGTAGGGGGTATGCGCAGAGAAACTTTCAACTATTATAACATAACGAAGGTCTGGCCGTCGCGGGCTTTTAGTCTATTAGCTTTGAATGACCTTATAAGTTTTTTTCTCTCGAATTGTATTCTATTTGTTTTGCTTATAAGAAACAATTAGTTAGTACAGATTTTCTAAATTCTTCTTAATGTTGACTTATAAAAATTAACATAGACTTCTAATTAAATAGAATTTCTACACCAATCGCATCCTTTTTGCCAAATGTTTATGTACAAGACCGAATAGCAATATTGAATCCTGCTCCAAAAATTGTGATTTCTTACAGAGATCGACACACTCATACAAACCACGACCAATTTATCCGATTAATCTACGTCTAGCCGCTTTTATTATTTTACTTTAAAAATATCAGATTTAATAAACGAATAAAAATCCAAGAGTCTTAAGTAAGCTAAGTTTGATTATCAAATAGCACATATTATTCAAATATATTTCCACAAGCTTGTAAGCTTCGTATACGGAATAAAAAAAAGTCTAAATATTTTCATTACTTAATAATTAAAATAAAAAGGCAACATATTTATGTTTCCGGTTTCATTATGCCAAAGCTTCCTGTTTTACATTTTTACAATTTTTCAAATGCATAATTGATATTTCCACTCGTCATGCTCGACAACAACATTTTTACATACTCATACTTGAAAAATAATATAAGTTTTCCGAAATAAAGAAAAAAAATTAGATTTTGACGGTTTTCTTTTATTTTTTATTTCCTTCGAAATGATAATAACTGAAAATATATATAATTCTTTGTTGTGCCTTTTGCTTTCAACAGAAATGATATACATTTCCTTTTACAAGTAAATTATGAAATACATTTCCTCAAGAATTTTTTTTTCTCTTGTTTTGTTGAATATATACATATTCATACGCCATCCAGTAAATTGCGATTTTTTTATGGAGAGATGAACAACTGAAATACCGTTTTCATGCCAATGACATATTTCAACTAATATATGAAAAGAGGTTTGAAATTTTTTCATGTTTTATAAAGGAAGACTGCCTCGAAGTGAAAATGAAGGAGGGTTAAAAGGAATCTGAAACAAGTGTAGGGAAATGTTGATGTCTGAATCTAAATAATAACATCACAATAGAAATACTTTTTTACACGAGTTGTATATAAAGTTAAATTCCGCTCTCTCATTTGTGGGAGCGGATTGCGATTTTTTTCTCCCTGGGGAATAAAAAATAACAAACCATGATAAAAATACTAATTTTACATTAAATTCAAACAAAAATATAATCTAAATTGTGGTCGAGCAAAAAATACTATATGCACCTCAGCAGTGATATGTAGTCCTTATGCTTCGTCATCTTGCTCCAAACAAACACTTCGGGAACAAACACTCTCCCTGGTTGTATAATCTCGTATTATTATCTTATGACAGAATCAAAATCGTATATTTTACTATAGCAACCAGTTAATACATTTTAAATAAAATCTTACTAATTAAAATCATAATAAATAATAAATCACAATTTTATTTTAAGGGTATATTTATTAGATAAATAATCGTACTATACCATTTATATTAATCAGAAAAAATTATATTTTTAATTACATTAATTGTGCTATTGTATATAAACTAATTCCACTTGAATATAAAATATAATTTTATTATATGTGTGAGGTGGAAAATTTATGTTAAGAACGAATATTAAGTGTTTTAATGTCAAAAGGAAAAACCAAAATTTATGTTTAATTAATGCTAATTCTATTTTTTTGTCAAAAATGTTTTATGTATTTAGTTTTAAAATATGTAAATGGCATAAAGATAATCAAATTAATTTAATATCATGAGGTGTGTTAGTTGTAATTTATCATTAGAAAATTTCTAAAGGTGAAGATTATTGAGAACGGAAATGAGTTGATGGAATTAACATAAATATTTATTTAAAATTTTGGTTTTACATTTTTACGGTGAATGTAAAATTTTCTGTTAAAAAATATTTTATAGAAAGGAAGGTAGCGTCGTTCTTGAGTAGTATAGCTAAAATATTTACCCTTTTTCTAAAATGCAAGCTCGATTAAAAGTAATTCCAATTTTTTTAAGCTCTTATCATACTTTGAAACAGTCCTGAGAATCTTGTAAGTGCAAGGGCGTAAAACACGCAATATACTATTAGTTAAGACAGAACTTTTGTTAGATTAATATCTACGTGAATTATATCCTTACCTTAACTAGAGTTATATCTACGAAAAAGTGTGAAAGAAAAAAGACTGAAAAGCACAGTAAAAAATTTTAAATTAAAGTTATGCACTTAATCTTGTCATCAACCAAATTTATGTGGCGATGTTTAAATTGGTTTTTATTCCGACTTTTCTTTAGATTAAACTAAATCATTTGTTTTACACCTATTGTAATTAAAAATCAGGAAAGGAATATCAAACGGTGAGGCAAAAAAATTACAAAAATGAAAAATGTAAGAAAATTACAAATAAAACCTTTTAACTCTAATGTGAGATTTTCTAAAAAAAAAGTATTAAAATTTTGGAACAATGTTACAAAACATACAAAAACTCCATAAACAATTTTATACAAGAAGATCTTTGGAGAAGAATAAAAGGGGTGTAAACTCAATGTAACCATTTTATACAAAATACACGAAATAAAACATTTTCAAATTATAAAAACCAAGCAAATTTTCATATAAAACCCTAAAAGATGTTTTCGTTTTTCTTAATCATTTAAGTTTCAAATTAGTTTAATATTCTTCTTTTTCTGAGATTACAAAAACCTATAAACATTTTGACGTTTGAGTTGCCTGGTTTTGGTTTTAAGTGGAAATCTTTTAATAGTCCAGTAACTTTATACATCACAGTATGCGTCAAATCCGGTAGTTCTGATTTTTTGTAGACTTTTTTATGATGTTGGCCTAATGAATAATCCAAGTTTGTGACCTCGAGCGTCGAACGCAACTTTGTCAAAAATCGAAAAAACCGCAAAAAAATTTTGGCGATTATAACCCTAAAGGAATAGTTTTTTCTTTAAGCTTTCTTAAAACGTTTTTAAAGTAGACTAAATTTGCTACAATATGATACCAGAACTGTATCTGTAGTAGACCCAATAGTTTCCGAGATTAAACCTTTCGAACTTCGCAACATTTTGCAATTCTGTCGTTCTAAATGAATTTTGACCCTGAATATACTATCGTTGCCCTGTACTTTTATGATGGGATGTTAAAAAAGAAAATGAGAAGTGTGAACAATGATGTTTAAGCTAAGCTCCGAATAATGAAGTAAAAAAGATAAGTACAATAAAAGTTAATAAGTTTATTTCTTAGGAAATTGAGTAATATCCAAAATCCAAAAATTAAATCAATTTAGCCCTCTTGGAAGGTCCCGGTTGAGGTTCTTCCGTATCTGGATCGACGTATTGGGATGGCATATCCCCATCAGAGGATGGTGATGAATCGTCGACGTCTTGTGCTCCCACAAGTCATCCTCCATTTCGACATCGGAGAGATCGTCGCCTTCTGGGATATCTACTACTGCAACATTAGGTATATTGTCACAAGAGGCCTCGCTGCAATGGCAGCAGATTGATGAGCATTTTAATCCTTCCTTCCTGCAGCTGCAAGCGTTCCCACAACCTTTCGTGCAGCCGCAAGAAATCATCCGCAAGAGGTGTTGTGGGGCTGCATCTCTGGTCATCATTTTGGGGTTGAGGCCTTGTGGCGTTGATATCGACCCCCAGGAGAGAGGGTTCAGTGTGACTCCCAACCACGCCTGTACATGAGAATAGAAAATGATGAATGATATGTAATGTGTATTACTGATGCAAGGACAAATTTTTACCTGATGGTATGTCCATAAGGAGTGAAATCGAGCAAAGTCTCGTGTAGGAGCTAATCTGGTTAGATTGAACCTGGTTTTCGTCGCAGCCATGGCGAATAGTTGGTACCGCATCTCGTCAAGGTTATAGGTGTTGGGTTTACCTCCGTATAGAGCAATTATGACTCGCTCTCCTGCTGCTGCTATCTCGTCAGGTGTAGAGTTGGTGTGGAGAAAAATCGCGGCTTGCTTTTCAACGCCCGGATTTTGTTCAAATATGAACATCATTTGCTTCTTCACTAAGCCAAAGAAGCAAATTTCGAGTCGCAACCACTACAGGCATGGATGAAGAGGAAAAACTCTGGTTTTAATGGGGATTTTGAAGAAGCGATGCTGGAATACATGACAACTAATGCTTTGCTGCTTCCACATTTATTGTAAAAAATTTCACGTTGGTTTGATATCGCAGTAAGGATGATCAGCAAGTCAATGTCCTCACCAACGACTACCACTATTTCATAGGTAGAGGCAGCAGTTACAGCGGTAGTGATGATGAGCCTATCAGCATCTTCCTCTGCTTGGAGTATTTGAATGTTGTGATTTCCTATTTTTGTTGTCAGCAGCTTTATGAAACGAATCTTGTTTTTGTCATTTGACAAGAATTTCTGTTAAAGAACCTGTGCCATGGTTTTCTCATCAAAAGGTGGATTTTGTTCCCTTTCTCATTCCATGTTCAGAGAACAATGACATTGGGATTGGTGACAGTTCGTAAGTGAAGAACTCTTGCAATTTCTCATCCGATTGTTTTAAGACGCACATCCTATGAAACAGTGTTAGAGGATCAACGTACATCTGAAGAAAGGGACACCACATTGTTTTTGCGCTTGAATTTAACTTCCTGGACGTTCTGGCCAACCATCTGTAGCATCGATTCTCTCCCAATCTCTAGAGCCATGTGGCTGTTCACATTAGATTCTCTAACCAGGCCACTGCTGATGGACACAATAAAATCTATTATAAGGAATGAGGGGTGCTGTGCAAACCATCTACAGAGTTTTTCAGTATCTGATTCATCTCTGGTGACACGAGATGGTCGCATGTCAACATGTTGTTCAGTTGTTGCAGTGGTAACCTCGCAGTATGTTTCCACTACATGGCAGATATAATGTAGATACACCATGCCTAATGTCCATCGAGAGAGTACACTTTCAGTCATACCACGTCCTCGGGTGAGCCCTCCATAACTTTTCATAGATTTCATTAGTACTTGCTCAATGGTCATATCTGATCATATACCAGACCAAAATTTGTTAGTGCGCCGGATGGTGAAGTATCCGTTTTTCCTTTCCAATTCCAGAATATCTTGCAGATATAATTGTGCGCACTTCGCATAAAAGAAGTGACCTGCTGCGTGAAAGAATGGGAGCATTTTCTGGATGCTGTCCAAATGCAAATTCCAATCGCCTGCCCGTTCTGCTTCAATAAATTGCTTCATCATTGTCACCATTCGAAAATGAAGAACCCACAGCTTTGCAAATTTCGTCATTAGTGCTTGAAACTGCTCATTTTCGTTAGCTGTTAGAATTGCAGATCTGTCAGAGTTTGAAATAATATCTTCAGTAATGCTTTTTTCCTCTTCAGTCAACTGAATTGTTTTCACAATTTCATTTGCCAAGGAAAGAGACACCAAATTGTGGGCTCTCACTGCTTTAGAATAAGCATGGCTAGCCAACATCTTATCAATGCTGTTTTTAGCATAAATTGTCGACAGCAGTTCCTTTAAACCACTTCCACTCATAATCATACCTATTGATCCCAAGAAAGACATTAGGCGAAAACCCCCTAACCTCACAACGACGTTGCTCAGAACAGTGCCCTGATAGTTTGCGACTATCTCTTTGGCTTTAATGTATAGGGGGGTTGGTCAAAAGCTACAACGCAGGTTTTTTGTCCATGGGCTCGGCATTTATCATTTGCGAACCGAAGAGATGTAAGAACTGTGTCGTAATTGGACGGGACATGGTTGATGAATGGCAGACATATAATTTTGGATGTTTCAAAGTATTTCTCTGATGTTGCTTCCTCCATGAACCCATTCCATCCCGGGATGCTCAATTTTTTTTTAACTTTTCCATATAACCATAATATATCTGAAGGGAGTGGTACAATTTCTTCAAGGAGCGAATGAATATTGTCTAAGTTAAAAACAATATTAATTACCGACAAACCCGGATTGGATTGCACTTTTTGGAAGGTTTCCAGCTGAATAGGAGGATTTCTCTGTACAAGTTCAGAAGCAGTGCACATCGTCAAACGGTATGAGGAATTATCGGCAGTCAAAATCATTATACCTCCCATTGCGTGAAAAGTACCTGTCCTATCTAAAGTATTGACATTAAAGTCAGCATTATCAAAAGAAAATTGCACAAACGATATTGAAGGGTCCTTCAACATGAGTTGGTCTGGTCGCATTATGGCCGAGGTTTTCAAAAGCTTAGTATGCTTGTAACTAGCTGAGAATCCAAGCGTTGAATACACCAATCCCATGCTGTAAACAAGATATGAACGAGCGAGGCCTGACTGCCGATATTATTGAATGTGCGAGAGCAACGCACTTCTTTCTATAGGAATTCAAGCAGCATCGCTTTTCTTTTAAAATTACTGTTTCGAGAAACAGTTTCAAAGAATCAGGGATAACTGAATTTTCATTCTGGAAGAAGTCGTCGGATGGTGTGAATTGTGTTGTGTCGTACACTTGCGACCGTATATCTTCTCGTATCACTTCATCAGCTGCTTTCACCACGCGTAGTCTTTCTGCTTGAGGATTTGAACTTTTACTGTCATACCATATACTGGTGAGAATTTCGTGACCTGTGTTTTTAAAACAAACAGTCATGTGTTTGAAGGGTCTCTCAACGATCAAAATGTCCTCCCCATACTTTTCAAATAAGCGATTTTTGACTGTTTGGTGTTGAGGTCGTTCTCCTTCTATCTGGTCCATGAGTTCATCTAGAGAGAACTGACACTCCTCAGCGTTCTCTTCCAGAAACATGGTGCTTAGAGTTCAACTCGTAGGCCTTAATTAATGGTGATGAACCTCGTTTAGATTCGAATTGAGACCTCTTATGTTGGTGAAGTCAATGCTAAGCTGTTGGTTCACTCTGCTGCCATTTTGTTGAGACCTAGACTTACCCTTTGCCATTGCAGGTATAGATACTGAAATTCGACAAGACCTAAATTTCAGAACTAAACAATACAAAAAACTGGGTATCTCAGTCTCAAAAACACGATAGCAGGTTTCATGCAACAGTTGCACGATAAGGGACAAACAAAAAATGGGAACAGAAAAGACACTAACAAAATTGAAGAGTACAGATAAAGTAATAAATTCGAAATTTCTACTAATAACTAAAACGAAATTCTATATTTCTTGTTACCAGGCAATACAAAACAAATTTATTCTTTAAAATAATAACAAAACAATAAAAAAATCAATAATATCAAAGCAATAAAATGTAAAATTTTTACCTGTCTACCGCCTGGTGACAGTAAATATAGAATACCAAATAATTTTTTAATAAAGAACAATCTCACCAATTATATAATTGTACTCGTTCCATCCTCACTTCACTTTTATTTTGATAAACACTAACACACACTTAATGTATTTACTTATTTTTTTTTGATTTCGATTATTTTTTTCTTTATTTCTTTTTTTTATGATTTTTTTCTTTAAAATTTAGAAACAACCTTCTTCTTCTATCTCCGGCTGATGAACTTGAATGTTCGTTCTCGATGCAAATTCTGGAATTTGATCTTAACACCTGTTCGTGGATCTTTACCAGCAGTAGACCTATATTAATTTTTTCATACTCTAGTACTCTATGCCACGGGTAATAACAAATTCGTATTAGAACATATTTCATTTTTTTATTGATTGCACTTTTCCTCAATTTGCAATTCATAGAGAAATGTCTGAATAGGGGTACAAAAATGTGTATAAACCTTACTGAAAATAAACTGCAAGAATATAATTTAAAATCTGCAGTGGTACCGTTTCGATTCTGATGCAGACAGTGAAAACGATGATTTTGTGGGTATTCGTGGAATTTTCTTTATTCTTCCTCATACCGATGTATCGGTTTCTTTGAAATATCGTTCCACAAACCGGTATTAAAATTTTGATCTAGTATTGAATGCCCTGAATGTGGGTTATTATAAGTGTGTTTTATGTAAGGTTTATGTCGCAGACCGCATGATGCTGTGTCACCTAGGCCTTAAGTTGTAATTCTGCAGTTCCAGAACAATAACACTAAAACTTTAGATATGCTCCCTTGGCTCGATTTTGTACAAACAGCACGTTGTGCAATTAATACTGATTTAAAATATTCGAAGATTAACAAAATAACCACTTGTTGTGTAAATTAAATAAAAAAATTAAATTACATATTTATTTACATTTTGTCAAACTCTCTCTTTTTCTAAGGACATCATCTGTTTAAGAAACCAAAAACTTTTATTTTGTGCAGCAACAAGTGTTTTCCAATTTCTGTAGTTTGCAAATAATGATACAACTGAAATCAACTTATGTATCCAAAACTTTATATGAAACCATTGAAATTCTTAAAATAAATTAAGTTAAATTGAAAAGTAAAACTTTTGCAACGAGCTTTTATATTTATCTTAAAATTTAATAATCTTACTTATATTTCACTTAATTTTAATTAAGCGAAATATAACTGTTCCTAAGAGTCGAATGACAGAATTAAAGAACGAAACGTGGAGTTTTCTTTAATAAAGAGATTAAACGACTTTTATTTATTATGAACAAACGAATTATTAATTCATAAAAAAAAATCCAGAATTAGGAGAGATTTTAATTGAATTTTAATGAGTTGCAAGAATGTTGTTTGATGATAATTGTAATTAATTGTTATTGCTATTGTTAATGGAAGAGTAAGTTTTTTCATTATAGTTCTATTTCGAAATAACCTATATTTATTCAAAACAAAACTTCCTACACAATAGCTTTTATTACAACAACAAAGTTTAAAGAAAAGCAAACTCAAATAACTTTTTCTTGCGAATTATTTCTTATAGTAATCAATTTATTTCCGAGCGGAATGACATTATTAATGATTCATTGAACAAATTTTCAATAAAAAAATTTTTTCTTATAATAATTTATACATAATACAAAGAACAAGTTAAACGGAAATAAGAAAAAAAATTATTATGTTTTAAATATATATTTAAACAAAAAATAAAATTTGTTATAGAAATGAATTTCCACTTCATTAAAAATTATAATGGTTAGGAGAAAAAGGATTTCTTTAATGATCTTGAAAATTAATTACATTTAAACTTTGATTTGAGTCTGTTTTTAAACTGTAAGTAAAAAATTAATGTGTGATTAACTTTATGACCTATTATTGACCACCACAATTCTTATAACAATTGATTTTTGCAAATACTTTTATTTAAATATTTTATTGTATTAAATCAATCATTCGTACAATAATACGATTATTTAGCTTATTTTGAAATGTAAAATGTAACTAACACAAGTAACTGACCAGAACAAAAAGCTAAGTCGTTAGACCATTTCTGTGAAAAGGCGATAAGAAATGACCAATAAAATATAAAAAGAAATCCCCAAATATATTAGAAACTATGACACACACATATAATTAGGATTTAAGTTTACCCTCTTTCAAAGTAATAAAAAAAATTGTAAGGGGTAAGTAATCCCAAATAATAAAGAAAGTTTGATGAAGGACATAAATTAAATTAACTTAAACCAGTATATTTTTTTAACACAATAACTATAACATGAACCTTAACGAGAGTGACAAATGACATTTTAATAAGAATTTAAGAGGCAATATTACATCTTGGTTGTGTTTTTACACAATTTGTTAGGTTTTATTGGTATACATTTAAAAAACAATCTTAAATTTTATTTTTGTTGCTATGGAAACTTACAAAAATGGTATAGTTGACTCCTCGTATACAACTTTTTTTCTTATTAAGTTTTAAAAAATTTTCAATTTAAAAATTTTTTTCTTGTGTTTTTTATAATTGTTAATCTCTATAATAATATAGATAATTAATCTTGCTCTAAATTAAATTTTATTCGCAATGCATTCAGTACGTATCAGCATTTGATATAGAAAAAAATCGAAGTAATTTAAAACTGTAAACAATTATAGAAGTCCGATTATTTTTCATTACCAAACAAAATGTGTTCTGTATTTGAATCGTCCCACGTCTCAAAAGATTGTGCAAATTATCTAGAAAACAGATTTTGACTAAAACACTCCATTTAACTTAATATTTTTTAAAGGTTACCATTTATAACCATCGTTATGTTACTTAAGAGGGGGGAGGGGGTATGGTTTTAAAGACGAAAAAAAGCATATTTTTGTGATTTTTTGGCGGGGACATGATTAATATAATTTTATTAAATTTAAATTCATATTATTGTACAACTTTGGAAGTATGTCAGAAAAAATTTTCAATGAAAAATATTGATAAATAAGCCGGTGACGTTGAATCTCCAGAGGAGCCTTGAAAAAAAGTGGGTTTTCGGTGAACATTATAACTCCTTACCGGATCATCTGAATCAACAAAATTGATATGCATTTTAAAGGTGATATATTTCTCGAGGTAATCAGGAAGAGTTTTTTTTTCTATTTTTTGCAGCACTTGGAAGTGAAAAACGCGATTTTAGCTCAAAAATCGCGGTTAATATGTTATTAAAAAATAGAAAAAAAAAAAAAAAACTCTTCCTGATTACCTGTTGATTTATGTGAAGAAGTAATGTTCAAATTTTCAAAAGGATCGGTTCAGTAGATTTTGAGTTCTAATGTTCACGAACTTCAAAAATGACGTTTTCGGGAAAATCGATTTAAAGTTTTTTATACGTGAAAATTCAATTCAATGTCGGTTATCGAGTACCCGGGTACCCGGGTATTTTTGGCTTTTTCAACATACTCGACTACCCGGATATCTCGATTAACTATTCGGGTAATTTGATAGACTACAAAATTTTGATTTTCAGCAAGCAATCAAATGATCCCCAAGTTTGAATTAATATTGATTGGGACGTAGAACCTAGGACTTTTTAAAACTTAATGGGACTTAAGAGTATTCTATGTGTTGTTGTGACTCACATTGTAAGTCCTATTACACAACAAATTTTATTAAAAAAATTATCAGTCAAAAGTAAATTCACGCAATTCAGGTCCAGTAAACAGCATTTGGGAAATAAGCTAAATATTATTCTTTTCAAGCAAAATCTTGTACCTGTGCGTCTGATATTGTAAGGAAATACATAATCTGTTGTTTAGGATATTGAACGTAATGATAAAAATGATCATGCAGAAGATGGCTGAATGCAGAAGATGGCTGATGTATATACTGGCTGAAATTCAGTTATCAAAAAAAAATTCAAAACTAATTTTTGGATTGAACAAAATTCAATTTATTTAAATTGGCTTCGTAGGAGCTAATTAACAAAAGAAAAATTTAAAATATTAACCCTACACGGCTGCACCCCCACCATACCCTTTTCTGGATATATTTTATTTCTTTTTCAAATACCCTGGTACCCGGGTAACCCGAGTATTAAAAAAATTAATACTCGACTACCCGGGTACTTGCAAAGTCGAGTAATTTGGATACCCTACATAGAGTCATTAATCCCAGCTCTATACAGTGAAACACTCATTCAGCATATCCAATGCATCTTTTTGCTCTTGTATAAGAATTCTACCCTCTTTTGTTGTACGCGCAGCTTCTTCGTTCGCTCGGGTTATTCGTAGTGCATCAGTTAGGCGCGCCCACTGATGAGCACTTGGGTCTGTAGAGATGCCCATTTCATCCAAAAAGGACAAAAGAGCAAAACACCCTTCATTGAAAATGCATGCTGCTACATTTGCTGCAATTTCAACAACTTGCAGTCCCGATTGCAGATTGCAGTCCCGCTTACTGATTTTGGAGAGATTTTCCAAATAAGTTGATTGAGACTTTCGTTGTTATTTTGCGTGAAACCTCCAACACAGCGCTGCAAAAGTGCGTCTTTGCTCAAATCTTCATTGGCTTTATGGCTGTTGTAACATCTGTAGGAAGAGCATTGTAGCACCAAGAGTCCTCACCGCTCGGGCATTTGTCGTGCTGTGGTTTCTCGTCTGTCGAACAGTAGTGATAGTATATCGCCCAAATCGCATTTTCCATTTTCATTACACAACCGTGGTTGCGTCGAATGGCCAATCCATAATATACGGTCAATTTGTCTATCATTTTTGCAGTGAGTTTACTTTTTCCAGAGAGACTTTTCCTCTTTATTTTTTTGCCTTTTTTAGTTTCACTATCGACCACATTTGTTTTCACTAGTTCGCGTAAACGTGTACCCATTCTTTTCTGCACGTGTCCTATGCACTCTTTCTTATTTATTGTGAAATCTTCACCATACGGTTTTGAATTTACCACACCACTGTAGGTTTTCGAGTCGCCATCTCCTATATAATTTTTAAACATCACTCCATAATATTCTGTGGACCGTTTGAACATCTGTATGATGGCGTTTACTTCCATGTTACCTGATAGACCATCATGATTTGCTTTACAGTCTCCGCTGTTGACGTGTTCTTCGTACCATTCTTTAAATTCGGCAGTATCTAACTTATTTTCCCAAGTTTTGCATTGGTGGCAATAAGAACTCTTGACAAACACATCAACAACCTTTCCCGCGTATTAACCGATCAAAGAAGCGACACTGAATAGCGAAGTGAACCCACGTTTCTTCCACGTTCCGTCACCTGATATTGTTAATTCGTTAGTACCTTGTACGTTATTCGCTTTGTATGTTTCCTCTTTTTCTTCTTTTACAGCAGGAGCAAGAAATCTTTTCGCAACATCATTTACAGTCGTATGTATCTTCTGTATATGCGTGTTATAACATGAGTTTGATAAGAAACATTCCGCTAAATCCATCAAACCGCAAAACTTATTACATCCAGCTAAGCCTAGGCCTAACAGACGAAAGCAAAACGATGATTCACTTCATAATATGACTGCCTTGACTCTTTTTTCACTCTTTCACTAGACGGAACATACCGAGGCGCTTTGCATTTTTCACATGACACTTTGATGATGAAAGCCTTCGGATTGCATGTGCGAAAACTCATTTTTCCATCACATTCAACGCATTTCACTAATGTACTTATCGTTGAAAATACTAACCGGAAGTCTATAATCCTGTAATGTTTCTCCAAATTTTGCTCTACATGTTCAAGTACTAAGTTTTATTTTTTTTTGCGACGCGCTGGATGCTTCTGCACTATCATTTCCACGTTTAGGGAAAGATTTTTTTCTCGGTCGACCCGCAATATTGCCACTTTCCTGACGATCTTGCCGGGTTACTTTTTTTGGCATTTTGCAAATAAATAAATTAATTACAAAACAACACTAAACGAGTGAAAATACTATACTAACTATAAACAAACGAAAATTTAATAATTAATTTCGAGAAAATTTTAGCTCTGTTACAGTAAAAAAAATTTATTCTGTATTTAATTGTAGTTCTTTTGTTACCTGGTTTATCCGTCGCTATCTCCGTTGAGCGACTTTACTCTATTTTTTCGATATCCCATTGTGAGCATTCATTCAATCACTTTGTTTATCCAAGAAAATTTTTTTGTTTGTTTTCATGTTTAATCTATTATTTATATTTAATTCGTTATTGTGGCCAAAATAAAAAACAATGATAATATTCTTTTTTGTATCCGCGTTTCCATTAATTTTAAAATTTGACTGATAGAAATTAGCTTTCTATCACTACACTCCAAAGACCAACGATCCAAAGTCAAACTGCCTTTCAAAATCATTTAAAATCAAGGAAAAATATTCCAGTACTCGAGGAAAGAGTTCAAAAAACTTGCATTTTCTCTTATTGGACTTCTTTCCTCACCCTCGGTTGAAAATCGTGCAAATAATTTGCAAACGAAGATAGTTTTAATATGTAAAATTGTAAAATGCTGATAATTATTTTAATTATTTCAAGTAGGTTTTACAAAATTACTAATTCAGTGTAACGATTAGCAGTGCAACGTAGGCCCCCCAGATTGGAGCGAAGATTGCACTTACTAACGTTAGAAATTTTGTCCACCTAGTTTGTAATCCACTTATTCGACTTAGCTCAGGCGTGTGTATTAGGTTGTAGCTTGTCCGGTAACTAGGTAGCCCTTGTAGTAAGTGGTATAATACTATGTTCCCTCTTTACTGGTTACTCTCCACTCTACCTATCCATCACGTAACCGTGATCTACTCTCCCTTAGCTTGGGTTTAAACCACCCTATTGATTTCATTATCTTTTCCCACAAGTTTAAACATTGACTCCAAAAAAAACAAATTTTGTTACCCAGTGCCAAATCAAACCAAATAAACAACACATTTATAATTAAAGCTAACAACCAAACTCACCAAATTATCCTCCAGCTCTGTGGTTGAATACTTTAATCCAGTATTCTGGTGATAGTTCGTAATGCTTTAGGTACATAGTTTCAGCGACCCTACAATTTAATCAAAAAATATTGGAAACAGTACTAAAACCTTATATACTAAGTTTCAATAAGATCATAGTCTGGGATCAAAAGTTATTCAAGATTTAAACTTAGAGGTGTTCGGGAGACCCCCCGCCATTTTGTCCAAATTCAAATGAATCCAGATCTTCCATTTTCAAGTGAACCTGTATCATTTGCCAAAGTTTCATCAAGTACCTATGCAGAAAACTCACCCACCTACCCACCCACCCACCTACCCACCCACCCACCCACCCACACATACACGCACAGACGTACACCAAAATTTTTTTTGGCTATTTAGATAGAGGATGGTCCAATACAAAAGAAAAAATAAAATTAGGGGTATGTAAGATTTTTTTTTCACGATAGATTGCATTACTTCACACAATTTAAAATTGTGGTGAAGTAAAAAAAAAATAATACACAAATTTAAGCATAAAATTCACCACTGTATTTACCAATAATTTTTTTTAATCTACGAAGTTGACATTTAACACATTTCTTTCCTATTAATAAAATCAACTAATCAAACTAAACCATTACTTCACTATAATTTTCCAAATTTTTGTTTTTGTAATATATTTATTTTTTTCTATTAATAAAATCAACTAATCAAACAAACACAAATTTAACACACCAAACAAGAAAAACAAAAAACCAAAAAAAATAAAAACACCACACCGATCCTAATTACCTGACCCAAACTCATCAACACTTTGATATTCCGTCCTCACCAAAAACTAATTGCTTCACTGAACCTGGGTGTTATCCGAGCGCTGGTCAAAATTCCCTTAGTTGACGAAAGTAATAATAATGAAATGAAAAAAAGAATAACATAATTCATGAAATCTAATAAAAATGTGGAAAACATCAACTTTCCCACAATTAAACGAAAACTTGTTTAGTTACAAAAAAAAAATCAAGAGGCTGAATTTCAGACTTAAGAAGAAAAGAAAGAAAAATGAGAGTAAAATAAGGTGAAATTGGATCAAGACTTATGTTAATCCAGAATTTTACACTAATTGTTTTCTGTAAAATTTACAAAAAAACGAATAATTGGAAAATGTTGTAATTTAAATTAATATCATTTTGTATTATTAGCAAAACTGAAACTTGGATAAATGGTTTTAAACGATGGAATGTCATAAGACATGAAAAATAAATCTGGAATACGGAACCTTGGGACGAAGGAAAGTAAAATTAAATTTTTGACACAAAAGTGGTGTGCCCCAGAATATCCTTGGATTAGTGTTTTTATAAAAACAACTTTAATGAAGATAGTTTTAAAAAGGAAAAAAAAAAATTAACTGTACGTAGACTCAACTCAACTTCCATAAAACAAATAAACAAAACAAATATTTATTTATGAGGTGTAAAGTTTATCCAACGTATATAGAAACCGTTAGATAGGCACATTCAACGGAATTTTTGTTTGGTAATCAGCGCATTCCCTGGTTGAGGTCTTGACCATTACACAAGACAGGATGAAAGGCTAAGATCTTCACATTCGTCGATGACGAATGTCCTCCTGAAAATTGCGTTAAGCAATGTTGATGATAAAGAGTCTCGTGCTCTACCGATTGAGATAACTGCACTAAACGAGAAATCTACTAAGCACAAACGACCGAGCAATATCAGCATACTAAAACAATCATGAAATTTGTTGAAAAAAACGATAAAACCATTTGGATAGGATGCCGAAGCATATTCGAACTTATTTCCTACATCAAAATATAACAAAATTCAAAAATAATTACTTAAAAAACAAAAGTTGTCTATGGCGTACGGACTTATGCAATTTGTCAGCCATACACAGAACAACAAATAAAAATTACACCAAACATAAATGTTGCATGTTTGTTAGGGATTTGCACATCCTAAGTTCTACCCACAGCACAACTAGTACAAAATACAAACATTTCCACCCAAAAAACGGCTTAATATGGACAGTTATATGGAAGGCAGTAACTACTGATGCACGGCTTTGAAATGTGTTACGAAGCTGTTCACCCCATAAAAGTTTATTTGTTGAAATACTGTCGTATTCATGAACCAACGCGTTTAATGCGATTTATCTTATTCTTTAATCAATGTGTTCAAATAACTTATCCTAGACATACGACTTATCGTCTTTTTTATTCTTGTATTTTGTTTTCTCTTAATGTGGTCCTAAATGATTTATTTTTATAAACTATTAATTCAAAAAATTTTTCATAGAACTTGAAACAGGATTTGTATTTCGAAAACTTTAAATAATCGTAAGTTCTTGCAAATCGAGGTTGTTTTGTGTTGTCTTTAAGTTGTTTTGATACAGTTGCATTATTATTATTTTTGCAATAAATTTTAATACATAATTACTGATTTCTAATTATCATAGCTGTATTTAATTTGTCAAATTACATACAGCAATATAACGATTGGATGTTAAGGAATAAGCTCTTTGCTTGTTGATTTTGTACTTGTTTGTAAGTTCGTGAATATACTCAAATACTTGAGAATGATCTAATTTTTGGTTTTAACTTCTTCTACCAAGTGTTGTTGTATTCATTTTGAAAATTAATAACAATTTGTTTAAGTTAAAATTTATAAATTTATTTGATTAAAAATAAATTCAAAAAATATAGTTAATTAATAGAAAATTTTTTTAGTTAAATTACATTATTAGAAAAAAATTAATTGTCATGTTGATTTTTTAAAAAAAACTTGTTTTAATTAGTTTTTATACAAGGTTAGATTAGACAAGGTTAGACAACGCTGGACAAGGGATATTTCTAATTTAACTCACATGACTGAAGTTTTTCGGATTATATCTCATCCAGGCACGCAGTCTCCCCGTTTTCTTCCTGCTAGTGGCTCACTAGCGGGTCCAGTATTCATTAGAAATGATAGACGTTTTGTGAAATCACGTTCTCCAGTTCGTTACCAACTAACTAAAGAACTTTGGCATACACAAACTTTAAGTTTATTCTGGCACTTAACTGATTTTCGACCCCACTCAATACGAAATTTCAAAGATTTTTTAATTTCCTTTTAGATTACTGATTAGTAAGAAATAATACCGATTTTTCAAAAACTGTGATAAGTTATTCTTCTGTACCTTTTCTATAAAAGACGCAAGACAAATCTTAAGAAAATAAATATAATATAAATATTGTTTTTTTTGTGTCCTTCCTAAAAATTTGGAAAAAAACTGTAAACTGTACAAACTGTACAACTAGTGAGAGCTTTACTTAAATCTACAAGAAAAACCCCACATTACAAAAATAAAAGTTTCTCCCTCCCTGCAGCTGCGAAAACGGAAAAGATTAATGACATTATGGTTTTTTTTATAACCCGACTTTGTTTCTTGAAATTTCATTAATGAAAAATAAATTTGTCAACAATGAACAAAAAACAAATGAAAATGGAGAAAAAAATTAACAGACTTGCTTTGCTATCACCATTTTTACTGTCTCTCTTCATACAATTTTGTTGTATCATCCCACGTTCTCTCATTCCACGGAAACGAAAACAAAAAAAAATTATTTTTCCTGAAATTTTGGGGATTGATACTACTCCATCAGAAAACAATTTTTGAATTTTTTTTATATTTTTTTGGTCAACCTTCTTGGCATCAGTAACTGTCACAAATTTGAAATTTTTTCTTGGTGACAAACGTCTTCATTTTCTAGCCCATTTAATGCGTATAGACAATTTTTTCAAATCGTTATTATGTTTCCCGTAAAATACGATAAAAATAATTTAAAAAAATTTGAGGGTAGTTTTCTCCCTTATTTTGGGGTTCTAAAGTTTAAATCAATTTTTCGAAATTTATGACACTTTTTTTTTAATTTAGTTTAAAATATGCAATTTCAAATAATTTTTATCGCGTGATGGAAGTAGTATCAGTAGATTTGAGCACTAGAGGGCGGGCGCTGAAGGTACAAACACAATTTTTACGTAGTTCTTAAAAGTATATGATTTTTTTTCTCGGAAATAGTACTAGGCATATTATGGATATGACGCTTTTGACTTAAAATTTTACGTAGATTACGAACATATTTTTCGATTTGCAAAACTCGTCCATTTAAAAAATATTGTCTGCCATATTGGAGCCGCCTTTTTGAATTTTAATAATTTGATTTGGTGACAGGATCTAGATTTAATGACCATTATTATTCTATAATACATTCTTTAAACTTTAATTTTCGTTTTACAGCACAAGATATAACGTGAAAACTTAGAGGTGGTTTTTGACATTCAGTGCCCTCTAGCACTCATATCGATACTACTTTCATCACATGTAAAGACAGTAGAGAATGCTGTTTTCATCACACAATAAAAAAATATTAGAAAGTGCATATTTTACGTTAAATTAAAAAAAAAAGTAAAAAAAACCTGACATATACTTCGAAAATTTGATTTTAAACTTTAAAACGCCAAAATAAGGGAGAAAACTACCCTCAACAATTTTTTAAATATTTTATCGTATTCTAAGAGGAAAATGCTAACAAACTAATATATTTTTAAAAATTGTTTATAATTGTTAATGATTGGGTAGCGAAATCCGAAAGTCGACGTCCACGCCGTCCTGCCTGGGTCATGCTGACAGAATTAGGTTGGTGTATTGGAGACAAGCAGAGTAAAAACTGTTTAGTCAATGACGCTACATCACGGCGAATTGGCGTCTTTAAACACATGCGACTCAAGCGTCTGTTCTCCATGTCAGAGGCGGCTTGGAGCGTGCGTGTGTCTTGGATCAAGCGGTTCGCTATATAAACGCGTAAAAAGGTTGTTTCTGGTAACCTTAGGATGCAGAACGAACGCATTCACGGCAATTTGGGTTGGGCTTAAGGTTAACACCCTAACCCCGGAAAAAATTTTGTTAAATTTGGAAATCAGAAAGAGAATAACAGACCCGGATTTCAAAATAGAATTTTACCTGGACGTGAAAAAGGACCAGACTACCGAATCGGAACCTGGAACGTGCGCAGGCTGAGCGCTCCTGATGCTCTTATAAGTCTAGAAACCGAGGCTGAGAGGTATAGGATATCATTGCTCTTCAAGAAATTAGACAGCCGATAATCGGAAAACAAGATTTGGATAGTCACTCTCTATACTGTAGTGGTCATCCTTCTCGAAGAGAATATGGAACTGGCTCTCTTGTTGGTGCACGCATACAAGAAGCCGTGATGAAATTCATCTCGGTCAGTGAGAGGATCTTCTAACTACGTGTACGCAGTATATATAACAGTATTTCTCTTCACTATGGTTCACTACTTCATTATGGTTGTTGATGACTTTAATGGGCAGGTTGGAAAAGATATCTCTTATAGAATAGTGGTGGGTTCCAACAGCCTGCATTTGAATGCGAATGATAATGGTGAGAGAATGACTGTGTTTGCATTGTTAAATAGAAATAAACTCGAAATCAAATTCATCACGTGCTAGTAACAGCACATTTCTTTTCGAGCGTTCTGGATGTACGATCCTTTATAGATGCATACATTGGAAGTGACCACTTCCTTGTATGTGCTAAGATAAGGTTCCATTTCCCGAATCCGGGCATTTCAAAACTCTATCAAGGAAACGTTTTAACATCTCATCATTAAAGAATGCTGAAACGGAAGAGAGATATTAAAACCATATTGCTGAAACATTGGATAAATCAGAAACCATTAATGGAGACGTCGATAAGTCATGGTATTTGCTCAAAGATGCTGTTTTAAGCGCTGCTGAGGGAATACTTGGACGACCACAGAACCACTCTCAGAAACCATGGATGGATCAAGCATGCCTTGACGCTATTCAATACAAAAGAGATTGCTATCTAAAATGTCTACAAGGACGCAATACCAGATCCACGAAGGAGAACTATAAACTGGCAAGACAAGCCGTTACAAAGCTATGTAGACGAAAGAAGAGAGAAGAAAGAACATCAATCGCGTAACTTCTTTCAACAGGTCTAAAACCTTAAAGAAGGCTCCTCAAACAAGATCGACTGCTATTCAAAACGAAGATGGGGAGCTACAAGTAGACCTTAAAAATATTTTAGATACTTGGGCCGCTTATTTTGAGAATCTTCTCAACTTAAGTGACCAGCAACAAGTCGGTCAACGAGCAAAGCTTATTCGTGCGTCAAAGGTACATATAGACGAACCAACCAAAGACGAATTCGAAGGGGCGTTGTCAAAATTAAAACGCAATAAAGCACCTGGTATTGATTGTACATGGTGGTGAAACTCTATCCTTAAGATTGTTTGAACTTGTTCAAATCATATGGAGGACTGAAACCATGCCACAGGACTGGAACTCAGCTATGCTGATACCAATCTATAAAAAAGGTAATCGCCTTCAATGTGCAAAGATCTTTTCCTACATTTTGCTATCCAAAATCAATCCTTTTGCTGAACAACTGTTTGGAGAATATCAGTGTGGCTTCCGGCGGGGCTGAGGTACCACCGATGCACTTTTCTCGATAAGGAAGATTTTGGAAAAGTGCCGAGAGTTCAACATACCTGTGCAGTGTGCACCAAATCTTCATCGATTTCAGGCAGGCCTACGACTCTCGAACGAGAGACTCTATGGTCTGCTCTGGTATCGATGGGAATTCCTGGTAAACTGGTATCACTATGCAAAATTACAGTACAGAACTCTCAATGCTGTGTACGATTAGAGAACGAAATATCAAAGTTTTTTAAAGTCGACTCCGATTTAAGACAAGGTGATGCTACCTCGCCAATACTTTTTAATCTAGCCTTGGAATATGTGTGCCGTCAAAAAAAACTACCGACTAACACTAATATTTTGTCAATAAACTCAGTACAGATGATTGCTTACGCTGATGATGTTGTCATCATCGGCCGAAGTGAAGCTGTTATGAGTGAGACTTTCAAGTCGCTTGAGAGTTGTGCTAGAAAAATTGGTATGCAAATTAACTACGATAAAACCACACATATGAATGTTTCAAGAGAGGCTGAGAAGAAAGATTTGATATGCGGCGATGAACGAATTGAGGGAGTTGAATCTTTTAAATATTTGGGATCAATGCTTGACTCAAACAACAGCATACTTACAGATATTAAAGCTCGAATCGCTGCAGGTAATCGAACTTTCTACTCAATTAAACCTCTCCTTGGATCACCGTATGTATCAACTAACACCAAGCTGAAGTTATACAAGACATTGAATAGACCGGTTGTGATGTATGGGTCACAAACGTGGACCCTTATACACAAAATAATGAAACGCATTTATCTGCATTTGAGCGTAAGATCCTACGGTACATTTTTGGTTCACTTAAGGCAGACGATGGAGAGTATAGAACCTGGTATAACTTTGAGATCAGAGACCTTCTTGAGGGTCATGATATAATAGGTTGTATCCGTTCTAATAAGATTGCTTGGTTTGGGCATGTTTTACGAGCTGATTCACAGTCTGGAATGATTAGAAAAGTGTACGGTCGTACCCCAGGGGGACGGGCGACAGGCTGCCATGGTAATTATGTCGCTGTTGTGAATGACCGTGGTAAGTATTTAAAGCTGATTAGCCTGGCAACGCTCCTACATATAGCATGAACGCCGATTAAAAAAAAATGTTTTGAGACAAGTCCGGGAAAAAAAATTTTAACGAACGAAATACAAAAACAGCCATTTTACTTTGCAGAGAAACGATTTAATAATTAAGTTACTTTTATTGTTAGCAGTTGCTAAAAAATTACTAACAATTGCTGAAAAAAAATATTATTTGAAAGTTATTTCTTGTCCCAGGATACCAATCCAGAGAATTGAACAAATTTTCTGGTTTTACAAGATATTGACGTATTTTGTTTAAAAAAAATTCTGCTATTCTTGATTTTTTGGTGAAACTTAGAACATTTTTTTTGCCAGTTGAACTTGTCCATATCTCGAGCCCGAATGTTTTCAATTTTTAGTGCTTCTGTTTCGGCGTCCGAATGTCGTTTATATTGGAAAATGTTTTAAGTGGTGGGTGCAGTACTTGCTAGAATTGTCAAAGCAAATTCGATTATTAACGCCAATTCTTTGAACGGTAGCGATCGATAAGCAAAATAACGAAAAAGATTTATCCATTTTTTGTTTGAGTAGACGATGCAGATGGTGGTGATGCTTCATTTAAATTTTGTTCCAAGCAGTCAATTTGTGCAAAAGCTTTATCGGCGTCTATCACATCACAATATTTGCGTTCAATCATCTACTCTACTCATCTACATTCGAGTCGAACACACATGAAAACTTTAATATCGAGTAAATATAAGCATCATGTACTTAAATAAATCAGTTAGTTTTTTATGTCTTTAACCAGCTTCTTTTGTTCGCAATCTTGTAGTACCACCAATTAAGGTAGTCTTCTCACAAGCTCACAAGGCGTCGAGGCCAGTACTCTCTTGTTGGGTATAATGTTACGTTGTTTTGCTCTTGTTATGAAGTGTTGAATATGCGTGCACGTCGTTTGTCTCAGTCGTCGCATCATACTTATGATGATCATATTTATTTAATTGAAATGGATTAACTTCTATTCAGTTCAATGCCCTGAAATATGTTTTTAGAAAATTTCTCAAATTTGACATTTCTCGGAGACATTTCAATCGGCATTTGCCGAACGCAAAAGCGGCCGATTTGAGAAAAATTGCAGAACAAATGTTATCGGGCTCGTCAAGGAACATCTTTGTCACTCACTTTGGAACCATTCCCTAACTTTGCTGTTACTTAAAAGGTAAAATGTTATTTTATGGTTGGATTTTGTTGACTCCACCACTCTTAGTAAATTTACGGTTAATAATTCATCTTTTTAACAAACTCATCATTTCATCTAATCCAGATACTGATGAAATGAATGAAATTTATTTTCTATATTTATACGGGTTGATAAACATTATACGCTCTAAGGTAAACATTATTTTGTTTTGTTACCACCAACTTAGGACATAGAACTTTAATCTGATTTCATATCTTCTTTTCTTAATGACAAATGGATAATTCCTGTTTTCTGTTAATATTCATGTGAACCCTGTGGGCATATCCTCAACCAAAACGTTATGAAACCAATTTGATTTATAAACAAAAAAAAACAGAACAACGAACCCATGTCAAAATTAATAAAAATAAATAAAATCATCTTCGAAACAACAATTTTCTTCAGAATTAAAAATAAACAAAAAAAAATAAAATTATAATATTGTTATAAGAAAATAATTCAAATTTATTCCTATCACGAAACTGTTTCGTTTACAATTTTTATCACAAAACATCTCGATATAAGACAAAATAGTTAATCTAAAATGTCAGTTATGTAAGAGGAATGAACTCTATTTTTATTAAGATAACGAGTATCAGATTCGTTGAGTTTATTGAACAATTTGTCACATTCTTGATGTCTTAAAACAGTTGATGTCTATTGACGAATCAATGTCTAAGTCTATATACTGACGAAATATATAAACATTTAATATTCATAATAATTTTTAATTACCACTTGTTTGTACTTGTAAATACAAATGGTAACCCAAATACAAATAATAATTAACAAGATTGATTTTACAACTAGTATTCATAAAAAAAAACAAATAAACTACGATGAAAAAAAAAATACAATTAATATTTAATTAAAAAATTTGAAAATTTATTTTCAATTTTGTGTTGTTGACAAAATATAAATTTTCATTGTAAAAAAGTTATTAGTTTTAGGAAAATATCATGAGAGCTTTTAATATTTATTTTATCGTATTTTGAAGTACTGAAGTTATGGAATTATTGTTATTTTTTATTAATTTCAATGAGTAATTATTGATTTAAATATTTGATTATATGTACATGGTTTTTGTTTTACAAAAAGTTGGAAATATATTAAAATTTAGTTTTATTAACTCAACATTCGTACACAGTATTACAATGATTATTGAAGTATGACTTGGATTTTGTAATCACTCCTAGAAACTTTTTTTTTACCTAGAAACTGATTTACGTCTTACAATTGATCGAAATTGCGTTTTTTTGTGGTATTTTATTGATTAACATTTTCAAAAATTTGCATGGTCCTTCGAGCCGGATTTTTCACTAGGAATAATTACATGTTTAGTTCCATTTTTACTTTACTTAACCTACATAGAAATCGAACATAGGTACTCTTAAGTCTAAATGTAGTTTGCTTGCTCAAATATAAATAACACATAAGCAGGATTGGCCTTGCAAATAATAGATACTCATAAAAATAAATAAACTATATAAAAAATCAATAATATTTAATTAAAAAATTGAAAATTTATTTTTAATTTTATTCTGTTGACAAAATATAAATGACCATGGTAAAAAAGTTATTAGTGTTAGAAAAATATAATGAAAGCTTTTAATATTTATTATATCGTATTTTAAAGTACTAAAAGTTATGGCCTTATTATTATTATCATTTTATAAATTTTAATGAGCAATTATTGATTTAAATATTGGATTACACATAGTTTTTGTGTTACGAAAAGTTGGAAATATATTAACATATAGTTTTATAAACCCAACATTCGTGGTGTGTTGTGGGTTGTTTAAATTTTGCTTAAAACTATATTTGCCTTACATCAACAATGACATATCCAAGCAATTTTTCCCTAGAAGCTGATTTATATATCAAAAATCACAATTGATCGATATTGCGTTTTTTTAAAATGATTTTTGTGCTATTCTATTGATTTTCTTTTTCAAAAATTGTTATGGTCCTTCGAGCCGGATTTTTTGCCAGTTTCTAAGATCTTTAAATTAACTCCATATATTTTTATTTGCATTTAACATGCTCAAATTAATTACCCTACTCTAAGTCCAATAACAGGCTGTGAACTACTATTTTGTTGTTTGGGCAGAAAATTATATCTCATTTCAAACATCGTAGAATAAATTAAGTAAATTCAATTCATCATTATGATTGACTTATTACCGTAAAACTATTAACTCATAGACAAATAAAATCTATATACTTCATTATGTTGGAGCTTCTTTATAAAGTAAAATACTTCAAAGTTATCATCGTAAAGAATATTGAAATTTCAAATTTTTTAAAATGAATACTGTTATATTATGTAAATAAAAGTAATAATACTAATACCTACCTCTTCATACAACAATAACCAAAAAATTAAAGTCAAGAAAATTGTGAAAATTTTTAAAATTTATCTTCTTCATTCCTGTTTTTTATTCTGAATATATATCTAACGTATGTACCAGATTGATATTTTTTCCTATGCTTTATATAATATGTAAAAAATTTTTTTTTTATTAGTCTTAAATATTTTCTTCTTCGTCTCTAATCTTAAGAATTTCTTTTTCTTTGTGCTGTTGAAAAAAAAAAATATGTACTATGTTTTTCATAAAAAAGTTTTCATAAATTTATATAAATTTTTTTAATGTATTTGCTTTTGTATAATGGAGGGAAATTCATGAATTTCCATGAAAATAAATCATAAAAATGTTAAGGAAATTTTTTTTAAAGTAAATAAAAACATATGGTGACATGTTTTTATTTACTTTTACTTAAAATAAATTTTTTTATAAAGAGTTTTTGAGCAGTTTTGTTTTAGTATAAATATTAAATATGAGGATGGGCTAATGAGTAGGTTTCAATAAATAAATTAAATTTAGGTTTAATGTGGAAATAAACAGAGTGTTACCAAACCAAAAGGAAGAAATTAAATTCACCAAAATGTTTGGTCTCAATCAGTTTCTTGATTTTTTATTAGAAAAAATCTTTTTATATGTTTCTATTGTTGTGAATTTAGCTTAATCCAAAAGGCGTTGTCATGAACTTTAAATGTCACAAAGAGTTACTAAATAGAGGTAGCTACTAAAGGTAGCTACTACCTAATTGGTCCAGACTTTCTTCGATACGAGGAAGAGTGAAGACATCACTTATTGTGATGTTGTTGAATTTTCTGAAGTATGTATACCACAACACGGAAATTCTTTGGTTTATTTTCGTTTGAACGTTTTGAATAAGTAACAGTGAGGTCAAGAATGCCTGATACAGGTTATATCTTTGGCTAGCATGTCTTCAATGTGGTTATTAATTTCTACTTTTTTACTTCAGGTAGCCTTTACACCTTTTGATTCATTGGGCAACTGTTTACTTCTAAGGGGATTTAATGTTGGATTATGTCTGTGTTTGTAAGTTTTTAAATTTCTGGGTAAATGAAATACGTTTGTAAACATTTCACAATCATTTGTAATTAAATCCTTTTCTTTTAAGTTGAGTACCCCCGTTTATAAATTTTAAAATCCGTTCTGTGCCATCGCATGAATTTATTTCTTCATGTATTTCGATGTTTGCATCATAATGCTGTGTGTTTTTCACTTCATCAAAAGAGTTAGCCGCAAAAACTTACCTACTAATTTTTTTGTAAACAGATATCTCGACTAATTTAGTTCTTCTTGAAGCGATTGTGGCATTTTCATTGTTGGTTCCCTCGAGATTTTATTTGCAGGGTTTTTTCCAATGAAATGCTCCTGGACCAAAACTTCAAATCTATTTTAAGACGTTTAAAACTATTAGTTGAGTAATTAATTAATTTACCTTCTGATGTAGGGAAATACGAAACTCGAATGTAAGGCAATTTTTTGAAATTTTCACAATGTTATTTTTGCAACAAAGATATTCTGATTTAAAGAATTTTATCTAAACAATTTATCATCTGGTGTCATTTCAGTGAGGGTCCGGTTTGAAATCTCTTTGAATTTATGCAATCGATTTTAACACTATTCATAAGAAATTCTCTACCAAAAATTCCATTTGCGTTTATATCGAGAATGTGATCTCTTACATCATAAAATATGCAAGCTAGATCTTAGTTGTTAAAAATAACATCCGTCAGCGTTTCTTTCTTAAAGTTTGCGTTTCTGTTCCCTGTATTCCCCTTAAACTTAATGCGTGCTGATTAGTGTTGCCCTTCAAAAAAAAAAATTTAATTGTTTTTACAGCACCTCCCCATTTTGTGTCAATATCCATAAAAATATTATTTGCAAAATTTGAAATCAATCGATCAATTCTAAGGCGTGCTCCGGCCACTTAAAGTTGAGAGGCTCTGTTCTGAACCTTAAAAAACAAAAATTTAAATTTTTTTGTTCGACACCCTACCATTTCGTGTCAATACCCATAAAAAAATTGTGTGCAAAATTTGAAATCAATTGTTTGATTCTAACGGGTGCCCCCGGCCACTTACAGTTAAGAGGTTTGGTTCTGAGCCAAAAAAAAATTTAAATTTTTTATATGACACCCTCCCATTTCGTGTCAATACCCATAAAAATATTTTTTGTAAAATTTGATATCAATCGTTCAATGCTAAGGCGTGCCCCCAGGCACTTAAATTGCCACTAAAAGTTCAAGTGCCCAGTGGCACGGTTTAAAATTGAACGATTGATTTCAAATTTTACAAATAATATTTTTATGGGTATTGACACGAAATGGGGGATGCAATGAAAAAAAAAATTCTGGAGCAACCTAAGGTCCACCCTAGTGCTGATGTATATACATATATATTCGTTTTCGGTCGTAGTTAATTTAATTTAATTAAAGAGATCTCCACACCAGTGTCGACTGTCAATTTTATGATACTGTTAGCTATATGGTGAGAGGAATTTCTAATGTTGCATTTCTTGAAATATTTAAAAAATTTTAAATTGTAAAGATAGAATGTGCTTGATTTGTTTGTCGTTTTCGTGTTTGGTGGTTTGAATGGAATTTGTACCCTTAATTAAGCTTGATATCGTTGGAGTTCGACTTATGGGTTGCAAGTCGTACCCTGTGAGTTTTATGATGATGTTTTCATTTTTTTCTTTGAGTTGCAGTAACTTGTGATCGTTCTGCCACAGAAATCTCATTTTCTTAAATTAAGTTATTTTATAACCTTTTGATGCGTTTGTGCTTTGGTTATTCTATCTTTCCTGAACTCTTAGGTTGCTGTATCCCTCCTTAATGGTATTTCGTAGATTTCTCCTTTGTTTATTCTTCATTGATTTGAATATCGACTGGGTGATCTGCAATCTGCCGGCTTATGACCTGGTACGATACAGAAGTAGCGTGTTAGATATCAATAGTTCCTTCTGAGTTGCTGTTGGTAGTGATATACCTGAGGTACAATAACAGGTTCTGTTTTAATTTGAATAGATAGTGTATCCGAATGTCTTTCCATTTTAATTATAATTTGAATTGTATAGTTATGCGGTTGGGGTTGATGGAAGTATTTACATTGGGGAGGTTGTGAACTCAGGACGATAGGCGAGTAAGTGAGTGGGAGTTCATTAAACGGGAAACTACTTAATGTAACAACGGACTATTCCGAGTTTTGCTCTAAAATAATAATATTCATATTGGAATAAATCTAATTTGTTTCGGTTCCAGCCTTTAAATTTAAAAAAACTTAAAAGCATTTAGGTGTGCTACAACTTAGTCAATAATATTTTAACATTTATTTTAAGCTAATTGCTTTGTTGCCTCACTCAATATCAATTATCAATACTTGTTTATGTCTACATAAAAGTTCTTGTTATGTAAAACTTAGTCATAATATTATATGTAGACAGAATACAGTTGTGCATTTATAAATAATAAGAATGGTTGTCTGTATTTGGAGGGGAATATTTTCTCGTTTGAATAGATTTTTATTGAGATGAAACATGGAAATGGAAATTTGGATTGGAAATTTTTAAATTGTGTACGATGAAAAATGGAGAATATTACTACGTATATATTCGTTCATTTTGTTCGATCGAAAAGATTATTAAATTAAATCGAAAAGATAGTGTTATCGTGCCCACTTCTGTAATTTAATATTATTAGAAAAATTTAAAATAAAAAAAGAATACATTGTAGAAGTTTCTTTTTGTAAATTTGTCTTTTTATAGAATGAAAAAATAAGTGATAAATAAATTACGGTAAACGGTTTTAAATTATTTAGAAGATTAAAAATGCTTTTTCTCGAAATCACTGTACATGTATGTAATAAATACGGAATTCTGCTCTCTCTCTACTCAGATTTTCGTATATTATGCTACAATTAAATAGAAATATTTGTAAATTTTCTTCTAACGCAGGTGTTCTCTTTTCACTAAATGTGGGGATAGTTTCAACTTGCTTAAAAGTGAATACGCTTGTATAGACACTTACACAAGACTTTCGAAAACTCTTGTCATATAATTAATATTTAATATAAAGCGGTTTAGTGCAAAAAGGCTAGACAGAGTTAAGGAAGAGTCTAAAAAATTCTGAGCAGAGCCTTAAGAAGTTACTTGAGCTCGGTATAAATGGAAAATCGAATCAAGACGGCAATAAAATAAGAAATTTGAACCCGACCATTTTTGATATTCTTGAGACTTCCGTAATCGTTAGTATAATAAAAGTAAATTAATACGAATTCCTTATTTTTTAATTTTTACTTCACCACAATTTTGAATTGTGTAAAGTACATAATGCACTTTATCGAGAAAAAAAATGTTTACATACCCCAAATTTTGTTTTGGACCATTCTCTATCTAAATAGCCAATAAAAATTTTGGTGTACGTCTGTGTGTGGGTGGGTGCGTGACATTCCTCCATAGGATCTTGACGAAATTTGGCAAATGATCCAAGTTCACTTGAAAATGGAAGATCTGGATTCATTTCAAATTTGGACAAAATGGCGGGGGTCTCCCGAACACCTCTAAGTTTAAATCTAAAATAAATTCTAATCCCGGATTATGATCTTATGTAAACTTGGTATATAAGGTTTTAGTACTGTTTCCAATATTTATGTATACTAACTTCTGGTTTGTCACTTCCGGTTAAAAAGTTTTTTTTTCAGGTGATTATCCCTACTGTAGCCTACAATTACCGTTCAATTTTCACGAACGTTGGAAAAAGCTTTCACGTAATATGAGAAACATTTAGTACGGTTCACAACAGTTCTGCATCGGGTTTTTCACTTCCGGTAAAATTTTTTTTGCAATTTTTTGAAGTTTTTTCTGTGTCTTTATGCATACTACAGCCTACAATTATGAAGTGACTATGATGAAACGTATGAAAAAGGTTTCAATTAGCTTGAGAAGATAATTATCATCTCTTGGAGCACATTGATCAAAGTGGCGAGGGGTCTATCATACAACTGCTGACTTCACACTTTGTTTTTAAAGTTTATTTGTGTTATTATGGTTTTCCATATTATTCACTGTTTGTGTGCTTTTGTCACTTTTGAATTAAAATGCAATATTTAAAAATATACTTTTTACTGTTTATTTTTAATTTTTAATTTATTAATAATAATATGAACTTCCTTATAGTAACAATTTGAATTTGATTTTTTTTATATTTTATTGAATATCGATTTCGACTTACGTCATCCTCAGTTCTTAAATTATTATTACAATTTTTGCTTAAACTATTACTTATATACTATTTCAACTGCTTTTTTTTATTATTATGTCATATATTTTGTTAGTTATTAGTTATTTTTTTACAATAAATATTAAATCACATCATCCATACCAACATAAACTAGCTGCATACAACCACATGATCAATTGAACAATATACTAATGAATGCAGAAAATTATCAAGACGAATTAAATAACATAAAATACATAGCCAGTAAAAACGGATATAAAAACGAAATAATTGACACATTAAATAGAAAACATAAAAACAAGAAAAATTTGCAAACCCTAACAACACTGAGGAATGAAGAAAACTTAGCAGGCAAAAAAAAAATACATAGGTGTAACATACAATGAAACAACATTCAAAATAAGGCAAAAAACTTCAAAAATATATGGATATATTATATTGCAGCTTACAAAAACATTACATAAACAAAGAAAAGGACAACATCTAGATAGATTGGAAGAAATAGAAATATATAAACATAAAAACAATAGCAACAATTTAAATGATAAAATCAACACTAAAACTAACAAAATATATGACATAATAATAAAAAATAGCAGTTGAAATAGTATATAAGTGATAGTTTTAGGCAAAAATTGTAATAATAATTTAAGAACTGAGGATGACGTAAGTCGAAATCGATATTCAATAAAATATAAAAAAATCAAATTCAAATTGTTACTATAAGGCAGTTTATATTATTATTAATAAATTAAAAATTAAAAACAAACAGTAAAAAGTAAATTTTTAAATATTGCATTTTAATTTTAATGTTTGTTTTTAAAAATTAATTCAGTAAATTATTTGTGATATAACATCACCCCGATGGAAAATATCCCATCAAGAATAATATAAGAACTGAATCTAAAAAACTATGGTGCAAATTATGAAACTTTTTGCAATCCATACAATTTTCGACCGATCTAGTTTCGAACCAATGAGAAAATTTGAAACTTTAGAAAAGTTTATCATTCTCATCAAGGCTAGCCGACTAGATAAACTACCAAAAAATGTCAACGCTAATGAATATAAACCAAAAATTAGGTTACAACTCTAGCGAAGTATAAAAAACAAAAAATTAACATAAACATATATTTAATAGATTCAGGTTTAGTCAATTAATTTCTCTGGTGATCACTGTTTTGTTATACTCTAGACGTACTAGTATTAAATAACAAACTCATATCGGTGAGAAGAAGATGACTAGTCTTCCCTTGTGTCTATTGACACATAATCAATAATTAATTCAGTAAATTATTTGTGATATAAATATATGTTTATGTAAATGTTTTGTTTTTTATACTTCGCTAGAGTTGTAACCTAATTTTTGGTTTATATTTAGCGTTGACATTTTTTGGTAGTTTATCTAGTCGGCTAGTCCTGATGAGAATGATAAACTTTTTTAAAGTTTCAAATTTTCTCATTGGTTCGAAACTAGATCGGTCGAAAATTGTATGGATTGCAAAAAGTTTCATAATTTTCACCATAATTTTTTTGATTCAGTTCTTATATTTTGTTTTTAAAGTTTTAAAGTCTTCATTTATTAATCAATTTTAATGACAATTTGAAAAAATTATCGAGACTTAAATGACAACGAACTGATTAGTTTTTGGACAATATTGGGATATGTGGTGGGGGTCCTCCCGATCACCTGTTTATTGTGTCACCATTTTTTCACTGTTTGTTGGGAGCATACAACATTCGTTCGTGAATTGAATGAATTTTGATGACACTTTGAAAAAAGATGCAAATATGTATGGCAAGGAGCGGAGTAGTTTTTGAGCGATATTAAACAAAAGTGGTGTGGGGTCCCCGAGCACCTGTTTTTTTAAAATCTCAATAGCATCTGTACCTGATAATCGAATTAGATGGAACTTGGTACAGTGATGCATCCTAACTTCCGGTTTGTCACTTCCGGTTAAAATTTTTTTTACTTTTTCTCGTACAAAAGAATTTATGTTTGTTAGTATAATGCTGCTTTCTTTAATATTTTTATAATTAGAACTACGCGAAATGTATAAGATTGGTTAGCCTTTAATTAAAGTATTTGATGGATATTAGCTCACTATATATCCAGAACACTATGTTTCCAGAGCTGTGGTGAAGTCAGCCTATGCATCAGCGTCGCAATATTACTACTAGTTTTGACACAGTGTGGGTCGAAATTTGTTTGGAAATTTAGTGACAAAGATTATAGTTAAATTGTGAAAGTGTCTAGATCAACCATAAATGGGTACACGGATGCACTAATACACCGGTACACGGGTATACGGGTACACGGGTACACGGGTATACGTATCACTGGTTCACTAGTACACGTGGAACACGAAAACACGGGTGGACTAGTACATGTGTACTCGTGCACCCGTGTAGTAATATTCATGTTCCCTTGTATGTATCAGTAATTTCCGTGTACCCGTGTAATAGATTCCGTGTACCCTTGGATGTATCGCTAATTTCCGTTTATGCGTGTTGTATTTTCCGTGTACTGGTATATGTATCGATTTTCCAATTTGGGATACTTACTCTTTTCAAAGAAAGAAACATAATATACAAACTACAGTCATTAGTAATAAGAAGCTCATTATTGCTATATAGATTATCTGCTATAAAAACACAATAATACTAAATAAAATCAAAGTTAAGTTATTCGCATCTTCTAAATTTAAAAGTTTTCCTGAAAATTCCAACTCTATACGGTTTAAAAATTTTGGGTTATATCTACTTACTTTTAACTCTTCTGAATCTAACGTTATCCCGGTATTGTTGAAGATCAGAATTTTTTTTTATCTATTTTTTCTGAATCACGTTTTCAAGTTAACATTTGGCTTTTCAAAAGAAATTGTTTTTCTTTTAAATTCCACTTAATCGTTTTTCCACAACTACATAATGGTTGAACATAAAACAGTTTTGTGTTAGGACATTTTCCATAAAAAACATTCAAACAAGGCGGTGAAAAAAACCATTAAGGAAGTTTATTGCCTATGGTCTTAAGGGAAACTCATAACTTATATAACAATGTATTTTTAATGTTTCTAAAAAACCATTTATCGACTACAACTAGAATTTTCTTTATATAATAATAGAGTAACGTTTATTATGTTTTATATGATTGATAGTTTTCGTAAGATTTGTTATGAGATATGACAGGGTAGTTTAAATTTGCTATGTAATGTTTTACTAAAGTGAGATATAAATTTATGATGAATGATTTGCGTTTGATTTACTTTACTTACTTGATATGAGTTGGGTTTGAAAATGGAAGGAAGAATATTAACTAACTTTAACAGATATTTAAATGGTGTACCATAAAATTTCACCTAAACGATAATCGAAAATAAAAACAAATTTACGTAAGTTAAGTTTTGAATTCTCTTGCGATCGTTTTTAAAGTTCTACTTTGTTTTCCTTCAATATATTATAGTATGATGATTTTAACGTGTTGAACCGTCGAATAGCAAGCACTAGATGTAAAATTTTATTATTCGTTAATATTTTGCAGATATTGTTTCTTCAATTCAATCACTAATGTTTTCTTAAATTATTCATCCCTAATACTGAATGAAACACACTTAATAAAATTAAGTTTCTATATTAACATAAAAAAATAACTGAAATTGTTAATATATACACATTGTTTTGTTTTGTTGTTTCTGTAAACCCATAATTAACGAAAACCGAATTATTTTACGGTTAATTAATTAACAAATAAACTTTTTCATCCAATTTTTGAAAGCTTTCAATTGAATTAAAACTTTACTGTTTTAAACGAATGATGAAGACTGAAGCATATGATGAGTTTATTTACTGCTTACAATGCTTTTATTTTTTAATTAAAAAGTTTTTTGGTGTAAAAAAAATTAATTCTGAGGCTTTTAAGTTATCAAAAATTTAATAAAATAAAGTTTAGTGTTTCTGGCATGAAATTTAATATCTGTTAATGGGTAATGTTAAATTTTAGCTGGTAATTTTATAAAAAACGTTGACCCTTGATGAGTTATTTGAAAGTCTGTTTTTATAAAGAAATATGAATTTTAAAAATGAATAGGTTGAAAAACAGATACATCATTACAAAAAAAAATAAATGTGTTAACATGTGTTTTATAATTAAATCAAAGACAAGCTCTACAAGGGAGAAATGCAAATTTAAAGTGTTTTTTAATCATATGTAGATATAAAAATAAATCGATTTAATGTATGTATTTGATGAAATCCCTTTATTGAGTAAATAAAAAATAAACTTAAAATTGAATCAATCTTTTTTGCATTTTATAACGACCGCAAATCCAAGTTATACTTTTTTTATCAGATTTAAAGTAGAAATCTGAATGCGTAAGTGTTTTGAGAATAGAATTATAATAATATTGTGGATTCTCTTGAGGGAGTTTTATTATAATACAACAAATATGTTACAAAAATTGGTTATGCATTCCTGAGTTTTTAATAGTTTGTACAAAACACTTTGTGACAAGAACTCTTCTAAATAAATAAAATTTTCTGGTTTTGATATAAACTCATTAAAAATTCAACTTAATATTTAAATGCTATTGAAACACTTGGCAACAAGTCAGAAAATGAAAATAATTTGTTTGAAATACGGTAGATATAGAATAAAAAATACTTGTAATCCAAGTTATTGTAAAAAAAGCTAATATAAAATACACAGAATATGTTATCAGGGTGAGTTATCAGGATGCCGGCCTTTGCTGGTAATGCAATCGGTCTAATTGTCTGACCTGTCAGTCCCAACCTCCCGACAACCCACCTCAATTCCGCAAACGTCATCTGGCAGAATTTGTGATCACAACAACGTTACAAAAGCAAGGGGACCTCTACAGGGTCAAACCAAATCATAGGCACGGTGGTCCTTAGACCTTATGAAACATACCTTTTATCCTCGCAAAAATAAAACTCCTTATATTGTTATCGTTTTCTATAATTATATTTTAGTTGTTATATTCAATAAAACCTTCTTTTTTAATGCATTATGATTCTTGAAAATCTAAAACTATACTTCCCTTTTCATCTGAAAATCATACCTATTTATCCGCATAATACGTTTCCGTATTCATACATAATCATTGAAGATTTTCAAACAAAAATCTTGCTTTCAAACTATTACAATTTTCTGATGAAATATAAAATGGAAATTGTTTGTTTATTATTTTGTTTATTTCATAAAATTTTAATTCAGTAGACATAAACAAACAACAACAGAAAAACTTTTATAAACATAAATAATGATTATACGAGAAATCATTATTTATATTTTCATAATTTAAAGTTTTCATTATAGGTAAACAAACCTACAGACATAGTTTAATTATTTACCTTATTGGCTTATTTGCAAAAATTATTTAATTTGTTTTCGTTTATTTTATGTAATCAAAAATATTCAACCTTCATTATTATTGAAATTATGTCAGAGAATATAATTAAACTTGGCATTATCCTAGTTTATCCCTCCAAATAGATTTGCCTTTTTTTTTTCAGATAAATAGAAAGATTAGGTCCTCTGCATCCTAATTATGAAAAAAAAAATTTGCGGAAATGAGGGAGTCAAAAGTTATAAAGGATCAAACTTTCAATTTTACCTGGTCCCCCCTTTGGTTTTTTAAACTTTGAATTGATTTTTTAGATTTTTTTTTGACCCAATTTTGCGATCATACACAATTTCGATCAGAGATAGCACCGAACCCCCCCTCAACGCGCCCCCCTCGCGCGACCGCGGCGCAGGGGACGCGGAAAACGCGGGGGAGGACGCGAGGGGGGGGGGGGCGTGGGGTGGGTCGCGTTGGGGGGGTCGGTGCTATCTCTGATCGAAATTGTGTAAGATCGCAGAATTGAGTCAAAAAAAAATCTAAAAAATCAATTCAAAGTTTAAAAAACCAAAGGGGGGACCAATGTAAAATTGAAAGTTTGATCCTTTATAATTTTTGATAAATAAAAAGAAAAAAAAAAAACTAAAAAAGAAACCAAAGGGGGGACCAAGGTAAAATTGAAAGTTTGATCCTTTATAACTTTTGACCCCCTCATTTCCGCAAATTTTTTTTTTCATAATTAGGATGCAGAGGACCTAATCTTTCTATTTATCTGAAAAAAAACGCAAATCTATTTGGAGGGATAAACTAGGATTGTACCAACATTTTACTCAATTTACAATTATTTTTAGCAGCGTCTTCCATTAGTTTTTTACGCTTCTATCTTTCTTTTTGGGCACCACTTTTAAACTTTCGCTATTCTATTTTTAACCAAACTTTCTAATAAAAACCAAAACTAGAACCACGAATTACATTATTAATTGACTGTCTTAAAAATAAAACCACATTTTTTTGCATAATAACGCAATTTTCAATTTGAAACTCAAACAATCACATTTACAATTAAAAATTAGAATTAACAAAACACTTACGTTATATTCCCTTTAAAATCTGGATTTAATTCGTATGATAGTCACCAGGCACTCTCCGATTTCATTATATGATTACTATACATATTTTATACTTCGTGAGGCGCCTGTCCTTGACGAGTCCGAAAACTTTTGTATCTGCCATTTTTTTCGTTCGGCAAACGCCGAAACATTATGATTGCCTGCGGACCAGGGAAATTTACAACTACTACAATTTTTTTTATTAATGGGAGATGAAAATTTGATTTAGAAAACGATGGTAACTTTGTCCGACAAAAATTTGTCTCCTATTGTCGACATTTTGGCATGTTTGGGTTGTAAAATGTTTGTAAGTAAAATGTTTATGTGTAATTTTTTTTTTTTGGATTAAATAGTTATTTACATATCGAGGGCTGAAAGTAGAAGATTACGCCAGCGGCTCATATTGAAGCCCGACGCGAAGCGAGGGCTTTTATTGAACCAAGGGCGTAATCTTCCTTTCAGCCTGAGTGTATGTACAACGTTTTACGCACAACTGCACAACTTTATTGTAGTATAAATCAATTTTTGAATTTTTTAAACTCGCTAGACATTTTAAAAATTATGCTAAACATGCCATTATTTTCTCTATAATCTTCATACAATAATTTATTTGTTTATTCTAATTTTATGAATATTTTACGGGCGGTAAAGTAGAAAAATATATTAATATTTTATGTAGCAGCGGTATTTTATTTTACGGATGCAAAGTTCAACTTTCAGCTACGATAACTAGGATGTAAAATGTGTTTTACGATTCGTTTGTGCGTAAAATTATTTACCGGCCTCAAAGGCGGCTTACCCGGGTATCAGCACGGATGTATTGTTTGTCCGTAACTGGCCACCAGACAATTATTACAAAAATAAGTGTTGGTCTGATTATTTGCTGTGTAGATACGATAATATTAGGACTTAGACCCCACTAACGAATCGACGGGTTTGCCAAAACGAAATGACAACCCTATCAATTTTTTTTTTTGGTAAATGAGTATTTCAGTTTAACCTTTAGTCCAGAATTCAAATGTGTTTCCCAATTACAAATGTACAAATGTGTTTCCCAACCTAAATTTGTCTCGTATTGTCGAGTCCGACAGTTGACATTTTGGCATGTTTGGGTTGACGGACTCGACAATGGCAGACAAATACGAATTTCCACCTTCCAATGTGTAACGTTTAGCATTGCAAACTAAACATAACTCTTTGTTAAAGTACAAGTATTTTTTATCTATGTTTAAAAATTTATTACAAAACTAACACGAAACATCAATACGTTGCCGGAAAATTATAATCAAAATTCCAAAAATATTGTTAAGTTAAATAAAATCCAACTTTTTCAAAATTCCAAAAATATTCCAATAATTAGAATAAAATCAAATATTTAAACTTTTTCTAAATTCCAATAATAATCCAAAAATTCTTAAAAATTCAAACTTTTTCCAAAATTCTAAAAATAAAAATATTGCAGAAATTATTACAAAATTGAGAATGGAAAATTTTTTCAAACTTCCAAAAATTATAATAATATCAAAAATTAAAAATTTTTCAAAATTTTAAAAATATTCCAAAAATTCTTACAAAATCAAAAATTAAAACTTTTGCCGAAATTCTAAAAATATTGCAAAAATGATTACAAAATCAAAAATACAAACTTTTTCAAAATTCCAAAAATATTTCAAAAACTATAACAAATTCAAAAATTTCCATGTCCAATTTCATTTTCAATTACATTTACGTCATAAAAACAGCTACATTTTTTTTCCACAAAATTGGCTAAAAAATAAATGAAATTATTTTTTGACACACTTGACAACATTTTTTTGACTAACTTATAATGCCATAATTCTCAATAATAATAATAAAATTTCATTTCCAACAAACAATTAATTTTATTTATTTCCAAAAAATTAGGTAAAAGAATAAATAAAAACTTTCTTTTGACACACTTGACAACATTTTTTTGACTAACTTATAATGCAATAATCTAGTTTTTGATCTCACATACCAATCCCTACCATCAAGATTTCTCCAAATTTAATGTTCCTACTCGTAATCACTTAAAATGAACGTTTTTTAAGTCAAAAATATGAAAATGTGCTATTTTTGACACACATAATGATTTTTTAACCCACAGAATCAGTAGGTCCTAAAACGTCGAGAAATGTAAAAAAAAGTGGGGGTAAGAATTTCACTTTTGGCTCATGAATGTAATACTTAGATCTTTCAGACCGAAGTAATTTCTGTCAACTGTGAATGAAAATTTGAAAATGCTGTCGCAAAATTAATTGACGTCAATTCTGTCGAAAGAAAAAGAACCTAGCACAAAGCCTTAATTTAATCTGTGTTGTGTAAGAAAATCCTGATTTGTGTTTATAATTCTCAATCTTTATGTTTTGTTTATATATATGTTCAACAAGCTCAAAGCAGTATTTTGCTGATTTTGATGTTGGCTGTTTTAATTTATTTAGTTTAATCACACACTTTACCAGATTCTACGAAGACGAACCGAGATTTGAAACGATTGGTCTTATTTGTTCACCTTCCTTATGAATTTTTAGCAAAAAATATATTGACGGTACTTTTGAATTTGACACAACCAATTTGCAGTTCACTCGCATATCCATATATTTTGTTTATTTTCTTGGTCGTTCATTTTTCTTATTGGATTATTTCTTACCTGAAAATATTCCTTAATCTATTAGTTTTTGACTTTTCCGTATAAATATATTCAACTAAGGTAAAGATGTAACGAAAATGCCACCTGTCAAAATTTGTAAAGCCAAAAATATTATTTTGTTGATAAACTTTGTATCAGCTGAGAATTAATTACAAATAAACAAAAAAACTTGATTTAATATTTTTTTTGATAAAATTTAATTCCCGTTAATATAAAGTCAATCATTGGGGGGAATATAGAATATATGAGAGAATTTTAATTATTTTTATAGAGAGTTGGTGAATTTTTACCATTTAGTTGCGCGTCGTGATTTCGTGAAAGACAATCTATTTTGTTTTATTATTGTCTTATTATTGTCTTTCATTATTGTTTTATATTTAATTATTTTAATTATCTGTGTTTTTAAAGTAAATTACTTAGTGAAAAGTGAAAATATTGTGTTGAAGGTGACAATTTTCTGGTTTGCCAGTCTTTCACAGGTAAAATTAGTTTTATATTAGTTTATTAGGTGCATTATGGATGCTTCCTGTTACGATTTTCGATGCGAACTTTGAAAAATATCTTAGAATATAGATATAGATATATCTAAGACTTAGATGGAGAGTTTCAATTAGAAATAAATTAGTCTAATTTACTATTCCATTTATGAGTCGAATTAAATAATTAGGAAACAGATACGGGTTGCAGTTTTATGAAAAACTCTATTTTGATATTCAAATTTTTCAGTTTTAAAAATATCTAGAGATTTGTATCATTTGGCAAATGTAACATTTGGTTTGACGAAAGCTCATGAGAAGACAAATTGTTATATTTATTTTTATTTTGGGTATTTATGTGGTTGACATTGACGGAAAACCAAGGCCATCAAAAAATGTTGTTGTTGTTCTAGCCAGAATGCGTAAGTGCACAGACAACATTTCTGTTTTGTGTCTATAATTTAGTAACCACAAAGGTAGTGTTTGTTTGAAAATTATATATAGCTGGCTAACTTTATTTTCCAAAGATTTGCTAAAGTTTTTCACAAATAATTCTTTATTTAAATAATTTTCACAAAAGATGCTCTTCAGCTGAAGGTTTGTTGTAGAATATAAATTAATTTCCTAAATACATTACTACCTTAATAAATCATCTGGCAATTAAATTAAATGATTTTAAATCGTATAAATTATAAAACATCCAAATAAAGCAAATATTAATTACTAATTGATCATGAATGACAAACCGTACAATATGTTTACGAGGCTTCATTAAAAAGTTAGTTGATTATTGAATTGTTGTTGTATTCTTCGTATCTAAACATTCCGCTGCCGTTGAAGTACTCAATTCACTGGAAGCTTGCAAATTTTATGAATTTGATGCTTTAAAATTCCTGTTACTATTTTAATAGATACAACTCGCACAGAGTCATCACTTCCTGGATGAAGTTCAACAACTTTTCCCAAGACCCATCCTACTGAAGCCACCATACTCTCTTTTTAAAGTATAACGACATCCTTAGTTGCAAATTTGCTTGTTTATTTATCTTTCCATTTATTTCTGCTTTGTAAAGTGGTGAGATAATCGAGATTCCAACGGACCCGATTGATGGTGATAAACTGGGTGATTTAGAACTTTCTTCAGGTAGCGTATGTATAAAGCTCTTCCAATTAAATGGTGTGCTGGGGTTAGCACTTCTCTCACAGCCTTCTTTATGTATGTTTTTGTTGACTTTACGGCTGCTTCAGCCAAACCGTTCATATGTTGTGTACCTGGTCGATTGAAGTGCCAAACAATTTCTTTCCTTAAAAGAATTTCTTTCCTATTGATCGAAGGTCTGCAGGGTCGCAAAAGCGAGTCAAATATAAAATAATATATCATATAATATTAGATCTTAAAATATTTCACCGACAAAACAAAACAATAATCTATCAGATGATTGATATTTTCAAAATAAAAAAAGTCTATCTAGTAATGTTTTCCGCGGCCTATATATATACATATTGTTGTTCAGTATAAAAAGCTGCACAACATACTCCATTTTCAAGGTCATCGGGAGTGACGGAAGAATTCTATATATTTACCAGAATTTTATATCTACATTTACTTTAACCGAACTTACGCTGATCTTTTAATATTAAGCAATTCGATTGGCATCTCTACACACATGCTAATATGGAATGCATCTTGCAAACTCGAATATTTCTCCGCTAGCTCACCTTAAATCTAAGTTATGAGTTGCAATTTGGAATGCAACTGTTATTTAAAAAAAATTATAAAGTATAATAATAATTAATTTAATAATAATTATTTATAAATTATAAATTATAAAAATTATAATTATTAACTGTTATTTATTATAAAATTATAAAAAATTATAAATAAAAATAAAAAAAAAAAAGAAAAAAAAAAAAACTAAAAAAAAAACCAAAGGGGGGACCAAGGTAAAATTGAAAGTTTGATCCTTTATAACTTTTGACCCCCTCATTTCCGCAAATTTTTTTTTTCATAATTAGGATGCAGAGGACCTAATCTTTCTATTTATCTGAAAAAAAACGCAAATCTATTTGGAGGGATAAACTAGGATTGTACCTTAAACTTAACTCGCTGTTTAGATTATTTATGAATGTGAGTTGGTATAATCCTAGTTTATCCCCCAAATAAATTTGCGTTTTTTTTTTCAGATAAATAGAAATATTAGGTCCTCTGCATCCTAATTATGAAAAAAAAAATTTGCGGAAATGAGGGGGTCAAAAGTTATAAAGGATCAAACTTTCAATTTTACCTTGGTCCCCCCTTTGGTTTTTTTTAGTTTTTTTTTCTTGTTTTCCCTGTTAGGTAGATTTCATATAAAAATCTACCTATTGCAATGGGCTTCATCTCGGAATTTCGGAAAAATTTTGGTGCCAAACGACTATGAATGATAAGCGAAGACGGAAAAACAAAAAAAAAAAATTTATATATATATATATATATAAAATTTATATATATGTATATATATATATATATATATATATATATATATATGTATATATATATATATATATATATATATATATATATATATATATATATATATATATGTATATATATATATATATATATATATATATATATATATATATATATATATATATATATATATATATATATATATATATATATATATATATATATATATATATATAACGATATGAGCTATAACGGAATTTATCGGCACTCTCACGATCGCATTTCTTGACCTACAACAAAAATTTTTCGGTATACGTTGCGGCAAAAAATGTCTTGGACAAGTTCGCGAACTGGCCATATCCGGGTACAGGTTAAGTGGCTAGAGCCAAAAAAGTCAAAAAATCTAGGGCGTTATAACTTACGTTTGAATCATAATATTTTAATAAAATTTATCAATATTGAATATTTGAACATATTTCTATCATTTTTTTCCAAATGACAACCTTGGCGTTCCAGGTTCCTCAAAAATCAGCTGTTTTAAAAATTTAATAAACTTTGTTGTCCTTGATTTGGCTGAAAATGGCCAACTCACTTTTGAGTATGTACGCATACGTTAATTAGAACATAAATCTTTTCAAAATTTAAAAAAAAAATAGTTCAAGTCTAGAGGTTGAGACACCTAGGCTGTTAGAACGGAAACAAACGCAAACGGCTATGCCTTCCTCATTTTTGAGTTAATGTTATTTAATCTCATATTAACTTTTAGATAAACTTTTCAACTATAACCTTAGAAATTTTCAGCTTTCTAACCCAAGAGGTCTCAATGTAATTAGCATTAAACCTAATGCATGCCATTCAATTACAACAACAACTTTCATTAAAATATAAAAATATCCCATAGAAAAAATATTAAAAAAATTTCTTTTGTTTTTTTTTCAGTTTTTAGTTTTTTTCGCAAAAATTTAAAAAAAAATTAAACAAAGCTGAGTCATTATTGTTTTAAATTAAGGAACATTTTCTTATATGCATATTGATTACACATTTACAAAAGTCTTCCTAAATTGTAGATATTTGAACTATTTGAGGTGTAAAAGTTGTTTGACAATTTTAGATTATAAATTATGTGTGGTGGTGTTGTAGGTGTGACGTTGTGAGAACGTTTATTTGCTCTTTGGTAGATTTAATATGTTATTAAAAGTAGTTTTAACCAAATTAAATAAAACTGTTCCGAAATCGCATTGATAAAGTAGTTTCCGTTAATGTATTTAGTTTGGTTTGATAAATTTTTTGGATTATTCTGGACTTGGACTATTCTACTTAAATTTTTTATTTAAACTAATCTGACACATCCAATTCTATTTGTACACAAAGCTGTCTGGTCCCGAAATCTACCTATTTCTAGCGGATATACGTGCCGCTTGGACTTTTTTTATTTATTATTTATATATATTTTATCACACACTAAAATTTTAAAATTTAAAAAAAATACCTTCGTCCCCCCTTTGATTTTTTAGAAGTAACTTGATTTGATTGATTTTGTTTTTGACTCGCTTCTGCGACCCTGCACAACTTCGATCAAAAATAGACCCCCCCGTTCCCCCTCCGACCACCCGCTTTTTTTTATTGGGAACTTTTGGGGCGTTGGGGCGACGCAGGGGGGGGTGGGGGGTGCTATTTTTGATCGAAGTTGTGCAGGGTTGCAGAAGCGAGTCAAAAAAAAAATCAAATCAAGTTACTTCTAAAAAATCAAAGGGGGACCAAGGTAAAAATGAAAGTTTGATCCTTTATAACTTTTGACCCCCTCATTTCCGCAAATTTTGTTTTTCATAATTAGGATGCAGAGGACCTAATCTTTCTATATTTATCTGAAAAAAAAACGCAAATTTATTTGGTGGGATAAACTAGGTAAGTTCCATGAAGCATAAGTACATATTCTGATTGCCCCCGTTATGTAGTTGCAGGTCAGCGTCTATTTTCCAACTATGTTTTTCCAATGTTAAGCTGGGCTCTTATGCCACTGCGCTATACATGATGACTGGTCTGACATCCACCTTAGTACACCTGAACTGCACTACCATGTTTTGCAAGCAAGGTTTTCGCACATCATTAAAGCTCTTACACCTTTGTTTTCCACTGCTTGCGTGTGGTTTCTCCACAGGAGTTTGGTATCGAAAATTACTCCTAGATATTGTGTCTCCTGTCTTGATTCAATTATGAAGTCCCTCATGATGATGGATTCCATGCTAAGCTTTCTTTTCTTGATGAACGGGATTAACGTTAACGAACGGGATTAACTTAGTCACTCATATTGAGTTTTAGTCCCAAAGTTGTGCACCAAGTATTTACCAGATTCAGTCCCCTCTTACCTCTATACAATATTAGAGTGTCCCTTCGAAATTATCTCTGACAATAATGTCAATGTCATCGGCGTTACCAAGACAATTAATGCTCTGGTTAATGAGGATAGCCAGAATTTAATCCACCACTAGACTTCACATAAGTGTTATCACATAAGTGATAACACCTCGCACAGCGGACAGCCTTTAGTGGTTTCAAGGCTAATTTTATACCCACAAGCCTCAGTATCTGCTGCACTAGTTCTCAGCATCCACACATCCACTCTATTGTGGTGCTGTTAACGGTTTTCTCACTTAGAACCATCTTTACCGCTCTATGTGAGGTGTTATCAAATGCTTCTTCAATGTCTAGAAAGACACAGACAGCAACTTCATTATTATACTTTACTGTAGTGCACTGACGGCACTTGGCAAAACATGACTAATCATTTAATTGAAATAAAACACTTGTTGTTGTTTTGCAAATATTATTCGTTAAGTTTAATATCAAATATAAATAACAAACTAATTATAACATTTAAATTAACCTTAACCGCTCAATTGATTTCGGTTGTTACACCATCTACGGGAGCTTACGAACTACTAGTAGTGGTTATAGGAGCGGTTAAGGTTAATTTAAATGTTATAATTAGTTTTAGTTATTTATATTTGATATTAATCTTAACGAATACTATTTGCAAAACAACAACAAGTGTTTTGTTTCAATTAAATTAATAACCTCATTATTGTCCACTGCCTCCCTAGCTATTTCGGTTTCCGGTTATCTGCCCGTTTTCTACACGTGTTGACTATCTTGTAAAATTGATCTTACCAGGGTACTAATTCGCATGGGGTTGTCGATCACCTTTTCCATCGTTTTTAGCATGAAAGATGATAAACGGATGAGTCGATGAGACTGGGTGACATCTTTCTTTCCTACTTTAGAAATAAATATCACTTTTTCCGATCTCCATAGTTCTGGAATATGCTCAAGTGAGAGACGACTTCTGAAGATGCCCAGGGTGTGCTATGCCAGCTACTTATGAATTCTGAAGGAGAGCTAGGACTATATGCTCCCCTCTGGTGATTTGTATGACTGGAAAGTGTCTATGGCTCACTTAATACGGTCCTCCGTAAAAAATTTGACAGTCACCCGCCAGTCCTCTAGGCTTAGTCTTTTACTTTTCTTCCTGCTTGCGTCTCCTACACACGTAGGAGACGCAAGCCTCTCAAAAAGTTCGTTTCTAAAAGACGAGCAGCTAGCTCTCTGCTTCTCATCCTCGGTATCCGTTTTATACGGCTTTTTAATCGAAATTTTAATCTCGGCACTATTCACCGGCAGTGCCTTATTTAGCCTAGCGGCTTCAGGCGTTGCAAAGATATTATGCGGTATCCTGATTTTTTTATTTTAGGTGGTAAGCATCCTAGTATAATCTGCTCAGTTTCCAGATGGTTTTGCTCTCTGCGTTCGTATTTCTGCTTTGTGATTGCCGGGTTTACCTAGTTATATACCATCTTTAGTGTTCTCCTCTAATTGGTTCGCAATTGTGTTCCTTAGGATCCTGGGGAACCATTCTATGATCTGTCAAGTAGGTTTTTTTTAGATTCTTCAGTTCTTTATGAAGTTTTATACACCAGTACTTCCTACCGTTAGATCTATCTCTTCTTGTCTTGCCCTTGTGACAAAAGTACGTGGGTTTCCAACCTTGAAACACGATTCAGGTAGTTTTTATAATTCAAACAGAAACCCACCTCTCGGGTTTGTGTCGGATGGTATCCGTAATCCGTTCCATACACATTATCCTGATGCTACAACCAACTGGCTGCATTTGTCCCAGAGTGTGATGGTAATTAAGATGCCCACCAAGTCTCTAGTAGGAAACTTTGAAGTACAAAATTAATTTATGCCAATCCCATACTACTTTTGTCTCGCTGTTACAGACAGATACATTTTTCTTCGACAACATCTTATATAGGTGGCAGGAGTCTGCACGTGGCCCAAGTGAATCTTCACCACGCTAAAGCCACGTCAGGTGATTCCTATCACCCTGGCGTGATGGCGTGATGAACATTCGCTTGGGTCATCCGCAAAATTTCTGCCGCCTATATGAGATATTGTCAAAGAGAAATGTATCTGTCTTTTTATCCATCTACAACCTATTCTCTTCCTCGGTCTCCACATCCTCGATGCTACTAAAATTTTTTGCATCTGCATCCTTCCCCTTCTCCACAACCGTATTTCTCATCTCACTGGGTGTCGTTAAGGTTGCGGCTGCATTCCTCCGCTAGCGTTTTTTTCTTCTCAAGCGGCAGAGACTTTTCCCGGTATTGCCCAACACTCCTTGGGAGAAAGACAGTAACCTTGTAAGAAATCTGATTATCATCTTCTATTTTGGTTACAAGTGAATGTGTTCCGACTTCCAAGTTAGGCAAAACAGAAGTGACCGATGAACTCGCTCTTACCCCTGCCACGTGTACCATCGTCAATGCGAGGACGTCCATCCTTTTATGTTTGTATTTGTTTTCTTTGTATAGTTATTCATTTTTGTTCCCACATGTGTCACAGGAACGTAGGCCGACCAAATTTGAGACCTGATGACATGGCAAGCGAAAAGGGCGTCTTGTATCAAAGGGGGTTCCGTTGGAGACTGGGCCCAGCATGGCTCATCCTCGGCACAGATCGCATGACACTACCGATCCAATTAATGTGCTAGTCATTTAGTGTTACCCGCCCACACCTGGGTCGTTTGTTTGCACATCGTGTAAGTGTTGAGCACGACGTACCATAATATTAACTTGGGGGACAGATCTTCAATGAACATAAAATTTTAAACAAATTTTCAGTTAGTTAGCAAAATTAACCGCTATGTAATCACTAACCAGCCGCATGATTCTAATTCATTAAACTAGAATCACGATATAAATATCGCACAACAGATGGATGAGTCTTTTAATCCAAACAAAAACGAATAAAATTAAAAAGAAGGGACAATTTACTGTAGATAAGAAAAATTTATTCTCTGAAGGCACAAACTCATTTAAAAAGAAAAGAACTGAAATTGATGTTGAGTGCGTCTTCAAAGTAAAATAAAAATACGTCAAAAAAGTGAAAAAATAAATAAATAAATTGAAGTATCTTTGAAGAAGACCATCTTAAATTAAACCTTAAAAAAAGAAGAAAATCAACAAAAAAAAACTTAAGATAAATGATGGAAATATAATTGACTTGAATAGAATGGAATGGAATGAAATATAAAATTGAAATACTAAAAAAACGAAGAAGACTAAAGTTAAACAAAAAGAAAACCCAACTTAATGGTTGTGAAAAAGGAAAGTAAATTAATGAAATGTTTAAAATAATTGGTAGGGAAAATACGGAAAAGAAAAAATACGATGAAAATGAAAAAAAAATATTATATATTTTTTCTTAGCTTATGTGTGCTTAGGAGAGGCTTGTTAAAGTTTTGTGGAAAAATGCAAAGGCAAAAACAGGATGAGAAATTAGGTGTAAATAAAAAATTGTTTCCGCTAGGGAAATCTGATAATTTTCGTATTTATTGATGGTGCGAGTTATTCATTTTCTTTTTTCTTTATTATTTATATTTGAGTTATGATGAAAATATGTTAAAAATTAAATCAATTATGAATATATAAATTTAAACAATGAGAGGTCAACATAAATTTTTAATGTTATAAATTTTTGGTTATGGTACACGAGAGATTGTGTTTTTTTTTTATCCTGTTAATTTAATAAAACGATCATAAAATGTTAATTAAAATAAAAACTTGTAGAAGGAAATGTTAGTTAACAGCATAATTATAACGGTTTTATTATTTTACACAAAGCTTTTAGAATCTCACTAGAAATTTATTTTTATAGTGTGTTTTGTATTGTAATGAAATTTTATATGAACGGCTAATGCAAAGAAAACTGACGCTAGATTTTCACGTAATGTTGGTATATAAGAAAAACTTTCTGAAGAAAATGAGACTTTTTTGCCAATTTCTCCTAAAATCTTGTTCCAATTTTAATCTGATTTAATTCTGTAAATTTATTTTTAACAGTATTTCAGACAAACATAATAAAATAAATCAAAAAATATATTCTTTTTTAAAAGTAGAAGTAATAAAAAAGAAATCGTTTCAACTATCAATAAAAAACAATCAAGCAAGATCAGAGAAAGACAAAATTTTCAATTTATTTCAAAGGATTTTTTCGATTGAAATAAAAAAAGATTAAAATGAGATTTAAGATATTGTGTTTTCCAATTTTTTGTACTGGGCTTTGTAGTTTGTATATAATGAAATAACGAATCGAAATAACAAATCGAAGAATGATAAAGAGTCTCATTAAAAAAATTAAAACTGATTAGAAATGAAATAAATTGGCATTTAATTCCGTTTTAAAAAAATATTTTTGATTTATTTTAAGGTTTTAAATAAAGATTGATCTAGGGTACGTGGGAAATCGAATGTGTTTATCCTGATAAAGGTGTAAATAACTCATCTAACTTGATTTAATTTAAGCTTTCAGAAAAACTAGAACCATTTGCTCAAAACATCAAATAAGTTGTGCACATATAGAAGGCACGTATGAACACTCAACGTGCTAGTGGCTCACTAACAAGAAAAAATCGGAGGACTGCGTGCCTGGCAGAGTTGTAATCCGACGAGCTTAAGCCATGTGTGTTCGAAGAGTAATATCTCTTAGTTCAGTACAAATAATTCAATATTCACGCAAAATGACTGTGTAAACCAAATTAAATAAGCAAAAAAATGGGCAAGGCAACCCCAAAGACCGAAGAACATCACTCCATGTGACGAAGGATATTTTGTGGCGCACCACTTTTGTGTCAACAATCTGTTTTTACTATCCTTCGGCACAAAGTTCCGAAGGTCAGAAATAAATCGACCTTCTAATATTGATGTTGCATTACATTACTCCAATTTTCACACCATCAATACTACAGTTAATGCCTTTAAACGTTTAAATAAATAATTCACTCATCCCATGATTCTTTCAGTTCCAAATCTAACAGATCATTTTCACCAACTCAAGCATGCGAAAGATATATTAAAACAATTAATAGCCTCTGAGTAAGCCTCTTTCAATAAAAAAAATGCCCCAATGTGTCAGGCGATTATTAAATTTGTTGGCAATATATTAAATGAAGTAACCTACTAATAGTAGTTTAATCAATAAGTGTGTAAATAATTTATAATTTATTCTCAATTTATTCGAGAAAAAAATTCATTAAACACGAATTGATTACAATACTTTATTCTCTGACAAAGAATTATGAATTACATAAAATAAAAACGTTTTCTTCAATTAAAACAATAAATTTTTATTGTTTTAATTGATAAATCAAATTTCTGATTAAAAAAAAAACCCGATGACAAAAACCCCCCCCCCCCCCATGCATTCAATCAAATTTAACTAAAAGAAATAAGAGAATTTAACTTAAATTTGATTTTTGAACAAAACGAACGTATCAAAGCTATAGTGATTATAATTTGAAAATAATTTTAATATAATCAAAAAAAATTTGACCAATTGGAATCATACCAATTGAATAATGATAATTTTTTTATATGAAAATTTTCATTAGACAATAGGTTAAGTTCATTAGTCTATAGGTAAGAAAACAATACAATAATACATACTATTATTATCGAAAAAACTTACAAATAAAGCTGATATAATTAAATGGAAGAGAATAAAAAGATATTAAAGTAGTAACCTACTTGATTTGTTCTTGACAAATGATCCTTTCTTGGTACGATTTAAAGTATCAGATCTCTTGGGTGGTTCAAATCATAATTTGATCTCCACTCAACTGAATATCCAAACTCCTAAATTTTTTAAAACCAATCCCCGCATGGTTTGGGACTATAAAGCTGCGGATTGGCAGGGTTTACGGGTTTTTTACAAATGGTTTCCATGGAAACATAATTGTCTTACTGATCAAGGCCCAAACATAGTGGTTTTAAATTTTTCTAAAACTGTTCTCGAGAATATGCGCAGATATATTCCTAATAGATTGACCGTCCCAAAGACTGATCTTTAGTTTTCAAATAAATGCAAAAAGCTATTAAAGTTAAGAAGAGGGCTTTTCGTAAGTTTAATCAAAACAAAACTGATGAAAACCTTAGACAGTACCGAATTGAGAGAAATGTTTGTAGGTGACCAATAGATACAGAAAAGAATCTCTTTAATAAAAAAAAAGCCTCTAAATTTTCTGAACATCGAACTGGTTCACGCAATTTCTTTAAAGCTGTTAAGGCTGTCCAAGGTAATTTTTGTAAGTCTTCTCTACTTCCTCTTTTTGATAGTGATATGCCTGTCATTGACCTAAAAGAAAAAGCCAATCTTCTTGGATATTATTTCTCATTACATTTTACATTGTCGTAATAGAATAGATCCATACCATAAACAGATCCCTACAAAGAATCTATTAATCGCTCCTCCAACTATATGATTTTCCGAAATCAATATTGTTATACATTCATCATCCATACCTAGATAATATTATCGTTTTCCTTTGTTTTAATCTATTAAAGAAAACAAAGAGATGCGAATTCGAAAACTCTAAATAATTGAATTTTTACATTTAAACATTTCTATAAATAATTATGGACACGACCTGATATGTTCCATCTGATGCTTCAAAGCCATATCAGTTTGTTGTTCTATATTTGCATCGTAATTTATTAACGATTTTCAAGTTCTCCTGTTTTACTAGGAATGAAATGAAACAAAACAAAAAATATTGTTACGTTTAGATACCTCTTCCTTCGTTTTCGTTACAATGACGCGAAATACCTTAAATAGAAAGAAAACACAATATTTCGATAACCAGTTTTTGTAGGGAGTTCATGATTATATATGCTTCGCATGTTAAATAGACCAACAAGAAGGTGATTGTATGACCGCTAGTACACCCCACGATTATATATAATTTTTTTTGGAAAACGTAATTGAAATATGGCAACATTAATGTTTCAAATAACCGTCCTTTTTACTCGATCGTTCATCCTATGACAATAATAAATATTAGGTTTTTAAAAATTTCTAGTCAGTTCTCGTTCATTATTAAAACGAAAAATAATAATTTTGTTAGCCCGCGTTTGGAAAAAAAATCGGAAATATTGTTATCGGTTGGTGATTTAAAATTTGAAAGTTAAAATATTTTTAAAGTCGGGACATGTATTTTAACTAAAAATCCTATTGTTAAAGTTTAGATGATCTTTAAATTTATTTTTGGATTCGCGAAATGAAGTAAAGAAAATATCTTTGATCTCGGACCAAAGAAAGACGCGCGGGGATATTCCCTTAACGATAATCTCTTTTTGAGTGTTAAATGAAAACAAAGTTTCTGTGTTAGTTTTCTTTATGGTTCATAAGATTTAAATAAATCATAAACAAAAAAAAAATTTTCAAATTAAAAATAGTATATTATGCTACGATCATGTAATGACGGATTAATACACGAGGGCGAGTTTCGTATATTATATGCGAGTGTATTAATAACCATTACATGAAAGGGGCATACGCTATTTTTTCTACACCTAACACCCGGTAAATAACGAATAACGAAAATTACAACGAAAATTTCAATTTTGAAATTTCAAATTTCAAAGCTCAAATTTTTTTCCCATACGAAAATTTCAACAAGCGTCAAATCCAAATGCATAGCATGTTTGATTGAAAAACTATGGGTTTCTTTCTATTGATTAAAAATTTGTATCGTAATAAAATCTGTATCGAAATGAATATCATTATAAAACGGATTTTGGCCATATAAGTGTATTTTTATAGTAGGGGTGTAGAACAATATCTCTATGTTGTAGCTGTCCGAACAAAAAAATATATATCTATTATGTTAAAATACAGTTTTTTTGTGAAATGTTAATTAATACAATGCAAATACAATGCAGAGTCGTAGGTGGGCATAACAACAATTTAATTAACAGAAGTCGTAAAATATGACTATATATGTTACAAGAAGGAGTTGAGAAGAGAAAAAAAAGCATCCGATATTCCGTTGTAAAGAAATAAGTATATCGATATAATTAATACGAATTATGAAATAAGTATTCATCAGCTGACGACTCTAATCAACAATTTAATTAATTTCTGCTAAACCTTAATGCTAGTGTTTCCCTTCATTTCATTTGGAATTAATTTTTTTTATTTCATTTTATATTTGATATTTCGTAACACTAAAGCTTATATTAGAGATTTTTTCTGGGCGAAGGCCGCATAGGAGTCTATGTTGGTCTTTGGTTTTTTTGTTAATACATAAATATATCTTGGTATGACGGTACCGCAGAACCGTTACATATACATTCACCATCAGCGCTTAATAACTGTAGGTCAAATTTCATAAATTCCTTAAACGATGATCTAACAACAATCATAGATTGGGGTTTTATTAACAGTGTTGAATTTAATACGAGTAAAACACAGGTTTGCCATTTTTTTAGATTGTCAACACCGAATCCATTTCCATTAAAATTTGACTCCAAAGATCTTGTGGAGAAAGAATCTGTAAGACTTCTAGGAGTAGAAGTTAAAAGTAATATGAATTGGAATTCTCATATTTTTAACCTAGCTAAGAACGCTGTTCAAAAATTGGGCTTTTTGTGAAGATGTCGTAAGTTTTTCAATAGCGAACAGCTTCTTTTAATATATAAGTCATTTATACGTCCCTGTATGGAGTACTGTTCTCACATCTGGGGTGGCGCATATTTTAGTAGTTTAAAGTGTCTTTCAAATAAAAAGGTGCAGAACAAAAGGTTGCATTTCAGCGTGATTTTTTCAACAGAGTCTGTCATTTATGGAATGCCATACCTTTATGGGTTTTCCCTGATAGCTTTAATTCTCAAAATTTCAAAGTTTGCGTCCATAAATTTCTTAAAGAAACTTAATAAATATTCAAACTTAATCCTAATCCCTAGTTGGGCATGGTATCTTCGGATATTCTGAAACGTTAATTTATATTTTTATTATAATTAACACTAAACATGCCTAATTTTGAATTTAAAAAAATCGGTGTGTCGGTGAATTTGTTGTTAATATATTCAATGATATAGTAAAATTAATGTCGACAGTTATTTAAGTTGTAAAATGGATGTCGACAACTGTCAAATGTGTTACGAATATAATTAATAGTGTAACCAAATTAATGTCGGCAATTGTTGAATTTGATGGTAATATATTCAACGATATAACGAAATTAATGGCCGCAAATGTTGAATTTGGTCGAAATATATTATCTGATAAACTGTTATATAGCTTCAAACGATGATGATAATGACGAGTTTTACTTTTCACAATGTAACAACTCTTTCAATCTCCAGTATACGAATTACTGTTCTCATGATTTTATTCCGATCGACTCTGATCCACAATTTAGTCTCAATTTAATTAATTTTTTTGAAAAAACTACTAACAATATAACAAAATGTCGAAGTTTTATATATATTATTGTGGCAACAAAATAAAAAATTAAATCTGTACTGATGGTCTAATTCCGGTCGACTATCCAAAAAATTACCAAATATTAAAGTAAATATCAAAAAATTTTTATAAACATACAGCATACAAACTAAGATAACAAATCAAACAGGCTGAAAAAAGGTATGAACAAAACACGATAAGTTGTATTGCGCGCGTTGATTCATGCCCAATCAGTTGTTTATACAAAAAAATGTTTGCGGTGAAAACAGCTTCGTGAAGTGTATGCATTCAACGTCACCACCTTCAATTTTAATCATGGCACATTCCTTGATGATGACACGTTATTGCTTGTTCGAAGAAACGGGCCTACTTATAGCTCTATAGGTGGGCCTTAATCATTGAGAAAGACAGTGCGTCACATGATTAAAGAATATGCCACAAGCTGGATTATTGACAACCCGGTTTTAGTTTTGTTCCTGTAAATTTGATAAAATATTTGCATTTTAACAATTTTTTTAATTTCATATCCTCTAATAATTAGATTAGATATTTAGATTAGATTTTATTTTTATCTCTAATAATAACACTCAAAGTCAGTCTATCCTATTACAAAAAATTGGCCTATGTCATATATTTTGTGTGATAGTACTTAATATTTAGTTATTTATTCTTTCATATGTTTCATTTTAGTAAACTTGGTATACATATTTTCACATAAATACTTCTTTTGTTTTTTCAATATGATATAGAGAAGCTTTTTCTATTGTTCAGATTTTGTCTTATTTTTTCATCAACTTATCCTTTCCTTCCAATTCCTGGAGATATACAAACACTCGTTTAAGACTTAAATCACCTCTCACGACCAAAACTCCCACGACCACAATAGCTTCGCAGGATGATTCATTTGTAATTGAATTTGTTGCAATCGTTTGTTTTGGTGGAATGTAATGCGAATGTTGAGTAACATTGTATTATGTTTTTTTGTGTTAATGAAATAGACAACCGATACGATGAAATGAATGGAAATTTCCTACCGATCGGGTAGAAAATCCTCACTTTATTTTTGCAAAAGATGAGATATCTTTTAGCTAAAAAAAAAAAAAAATTAAATTTATTTTGTGTTTTGACTACCAATTTTTTAATTAACATATAATGTTATAAAACTAAAAACTCTGTGAGTTACGTGAAATTAATTGTTTTCTCGACGAAATCAAATATGTATGTAATTATAAAAAAAGTCACAATTTTAGGTGCATTTTATTAAATTTATTTAAACCTGTCAGCGGTTGTTATTCAAATATAAAAAATTGGTTATTTTTTTTGACGTTCTAAAAATAAAGAATCAAAAATGGGTTGTGCTGAAAACCCTTAAACGTGAAAACGTCTTAATTGTTGCAAAACAAAGAACTGGTGCATTTATCTGTTAAAGAAAGGAAAAGTGTTTGTGTTTCTTCGAATTTCTAAGCATCGGCTAACACAAGTAAAGGTTCAATAGATTATTTATAGTAGTTTTTTTTTTAAAAATAAACGCACGAAATCAGCTTCTATTTTTCAATTGGTAGAATTGTAAAAATGCTGATAATATATTTTATTTGTGGTAGTTTTATAACTATTGTTTTTTTTTATAAAAATTACTACAAATAAAATATATTTTCATCATTTTTATAATTCTACCAATTGGTTTAATAGTTTTATGAACCGAAAACCTACAGTTCTTACCAACTAAACAATAAAAAAAAGAAATGGTCTACTTTTTGAATGTGCGGCATGCTTAAATGTGGTTTCAAATTTACAACTACTACAACAACATAAGAATCACGTTTGGCAACATCAATAAACTTAGTAAGTTAATATTTTTTTATTTTCTATTTTTATTTTCGTATTTTGTTTACTCATAAATATATTTTTGTTGTTTTGTTTTGTAATTATTATTTGTGGTTTCATATCATTTTTTTTTAATATGAGCTATTAGAATACTCCAGATAGAGATTCTCCCGTCCCATAAGTCTAACATTGTTCACATTTGTTTTAATCCCAGTATAGAATCGAAAAACCGGTTTCTAACAGCGCTTGCTGAAGTTGGCGCCCAAAATGTCTCCTCTGTCGGTATGCCATCGTTCTATTATAATTTTTGTTTACAAAGTTGGGTTTGTTTTTATTTGTTCAAACCTTATTAATGTATCTTTATATGTTATGCGATTCTTTACAATGTCATAGGTACGCATACCGATCGGAAGCAATTGATTAAAATATCCACAAGTTTAGTGTTTTGAGTTTTTTTTGTTGGTTTTATTTCAAATGCTCACATTAGTTTCCACCTTTAGTGTTTTAATTCCTTTTGACTCCAATCAGCTGTTTCTGGGAGTCAAATGTTCGAATTATGGGGTACATGGACATTTCTACGATCATTGTCCCAACGATCTTCAACATGTTTTTTTTTCGAGGTTGTGGTAGGTCTGACCTTATATGCAAAGTGGCAAGGAAACTTGAGGAAGAAGGTATGGATAGTCAAACCTTCCCGAATACATTAGACGAAACAGCGTCATTTACTGATCCAGAGTTCTACCAGCGACTGTAAAAAACGACTGAAAGTAATATCAACGAATACAATTTTAAACCTTTCTAAATTTGTGTATGGTATAAAATCGTCTCACTTGTCAAATAAAATTTCACGAAATATCAAATATTTCCGTTTGTATGATCGTCTTTATGCTGATGTAAAAAAATATGGTGTTGGCTTTACGGTGCCTGATTGTTAATGGTGTGTAATACGTCGATTCTAGGAAAAGGTTCTGATTAATTTTTGAAAAACTCAGGCATCTGCTGCCTCTGGCGAAGCCCGAAATCAGCGCCCACATTCCAGATAACATTTCATACGATGAAAAACAACGTATGATAGGAATTTTTGTTACACATTTGTTGAGCCAACAGCTTTACTTAGGGAATAGATTTCTGGAAATCCTATAATATAAAACCACAAATTGTTGCAAACCTTACACTTTATACGGCTCACTCTCTACCACTTCCAGATCCAGATCACTTGCTTAATCTAGCTGGGTCTGCTAAACTGCACTCTGTTGTTGAATCTTTTCCTTTGTTTACCAAATAGGCTCTTTGAAACACACATCTTGTTAGTCACTCAATCGACGTGGGATCGCCTAAACCTATAAAACTGTTATTCCTGTATCTCCCATCGTTCAAAAAGAACTCTACGATGAGATAAATAGAATGTTAGCTTTGGATGTCATGAAGGAAATTTTCATTGGCGGGTTGGAAGCGTGTGTCTTGAGACAAGACGGAATTTACAGTTCCTGGTAGGCTTTTATACCATTTCACAGTTATGCAGTTTGCATCCACGCCATGGTCAAGTATTCGTGTACTTAGACAATTTGCTGGTCATATCAGCAACACTAGATAAACATCTCCTACTTCTTGCCGAAGCGCCGACTCTTAAAGAAATAAAGAAATTGTATAATTCTTGATACCTTGACTCCAACTCTGACTCGTCACTTCTGATTTTTGTCACAGAAAAATTTTTTGACAGCTTGGGAAGATTTAGCAACTAGATTCTAGTAACTTGCTTCTAAATTAATATTGACCGTTCCTTTGAGTTTTGATGTTACTACGTTTGCGATAAAGCTTAATTTTGTATATTCGGAAACCATGTTTTTTTTATATTTAAATTCTCAGAAATAATGTTAGGCGAGATTTGTCTGAAGAATATTTTTTTTGCTCATTCCTTGTCTTTTGAAAGTAAAGGAACGACGAAGGTTAGTTTGAAGTGTCAAATCAAGTATTATGTTTTTGGTAACGCCAATTATAGAATCCTACCAACCACGTGTTGGTTGACTCTTTTGTTCTATCAAAATATCAACTTGCGATCATGAGTACATTATTTCTTTAATCTGACGAAAAGCATACGTTTTAAAACAACACAATTGTGACTTTAATACCTAGTTTTACTGTTCATTTTCAGAAATCTGTAAATGCTTTGTCACCTTTGACTTAAAACAACATAAACAAGAATAACTATTACAATTCCACTTATTTATAAATAAAATCAAAAATCCTCCATTTTTCAGTATTTTATACAACAAAAGTCATAAACTAACTCATTCGAATTTTATAGTTCCACAGACATCTCATTCAAATAATCCTATTTATTCCATCTAACGTCTCTATAAATAAGAAAATCTTTTTTTTTCTTCTGTCATAAATTCCATTTAAGTTTCATCTTGTTTTCCTTTATTCTAAAACAAAAAAAAAGTAAAATAATGAAACAAACGAGCAAAGACAAATTTTGTAGCGCAAAATTTTAAATCCGCTTTAAAGAGATTGGAACTGTAGAAAGAAGAAAAAAGATCTTGTCTTTTATTGGCTTCCATGAATATTTATAAACGTAAGTGATTCCTTTTTTAAAGTTTACAAAATAGATCTGTGACAGGAATTTATTTTGAGTATAATTCTCTAAATAATTAAATTTCATGTTATGTCGTTATGTTTTAGAGAAAAAATGAATGGAAAAGTAACACAAGGATACACACGTGAATATAAAGAGCTTAAAAGATTTATTTTGAACGAGTTTGTTCTGTAGAATTATTTTACTTGATTAGAATCGTTTGAGTATCAAAAAGTTGTTCAAAATTCTACAATAAAACATCTTTGGAGCTTTTATTTTATTTTAAATAAATTTGCGTATGTCCAACGAAACAAATTGCAGAACAAAAGTTTTATCGTTTTTTTTCTACCTGTGGTTTCCTTTTGTACCATTGTGTTTAAAAGCAAATGTTCCGAATCAATAAATTTGCATAGAAATTTTCGAAAAATAATTAATCACAATTATAATTTTATTACAGGAGTTTTTTCATCATCACAAGACACACAAAACGATGACTACATCTTATATACAACAAGAATAAAGCAACAACAACAGCAATATCATCATCAACATTTAGCAGCTTCATCTGATGAAAATTTTAATATAGATACATCAAATAGTAATTTAATACAAAGTAGTCCACTTGATAGGGGACCATTTTTTGATATATCAGCATCAAGAAATGTTACAGCATTAGTTGGTAAAACATCTTATTTAAATTGTCGTATTAAAAATTTAGGAAATAAAACGGTAAGTAAATATCTAAAATAAATATCTTAAGTGAAACATTTTTTTTCTTTGGTTGATAAAGATATTTTCAATTTAATGTGTTTTATTATTTGATGTAATGATAATGTCAATTTGTGTTATTTATTCAATTGTCTTAGACGTGTGACTTATAATCAATAGATTATTCTTTAGGATACGTATATTTGATGAGTCGTGAAATGTAATGGCTTCTACATACTTTATTATTTATATAAACCAGAAGAAGAGACTCTTATTAAAACTCTTAATCTCAGGGATAGGTGTTCGAATCCCGAAGTTGAGCGGCAATGTAATGTTTTCGCGTATCTCGTCGCATAAGGGGTTCGGGTGAAAAATGCAATATAATTTAGTAAATTTTTCTTATCTTTTATATTTAGGATAAGGAACTTATGTTCAATTTGTCAATGTTGAATTCACACCATTATACATACTACGTCATGATAATCTAATTTCCATTAATACCCAAGAACTAGGCCAAGCCGATTTTATTTGATGATTAACATATACTTTTATACTTCGTGAAAACTTTTGTTCTGCTATTTTCCTCAATTCAGCCGCTTTTTCTTTCGACAAACTCCAAAAAATGCCGGTTGCGCGGGATCTTGTAAATTTGCTACCACATTTTTTTTAATTATGGAGGGTGGAAATTTATTTTAGAACAGAAGGGCAACCTTGTCCTACAAAAATTTGTCATTTTCGAGTCCGACAACCCAAACATGCCAAACTGTCAATTGTCGGACTCGACAATAGCTGACACATTTTTGTGTGACAAGGTTACCCTCGTGTACAAAACAAATTTCATCACCCTAAGTTAATAAATAAAAAAATTGTGGTAGCAAATTTACAACACGCCCGGTATCGGCATTTTTCGGAGCTTGCTAAACGAAAAGCGGCCGAATCGAGGAAACTGGCAGAACAAAAGTTTTCAGATTCGTCAAGGACAAGCGTCTCACGAAGTATAAAATAAGGTAATCATCAAATGAAATCGGCGTGGGTCCAGTGCCATTTCTTCAATTCGCTTGAGAATAGTTGATTGAGGAAACTCTAATTGCGGTTACTTTAGAGTCAGATGGTTGGATGCCATTGTGATTTATTTTGTGACTGACGAAATCGATTTCAGGGACACCAAATACGTATTTCGAGATTTTTATGTTTAAACCGAAATGCGAAAGTCTCTGAAACAGCAGTCTTAAATGCTGTAGATGTTCAGTCTCATTAATACTGGCAACCAATATGTCATCGATGTAGACGAATAGAAAATCTAGACCTTTGGTTACTTCATCCATAAACCGTTGGAAAGTTTGAGCGACGTTGCGTAACCATATGGCATACGAGTAAACTCAAACAGACCAAAAGGAGTGGTTGTAGCGGTTTTGTACACATCTTCGGGAGCAACGGGTATTTGGTTGTAGGCGCGGATTAAGTCCACCTTCGAAAATACTTTGCAACCGTGAAGATTCATTGAAAAATTTTGAATATGCGGAATAGGATACCGATCGGGTATCGTTGCAGTATTCAGTCGCCGATAATCACCACACGGTCTCCGATCGTTGCTGTCTTTCTTCGCAACAAGGTGGAGCGGTGAAGAAACTTGAGAGGAAGAAGGTCTACAAATGCCAGTTTTTATCATATAATCGAATTCCAGTTTGGCCGTGTTATGCTTAGACGGATTTAGTCTACGAGGCTTATGGAATGGAAGATTACCAACAGTATGAATTCGATGAACAACGTTGTGTTTTATTGGAATATTATACTGCGGTTCCCGAGTTAATGCAGGGAATTCTGATAAAAATCTACCATATCCATTATTGGCTACGAAATGGATAGGTGTAGGCACGGATGACACCAAGGCAATAGCTTTACTTGAGGAAGAACGTCGTTCGTCAAGTAAACATCGATTTTTGAGATCTACTATGAGACCGAGCTTTTCTAAGAAATCAGCACCGATTATTGGTTTACTGACATCTGCAATTACGAAAATGTGAGGAAAAGTTCGTGTCAGACCGATATCAATTACACAAAGGCGGTTACCATACGTATTAATGGTAGTACCATTAGCTACGGATAATGTTATTCGTTATTTGTTGGCTGACGATTAAATATGGAGCGAGGAATAAGCGATATATCTGCCCCGGTATCTATAAGATAGGTCAGATTAGTATTTGTACAGTGTAGAAATAGACGGCGCTTATCCGAATATGTTTTATTGGTTTGGGCGGTTACAACAATTGGTTGATTTATTCGTTTTTTGATTTTTGAGTAGATTTAAAACTACATGGTTTTCGGCGATTCATCGCCTTGCCTGCGAAACGACGGTGGTAATAGCACATTCGTGGTTCGTTTGGGTCCCTTTCGCGGGAGTGATTATTTCGTCCCCATCGATTGACGCTTGGGCTTTAACTACCTCTAAGGTTAAACCTGATATGTGGGCGGTTGGACGTTTTGTTGATTAAATGATTTAATTTATTATCGCCAGCTTACAGATGGACAATCTTTTAATATCAATACCAATATTTAATATTTCTGAATAATCAGTTGTGTTGAGACTTGACAAAATGTAATCCGCAACAACATTGTCTCGACCTGGAAAGTTGATTTTATATAAAGTGTATTTGGCAATCTATTTTGGGTGACTGGTTCAACAAAGACTTCGTTTAGTTTTTACGTCGTTTAGCTATACTTAGTTGTTTGTGATCATTTGACATTGAAAATGCACGCTCATTTATATAGAAATTTTTCAAAATTTTTGAAAACCATTTGATATTTGACAGCCAATACGGTTTTTAAAACAAAAGATCAATAACCGATCTATTGGCATGCCGACCCGATCTGGCATGCCAACCCGATCAACAAGCTCCTTGGCTTTTCTTCTGATTCTAGATTAATTAACGATAGTGTACCACAAGACTCAATTTTATCCCCACCTTAGTTTTAATAGTACACTGCACAAGTCGTTCGTTCCCCTATCTTGAAAAGGTAAAATGCATGAACGAATAAAGCCTGCCCAAAGAGACACTGTCATATATGTAAATGAGGACCTGTGGTAGAAATATTGGGGTGTTTGTTCGTCTGACACTCCACACTTGTTCACATAATCTTTAATTTGTTGGTATCATATTTGGCCAGTAGTGCTTTTTATTTTCTTGAAAGTTTCAGACACACCAAGGTGAGCACATTGTACTATCGTCTGAGTCTCAAGAACGTAACATCTCCATTCGCTATTAGAATCTCTTTTTCTTTGTATTATTATTGCATAATTTAAGCTAAGCCAACTATACTTTGAGACAAGTCCGGGATACAAGTCCGGAAATACAAAACAGAAATTTTACTTCGCAAAAAAAAATTTAATAATTCATTTATTTCATTGTAGAAAGTTTCCTTAAAATTACAGCAAACTATTGAGAAAATAACCATTTAAAAATTACGTCTTTGTCGTCGCTAAATTCTTCAGAACTGCCATCAGCTGTTTCGTTCATCTTTTTATCCGGAGAATTGAACAAATCTTCTGACTTTACACGGTATTTATCCATCTGACGTATTTTGTTAAAAAAATTTCTGTCTTTTTTAATTTTGTTGTGGAACTCGGAACATTTTTATTGCCAATACACTCGAGTACGAGCGTTTTCAATTTTTAGTGCTCATTTTTCTGGCGTCCAAATGTCATTTATATGAGAAAGTACTCTCTCAATGGTTGTATTACTTGCTAGAATTGTCAAAGCGAATTCGATTACTGTTGCCAGTTCTCTATATGATAGCGATCGATCAGCAAAATTACGAAAAATATTAACCCATTTTGTTTGAGTAGACGATTCATATGGTGCTACATTTAAATATTGTTCCAAGCAGGCAAACTGTGCAAAGGCTTTATCGACCTCTTTCACATCAAAATATTTTCGTTCTATCATTGAATTTTCAACATCTTTCCATGTTGGTTTTCCAATAAGTCAAACCCACATAAAAACTCTAATATCGACTATCGAGTAACCATTGGACTGGAGACATTTATTTAAATAATTTTAATAATTAAGTGTTAGACAAAGAGCCCGAGACGGCCAGACCTTCGTTATTTTATAAAAGCTGAAAGTTTTTCTGCGCATACCCCCTACTCAGGTAGGAACGATTAGCGACATATGAAGTATGGATCATAGTGGCTTTGGCAGGGAGCAGGTTCCAAAGGGGCCTCCAAAGTTTCGTGAAAGTTTAAAAGCTAATTTTTTTATATATTCTTCGGGATAGTATTAGTAGTCACGTCACCCATTGCCAGACACTTACTATTGCGGAAACCCCCTGCCAGACACCGTTAAACTTTAAACTTTAAGGGTGTCTGGCAAGGGGTTTCCACGATAGTAAGTGTCTGGCAATGGGTGACGTGACTTCTAATACTATCCCGAAGAATATATAAAAAAATTAGCTTTTACACTTTCACGAAACTTTGGAGGCCCTTTTGTTACTTGCTCCCTGCCAAAGCCACTATGATCCAAACTTCATATGTCGCTAATCGTTACTACCTGAGTATGGGGTATGCACAGAGAAAATTTCAGCTTTTATAAAATAACGAAGGTCTGGCCGTCGCGGGCTCTTAGTCTATGTGGTCGAATGAAATTTTTTTGTTGACTAGATTTAAATTTGATTAAAAATATATATTTTTAATCAAATTTTTGTTGACTAAATCAATGTTATGAACAGTTTTTGATTTCTGCTTTCTCCGTTTGAAAATCTAGAGAAAAATAATTATTTTGCCATCAGCTTTTGACGTTTAGTGTTAATTGGTCTAATATTCCAGCACCATCAACAGCTAAATGTTGTTTCCCTCTACTTTTAAAATTGATTCTTGAAAATTGGCAGTTTGATCGCGTGCAAAAATGAGTGTCAGATTCTTTAATTTTCACAGGCGCTTTAAACGAATCGAAATAAGTTTTCAAAGCATCAAAATTTGCAATAATTGAATCCAAACAATCGAGTTTTTCTGTATCCTTGCAATTTTGTATAATATTCCTCGCATTCCTCACAAAATCCTTTCAATGTCTTCACGAGAACAGTATAACGATACAAGTGTTTATACGCACTTTTACCGCAATATATTCAACGTCAATATCAAGTTGATCACAAGCAGTTCGGATAGCGTTATGAAATATATGAGCTACAGCCAGCTCAAATAATGTTTTCGTTAATTTGATCTTTCAGTTGTTTGAAAACGTTCTAAGTGCCTGTGCGATGAACATTATCGAAGTTTGTGGGCGGATTGTCACGCAACGACCTTTTTTCAATTTTATAGTTCTGCAGTTAGCAATAGGACGATGATATCTTCTATCCGATGATAGAAAAATTGTTACGAAAAATTAATATTGAATACTTAACCTGGTTCGCTTGTTAGATCTATTATTTTAGTTTTGATGCCTTCTTACGCAGAAAACAATCGCAGAACTACAGGAAACATTCTAATAGCTTTCCGATTTGATGCGTCTTTTGCTGTTAATACAAAATTAACTGATACCAACCACTTCAACTTTAGTTTTTTCAAGGATTCGGAGAGCAAAAACATTGGAAACGATCGCCGCACATTTTGTTCGACCCAGACGAAATTTGTGTTGTTCAAAAAACTGTCGAAAAATATTACCTTCGCAGTCGGTTGAACGATGATTCCGGTGAATTTTGTGATAGCACTACACTGCCTCCTTTGCAGAATTTTCGTAATCTTCTTTTTAGCCCGCTAATTTTTTCAGAAATTAAAAAGTCATGAATATTCACTTGCAACGCTTTACAAAAAATATGAAAAAACTAATGGTGAGAAAAACTTCCCGTCAAAAAATGTTTGCAGTGGTTTCGCGCCAGTGTGTTTTTCTATATCTCGTTTGCTTTTGTAAAATATTGATATATCGGACGCGGAACGCAACGACGATGATCATTTTTTTCAGTTTTTGTTTGTTGAATACACGAAAATATATTCGTATACTCATTATTTTATTTGCATCCACCTTTTTCTTTGTTAAACATTTTATTTTTAAACTAGATCATAACCGATCGCATCTAAGAGATAATTAAAATTGTCATCACACTTGTATAAATCGCACTTGCTTAACGTAGCAGCGTTGCCGCTTCCCGAACTTCGATAAATTTGTTTGTTTTTAGTTTTAACCGTTGCATTTCTTTAAATTCTGTTTATTGTAAACGTTCGCTGTCTTTGCTATGAATCACACTTCAGTCGAAAATTACTTTGCCATCCCAATGAAGCATGATCTATTGTTCCGTAAAATTTAACCTTTTAATGTATGACCTAAACATATATATATATAGACGTTACAACTGCTAGACATTCCCTTTCAGTAGTTGAGTACTTGCGTTCAATAGGACTTAATCTTTCTGAGTAGTATGCAATGATATCTTTTTGATCTCCTTCTCCCTGTGTTAAGATTGCACCCATCCCGAGTTTTGAAGCATCACATTGTATTGTATAGGGCTTTTCTTAGTCCGGAGTTATTAATGCTGGAGCTGAAACAAGTGTTGTCTTTAATTTTAGTAACGAATGTTTCTTTCCAGACAAATTTTGAATTTTCCTTAATTAACAAGTAATTTATCGGAGCTGTAATGGTAGAAAAATCTTCAATAAACCGACGGTATCAGTTTGCCATTCCTAGTAACATCTCTTTTATTTTTTGGGTATGGCATAAGAAGGTTGTCAGCCCATATTCATCTAATACGTAGCCAAAGTATCGAAGTTCTTTCACGCAAAACTTTCATTTACAAGACTTACTGAGTACGTAAGTTGTTGTAAGTTTCCCTACTATTTCTTTTGGTAAAAACAAATGTGGTTGAAATGTGCTGGATGTTATTATGATATCATCTATGTAAACGAAAACCTCTGGCTTAAGATTGTGTCCCAACATTTTCACTAGTACTCGACACATGGTATGTGAACTTTTGCATAAACCAAATAACATACGCTTAAAGATAAAATTTCTACAGCCTGGAACAATAAAAGCTGTTTTACGACGTGGCGATTGATGTAGTGGTACTTGCCAGAACTCGTCTGATACATTTAATGCTGACATATACTTTTAAAATCTAATCTGTCCTATGATTCTTCCAATGTGAAAAGCGGGTAAGCATCCTAGGTGGTAACCTGGCTAAGAGCACATAACTTTTCCTATTGATTTGCGGAGGTATACAAGTGGATTGATCCATTCGCTTTGAGTAACTTCTATCACTCCTAAACTAAGTGTTCGGTTGAGTTCTGCATCAACTTTATTTACTATAGGTTTTACATTTTTCGTGTCTATGAAATGCGTAAATAAATTTGTACATCCTAACTCACCGTGCTTCGTTGCTTTGAACTTTTGAATTGCTACTTCAAGGTATTTACATTGTTTTGGGTCTGAAGTGGTTTGGTCTTTATTCCCTTGATGATCTACTACATTAGAGTCCAATATCGTTTCACAAAACTTAGGTTTATTGCCGAAATGTTCCCAGAAATCTATAACTAAAATAAGTGTTTTTTGAAGTAATAGAATGATGTAGGTTGGTGCTACCTGTAGCATGTTCAGAGCTTTGAATGGAATATATCAACAACACTTAGAACTGAGTGAAGAGTCCCATCTACCGTTTTAATGATTGCTTTTTCAAGAATTCCAAACTGCAAAGCGATTTCGGGTTCATCTGATACCTTGTTTTTACTAAAAAAATCGGTGGTACCTCTTTCTCATTCTCCCGTTACTTTATTTCCCGACTGATGGTTTTTTCCCGCAGTAGTGTTGACTATGTAAAGATGGGCAAAAGCTTCTGCTCTACGTGACTGACAATCTTTCAATATTTAGTACTAGATTGCCATATATGTAACATAAAATTCCGATTTGAGCTTTTGGGCAGTTCCTGTGAGAGTGTCCTGACTCTTGGCAAATTCAACACTACAGTTTTCTTTCTAGTCCTTCGGCTTCATCTTTAAAAACCTCCTGCCGCATTTTTAAATACCTTTTAAATACAATACAATTATAGCATGATATGGGTTTCTAGTTTTCGCATTCTTCGTACCGCCTACTTTAACTTTGGGCTACATAATTAAAGGTTGGATATAGTATTGGACTTTTTTGTTGTTCTTGTCCACTCATGTTTCGCGAATATTATAGTTCTACCATCGAAGATACTGAAAATTGAATCATGCGCTGACGTCGATCTGCTAAAAGTTTGATCCTTTTACAAAGTTTTATAATGCCATCTAATGTTGTTGCATCTATCATCGTTAAATTATAACTTTATTGTGGAATGATATTTTTGTGAACAACACTTACCTTGAAATTCTCATCCGATGTCGGATACGCTCGACTAAACAGAATTTTTAAATTAGTAATAAAGTTTGCGAATGGTTCCGTGAGTCCTTGCAGACGGTTTAGTATTTCTTCTCTCAAAATAAAACCATAATGACGGGGGAGAAACCAGATTTTTATACTATCGACAAATGTTGTCCAATTTGGAAATGAACTCGTAATACTCCAGTTTCATTTTTTGGCCTTGTTTTTCAAAAGAAAGTGAATACTAGATAACAGTGAACGCTCTTTAACTGCTTCACTGCGAGCATAAATCTCAATTCTCGTCAAAAGTTCGATTAAAAATAAACCCTGTTCGTCTCCACTAAAACGAATATCTTATTTATACAGATAGGTTATATATCTCATTTTCGTGTTCACTAGAACGATGAGTAGGATCCGTAATGAAACGTTCATTTTTTCTTTCGTGTTCTATTCACATCCTTATATTCTGACTTTATTCGGCCGATAATACGAGCTCAGATTGATTCTTCTTCTTATACATAGGACGAATGTTTCTTTGACCGTCTAGAACTTCAGAGTAACCTACAATAGTATCCTTCATCTTAAGTAGTCGATCAACCCATAGACATGCTCTAGATTTAATAATTTCTCAGAGTTCCGTATCGTTTTGTAGATTGTTAGTAAATTGTTTTAACTGCGTTAAAGTTTTCCAACTGATTTATTAATTAGTTTTTTTTTAATTAGACTTTATAGTTTTAAAATAATTAAATAATAAATTAAATAAATTACATATGTATGTGTTGTTGTGACACATATTGTAATTCCTGTAACACAATACTTTTTATTAAAAAAAAAGTAGAAGAAACCAGCCGACTCCACTATCATTTTTTATAATCACAATTAAGAAAACCTTTTTAGAAAAAATCAACCGCCTTTACTTTAACAATTAAAAACTATTAAAACAATTTTTAGAAAAAACTAGGCGTGCTCTCACTATTCATGTTATTAAAAATTAGGAAAAGTGGTCGAAATCCAAATATTCTATTTTCTAGTGAAAAATACTCAATTTTGTTAGAACGTTTTTGTTAATTTGTTATCAGAAACATTTATTTAAATAATAATATTTATTTTATTGGCACCTATTGGCCTATTGGCAAACAAGAATTAATAATAACAATACTTATAAATTATAATAACATAATAAAACAGATAATAAAAGGAAAAAAAAATCTAATTTACAATTTATCAAAATCTAATTAAAAATATTAAATATCATTTATTTTATCAATAATTTTAAAGAAATTTAAAGTTTTGGTAATGTTTGATTCATTATCTCCCAGTAATTCATCAAGATGACTAGAAAGTTTAAGATTACACCGTTCCCTATTGTATTTACCACATTCCAAAAGAATGTGCCGTATGGAAAGAGGTAATTGACAAAATTCACAAAATGGTTGAGGTTCTTTTTTAAAAATATGGACATGAGATAATCTAGTGTGTCCAATTCTTAACCGTGTTAAAACTGTTGCTTCTCTACGCGACGATCTAGAGGATGTTGACCATTTTCTGATAGTTTTTTTAATTTCATATAGTTTGTTATTCACGAGTGAGCTCCATTCTTGTTGCCATTCTGCATTTATTACTTTTTTAGCTATTAACTTTAAGTCTTGATAAGGCGTTTTGATACTTTCCCGAAATGGTAAAATATTTGAAGTTTTAGCAAGCAGATCAGCCTTTTCATTCCCTTGAATACCTGAATGTCCTGGTATCCACAAAAACACAATTTCAAATGATTTGTAAATTAAATAGTTGAATACGGATTTTTCGAGAAATTGGATTTGTAGTAAACATATTTTCAATGGATTTAAGTGCACTAAACGAGACTGTAGCTATAACATATTTTCTTGCGATAGAATGTTCAATGAATCTCAATGCAAATAATATTGCTATGAGTTCAGCACTTAAAACAGAATAATATGGAGGTAACCGAAACTGTTTTTCATTTGTAAGATCTGTATAGCTAGCACCAACGTTATCAGATGATTTCGATCCATCAGTGTAAATGAATGTAAATTCATTATAATCATTAAGTATTTTTCTAAAAAATATTTGACAGATTTCTGAATTAAATTCCTCTTTTGCAAATTTGTTCATTGAAAAGTTGATATTAGGTTTGTTTATAATCCAATACGGGACTTCATAATATAAAGGTATCCAAACTTGCGGAATAGGATGAGATATTTTCTGAAGAATTTTGCCACCCATTTCAATAAACGAGTTTTTTAATCTAAAATCTGGATTTGTAGCTGCATTGCATGAACCATATAATGGATGAGATGGTTGACTAAGAATTTTATATGTAAGAGCAGATATCCTTTGTTTTCTACGAAACTCCAAAGGCAATAAACCAGATTCGCAGATTATACTTTGAGTTGGACTGCTTCGAAAAGCACCTGTTGCATACCTTAAACCCATATGATGTAAAGAATTCAGTAGCGATAAAATATTTGTTGATGCTGGGAAGAATATTATTGATCCATAATCTATTCTTGAAAGAATGATATATTGATGTAGTTGAAGCATAACATCTCTATCACATCCCCATTCAAATGAACTCAATGCTTTTAAGATACGTAATCTTGAAACTATATTTTGTTTTAAATGAAATATATGTGTTTTCCACGTTAATCTTTTGTCAAAATGAACACCTAGAAATTTGTTTGAATTTACTATCTCAATCTTATTACCATTTATGTGCAAAAATGGATCCGAATGGAGCTTTCTCTTTTGACAGAAGTGTATTAAAGAGGTTTTTTCTTTTGATAAAGTAAATCCATGTTCATAAGTCCAATTGACAATATTGTCAATTGTAAGTTGAAGTAACGTTTCTATTTCATTCATATTTTTTGAGTTTAAGAAAATAGTAAGATCATCAGCATACAGAATACATTTAGCTGGCATTTGAATTTGGGTCACAATTGGGTTAATAGCTAGTAAAAATAAAATCGTACTTAAAACTGCTCCTTGAGGAACTCCATTTTCTTGACATTGAGGAAATGATAGATGATTTCCAACTGCTACTCTGAAAAATCTTTTCGACAAGAAGTTTTTAATAAAATAAAACATGTTTCCAGTGATGTTATACTCTTTTAGACGTTTTAATATTAAAAACCTCCAAGTTTTATTAAATGCCTTTTGGAAATCAAAGAAAACTGCAACTAGGTGTTCTTTATTGGCAAATGCTTCACAAATAGCGTTTTCCAAAATTACTAATCCATCAGCTGTAGATTTATTTTTCCTGAAACCAAACTGATTTTCAGAAATATAATTATTACTTTCAAGATACCAACTCAATCGACGTCTTATTATTTTTTCCAACAACTTGCACAGGCAACTGGTCAAAGAAATGGGACGATAACTGTTAGGATCATTTTGATTTTTATTCTGTTTAAGAATTGGTAACACTATTGATTCTCCCCAACTCTGAGGAAAAGTTCGTGTGCTCCATATTTCATTATAGAAGTGTAAAATGTACTTTTTATTTTCAACTGAGAGATGTTTAATCATATCATAATGAATTTGATCTTGTCCAGGAGATGATCCTTTACATTTGTCCAGTTCAAATAAAAACTCATCAAAAGTTATAGGTGCATTATATTTTTCATGAAAACCATCATCAATTATATCAATTATAAAATTTAGAACAATGCTTTGAAATCAATTTTCACTATTTTTTAAACTTTTAATAAAGTTTTATAATTAAAACGCCACCGATTATAGATTTCAAAATTAATTTATTTTATTCGAATGCATTTCGTTATAGTCTCATAACATCATCAGCTTGCACTAATTGCGCGAAGAAAATTCTTTATTGTTGTATATAAATTCTATATAAGTAAATAGATGAGTAAATAAATATTGAATAACATACAGATATACAATTACAACACAGGTTTAAGAGTTGATAAATAAAAATAAAAATCAGTTACATAAGTACAAATTAAAAATCAATTGATGGTCAAGGTAATTTAAAAGAGAAATAAAATATATATATAAATCAGCTGTTTTTTCTAAACAATATCGAATAGATGTGATTCGATGGGTCCAGTTTCGTTGTTCATAAGGTTATTTATATTTTCTGTAATATAAAAACTTTCAAAAGCATCCAAAAGTGCAGGATTTTGAACACACTTTACTAAAGTTGCCTGTGAAGGTATATTATCATGGCCTTCTTCTATGACATGTCGGGCTATCGCGGATTTGGTGGGTCGATTAAACTTTATGTGGCTGATGTGTTCTTTGTATCGGGTGTTTATGTTACGTTTTGTTTGACCGATATACTTGAGATTGCAATTGCCACAACACATCTCATAAATTCCGGACTTTTCTCCATCTTCAACTTTGTCCTTTGTACTTCTGAATAAATTGCGAAGTTTGAATCTGTTATTGTGCACAATTTCCATTTTATGTTTTTTGAATACTGGTTTCAATCTTTTTGAAATTTCACCGGCAAAAGTAAAACTAACGCGTTTCATATCACATTTGTTCATTTTATTCTGTTGGAAAAGTGTGGTGAGATTGTCTAAAGTTAATTTTCTCGAGTGTTTTTTAATTAAATTTTGAATTAAATTGGTTGGATATCCATTAATGACCGCCAGTTCTTTCAAGTACATAAGTTCTTTGTGGTAATCAGCTAACGATAGCGGCAACTGAACCATTCTATTAACCATCGAGTGGAAGGCAGCATGTTTATGTTGTATCGAGCAAAATGAATCACTAGTAATAAGACGATTCGTGTGTGTTGGCTTTCTGTAGATTGAAACCATCACCTTGTTTGACATTGTTTTTTTTTTTTTTTTTTTTGTTAGCATCAATGCCAGAAATGGTAATGTATTGTTAGTTTCAAGCTCTACCGTAAACTTTATTGAAGGATTCTCTGCGTTTAAAATGTCGAGAAAATTGGAGACCTCAGATTTTTCAACCACTGCAAAAACGTCGTCTACGTATCTTATCCAGGTTTTAGGTAATGCATTCGAATAAAATAAATTAATTTTGAAATCTATAATCGGTGGCGTTTTAATTATAAAACTTTATTAAAAGTTTAAATAATAGTGAAAATTGATTTCAAAGCATTGTTCTAAATTTTATAATTGATATAATAATGGCAACCAAGTCAAACCTGAACAAATTTTCGAGACTAATGACGCGAATTAGATTCTTAAAAGCGGATATATTTTTCCTCAGACAGTGTAGAAAAGAAAATATTTTCCCAAATTTTGTTAAAGTGAAATGCGCGGTCGAAAATTCGAGAACTCAAAAAGTGATTAAAAGTGCAAATATAATCTGGCTTAAAAGTGAAATTGATTATATTCATTCAAAAATAAGTGATATCGAACTTGAAGCTTATAGCCTACATTTGCAAATCGCAGAAGACCTTGATGTTTTCGAATGTACTGAATGGTTTTATTTTTTACAAAGTTTGAATTTTATGATATCGGAAAAACTAGATGTGAAAATCGAAAAACTTAATAAAAAATTTAGTGTGTTAAAAGCAAAATCTAATCCCACAACAGTTTTTAGTAATAGTGAGCCAAAAATAATCCCTAACTTTGTGATTAATAAATCCTCAATGGAATTTGATGAACACGAATTGCAGTTACTAAATAAAGGTTTGAATTATTCTATTAAACATAAAAAGCCTCCTATTTTAGATGTGATAGCCGATGTCGAAACAGCTGTGAAATATAAATCCGATTACACCAAACGTGATATCAGATTACAGACTCAAGCTATATTAGAAGCAACCGAATTTGTTAACACACCAAAAAGCGAGAATGAACGAAAAGCTTTACGTACACTAAAACAAAAAGAAGAGGAAGTTGTTTTTGTAAAAGCAGATAAAGGTAACGCATTGGTTGTTTTAAATTTAATGGATTATCATCAAAGCATGTCGGATACAATTTGTAACGGAGAATACGCTGAAGTTAAGAGATCACCATTACCATCCATGGTGAAACAAACACGGGACATCATAGGTGATATCAAGAAGACTTTCCCTACTCGCATCGATTTATGGAAACTAACGGTGTCAAACCCACGCGTACCACTCATTCATGGACTGCCAAAAATTCATAAAACTGGGAATAAATTAAGGCCGATTGTATCAAACATGAATGCTCCCTGCTATAATGTAGCTAAATGGTTAGTGCGAGAGCTGAAACTCTTACCACAGTATCCTAGCCAATCAATTAAAAATTCATTAGAATTTACAAAGAAAATCGAAAACTTGATCATAGGTGAGGATGAATTGATGGTCTCGTTTGACGTGGAAAGTTTATTTCCTAGTATTCCTATTCCGGAAGCACTAAGTGATATGAAAAATTGGCTAGACAATTTATCAATTCCACCGGATACCAAATCAATATATTTAAGGTGCGCTAAATTGTGTATGGACCACAGCTACTTTAAATATAAAGATAAATTTTACAAACTCACACACGGAACCAGTATGGGAAATCCATTGTCTCCTCTGATATCTGACATTTTTATGTCAGCTTTTGAAAACCGTCTAATAGAGAAAAATATTTTACCTAAAACCTGGATAAGATACGTAGACGACGTTTTTGCAGTGGTTGAAAAATCTGAGGTCTCCAATTTTCTCGACATTTTAAACGCAGAGAATCCTTCAATAAAGTTTACGGTAGAGCTTGAAACTAACAATACATTACCATTTCTGGATTTGATGCTAACAAAAAAAAAAAAAAAAAACAATGTCAAACAAGGTGATGGTTTCAATCTACAGAAAGCCAACACACACGAATCGTCTTATTACTAGTGATTCATTTTGCTCGATACAACATAAACATGCTGCCTTCCACTCGATGGTTAATAGAATGGTTCAGTTGCCGCTATCGTTAGCTGATTACCACAAAGAATTTATGTACTTGAAAGAACTGGCGGTCATTAATGGATATCCAACCAATTTAATTCAAAATTTAATTAAAAAACACTCGAGAAAATTAACTTTAGACAATCTCACCACACTTTTCCAACAGAATAAAATGAACAAATGTGATATGAAACGCGTTAGTTTTACTTTTGCCGGTGAAATTTCAAAAAGATTGAAACCAGTATTCAAAAAACATAAAATGGAAATTGTGCACAATAACAGATTCAAACTTCGCAATTTATTCAGAAGTACAAAGGACAAAGTTGAAGATGGAGAAAAGTCCGGAATTTATGAGATGTGTTGTGGCAATTGCAATCTCAAGTATATCGGTCAAACAAAACGTAACATAAACACCCGATACAAAGAACACATCAGCCACATAAAGTTTAATCGACCCACCAAATCCGCGATAGCCCGACATGTCATAGAAGAAGGCCATGATAATATACCTTCACAGGCAACTTTAGTAAAGTGTGTTCAAAATCCTGCACTTTTGGATGCTTTTGAAAGTTTTTATATTACAAAAAATATAAATAACCTTATGAACAACGAAACTGGACCCATCGAATCACATCTATTCGATATTGTTTAGAAAAAACAGCTGATTTATATATATATTTTATTTCTCTTTTAAATTACCTTGACCATCAATTGATTTTTAATTTGTACTTATGTAACTGATTTTTATTTTTATTTATCAACTCTTAAACCTGTGTTGTAATTGTATATCTGTATGTTATTCAATATTTATTTACTCATCTATTTACTTATATAGAATTTATATACAACAATAAAGAATTTTCTTCGCGCAATTAGTGCAAGCTGATGATGTTATGAGACTATAACGAAATGCATTCGAATAAAATAAATTAATTTTGAAATCTATAATCGGTGGCGTTTTAATTATAAAACTTCATCATCAATTGTAAACACTTCCATTTCAGCTATTTTTTTAACGTTTTGAAAATAAATATCATACTGTGAAGTGCTGGAATAAGATGCAAAAGATTGAGCTAACTGATTAGCAATTTCAGTTCTTTCAAAAATTATTATGGAATTGATTTCAAGAGAAGTTATTTCTTTGAAATTAGATTTTCCTGACATACTATGAAATTTTTTCCAGATTTGGGACATTGGCATGTCTTTGTCATTGACTGAACGTTATCTTGCCATGTTTTCTTTTTTGCTTTTTTAATTTCGTACCTGGTTTTTGCATTTATTCTTTTGAACTCTATAAGTGTTTCTGGGGTGAAAAAACGTTTACATTTCCGCTCTAAGGTACGTCTCTTAGTAATAAGTTTTCCTAACTCAGGATTCCACCATGAAACAGGAGGACGAATAGAAGTTAATGGTATAGATTGTTTTGCAGATTCAACTATTGTGTTATTTATGTAAGAAGTTTTATCATCAATACAATCAAAACTCAAACTCTCACTAAAATTTGTATTAAGATGAAATGTATCCCAATTGGCTAAGTTCATTTTCCATTTGGTTCGCCTTTGAATATGTTCATTTTCATTTAGCATTTGTAACATAACTGGATTATGATCACTACCACAAAGATCATGGTAAACAAACCAATGAAAAAATTGTTCTATGGAAGGTGTTGAAATAGTTAGATCAATTGCTGATAAAGATCCAGATGAAAAGGTGAAATGAGTTGGTGATCCATCATTAAGGCAGTTTAAATCAAATTTATCAATTAGCCGTTCTATTATTTTTCCTTTTTGATCTGCTCCTGAAAAATTGTTATCCCAAATGCTATTGTGGGCATTAAAATCTCCCATTAGTACAAAGGGAGTTGGTAATTGTTTAATCAGATTTTCCAAATCAGTTTCAGTTACAAAATTGTTTGGCAGGTAAATAGAGCAAATAGTAAATTTAACTGGATAACAACGCTAGCAGCCACAGCTTGTAAATTGGTTTGTAAATTGTGCTCTTGACTCCAAAAACTATCTTTCACAAAAATAGCTACTCCACCTCTTACTCGCTCATTTAGATTAACAATACTATCTTTTCTATAAATAATAAAATTTTTAAATTTTGCGTTTTCTGTATGCCGAAAATGTGTTTCTTGAATACACATTATGTAAGGATCTATACGATTAATTAAATTTTGAAATTCTTCTATTTTGTTAAAGAATCCATTGGGATTCTATTGCATTATTTTGTGTCTATTTGTCTGCATTAAGGATTTCCATAGAGGTACTAATAGGGCATCCAAAAGTTCCATCCATAGAAATTGAATTTACTTCATCTTCCAAATCAAGGCGATGAAAAGAAACAATATTTGAGTGAGTTTGGTCAATTTTTTGAGATGAAACATATTCCGATTTTTGATTATCATCAATTCTATTACCAAATAAAGTATTTTTATTTTGATCTATAGTTTTAGTTGATTCAATTTTCCTTTGATTAGTAATGGTTGTGGTTGTGGCACTTGAATTCGAATTACTTGGAAGTGAGATTATTTCATTTTCTTTAATAGGAAGTTTTTGATATTTTTGACTGGTGTTAAATTTTTCATTACTAAACGAAAATTTTTTTAAATTAGATAAATTTGATATTGTGGCTGATGATAAAGATGTTTTGTTTTGAGTATGTTTTTCAACAATAGTTTGTGCATTAGCAGGATTATGTATGGGAGTCTGCTTAAGCATATCCGCATAAGATGGTGCTGAAGAAGAGGATTGAGGTGTTGTGTTAGCATGCATTCGATAATATTTAATCTTGGCTTGATAGTGATTTAAGCGATCTATTGTTTTGATTTTACAAATTTCTTTTTCTGCAATATACATTGGACATTCTTTTGAAGAACTGTTGTGAGCACCACCACAGTTTCCACATTTAACTATGACACATAGATGCGTAGAAGTTTCAATTACAGGTTCTGCACACTGATTGCAGATATTTCTGCCACGACATCTTTTCTTAGTATGTCCAAATTTCTGACAATTAATACATCTCATTGGGCTTGGAATATAAATTCTGACGTTAAGTTTCAAAAATCCAGCTTTAATGGAATCCGGTATCTTTGGAGAATTGAATGTTAGAATGAGAGAATTTGTATCCTTGAGTTCTCCATTTATCCATCTTTTGATTCTTCGAACATTTATGACACCACTAGATGAAAGTTCAGTACAAATTTCGTCTTCAGATAATTCAAGCAAATCATTGAACCAAACAACGCCCATTAAGTTATTTAAAAAAGGATGTTCTATCACTTTGATTGGAGCCAAACCACCAAGATTGTTGGATTTAAGTAGAGCTTTTGCTGCATTCGCAGTTTTAGTTAAAATAAGTAACTCCCCATTCCTATTTCTGCTGACTGATTTAATTGCAGTAGTAATACAATCTAGGGCTTTTTGAATTCCAAATACGTTGACTTTATTTAAATTTTTACCCTCTTCTGCATGTCTTATAATTAAATATTTTTCTTGAAACATTGTTTCATTGGTTTTTGCATTTGGCAGGTGAGATTCCTTTCTAGATCTTTTGTTATTTAAATTAATTTCTTGAAATTCTCCCTCTCCATCAAGGAGGGAAAACTTGTTAGGATGTGCGAACAACATGCCCGAAGGCATGTGTTCTTGTTTTCGATTGATATCTGCTGTTTGTTTTATATATTAATCCGTGAAAGACAAAAAATACAGCTCTAATGGAATTGCACTGAATACAATAATAAAATTGCAAAACACAATATGATTCAGTAGAAAATATTTATATAAAATGGTTTAAGATCAATTTAAGATTTATTTGGAATAAAAAATTTAAAATAAATTTAATTTATGAAAAAGAAATTTAATTTGATTTTTGAAGACCGGCCTACTTGAATTTCGGTTGTCGAATGTGAACATTTATTTAATTCCAAAGCATTCCACAAATAATTTGTTTAATAAATATATCATAGGTTGACAAAAAAAAATTTTGCAAATTGTAATATGGCGCAATTGAGACAGAAAACTTACTAAGTTTAATCGTGTTTCGAGACCTACCTAGAGACTTTTTTTAAAATTGCTTACATTCATATAAAGGTTCACCGGGGTAATGTAAGACAAAACTGAGCTTTGTATATAATCACGGCTTTGTACTTTGTAAGTACCACCCAGTTTGAAGAATAAACCCTGAGGGTTTGTGTGGTCAGATGCAAATAGTTTAAGACGAGTGCTATTGTGATAGATTTTCAATCAAAGGTACCATGGATGGACCATGCTTTCTACCAATCCGATCGTTATAAACTATAAACACAGTGATTATTAACTATAAATTCAATCCTTTCCGCATTATTAACATTAGGCAAACAATCTCGATATACTTATTTATACTATAAAAATAATCTACCGGTTTTATCAATACATTAACTTCTTTCAAACAATTTTCTTCCTTTAGCTGCTATTAGAACTGTATCTTTGATTATGTACCAGATATATTATCTTCTCGTTTGTTTACTACCAAAATTTATTTAATATGATTATCTTCCCTTTCACTAAATTTTATATTTTGTTGTTATAAATGTATAAAAAAATAACGTAAGAAAATCAAAAGAAATACGTTTATTTATGTTTTTTTTTTTTTCAAAAAAATATATATATATAAAAATTATAGATATTGGTCCATTGAACGTGATTTATATACTTCATTTATAAAACGAAAACAACAAAAAAAAAATTAAGAAAATATGTTTTTCTTTAAGTTGTTTGGAGGAAATTTCCTTTCGTAAATTAAGACATAAAACATTATTTGGTAGAGATTTGTTATTGTTGTTTGGAATCCAAATCTATTTTGTGTGGTTGGCATTTTTTTTTATAGTTTATTGGATTTATATTGAAATATATGGTTTGCTGCATTGCAATAATTTTATTTTAGAACTATTTGGATGTAAGGGTTATAGATCCAATCGTTCGTTTGGTCAGGATAAAGATAATAAAAGTTTTTATTATCCCAATTCCAGTTGTCATTGAAATTAGTTGGTTGTTATTGTGATTGATAGCCTTTTACCATTAGAATATTGATAGTTATTTGTTTTTGTTGGATGAAAATTTTAAAACGTATACGGGTGTGATTGGATCTAACTTTTATAATACATTGATGAATACTATATAGTTTCCGAAAAAGTTTACCATCGAGTTTTTGCTACTTTAATTGTTTCCTTCTCTTTATTATTTCTCAAAGTGGCTTATGATAAACAGATTATTCCCCCTAGTTGTGATTTTTTTTTCAAGTTAAACCAAACAAAGTAAAAACTAATTTCATTAAATCTGTTCCCATCACTCATGTTAATATGTTTATTTTTCTTAACATAAATGTCAATTTTTATACAAACACATATTATAATCTTATTAAAATAATAGCCATCATTTTTCAAAATATGTATCACAAGGATATCAAAGAATGATATAATTCTCTATGAACGTTGATCGAGATAATAAATCAAAAAAATTATGTTTTCTTTCGAGAAAATAAAACAAACGATGAAAAAACCATCATACTTGTAATTATAATTAATGTCATTCACCTTAAATTAAAATGGATAACATCTAGGGATAATGATGTTTTCCTTTTCAAAAATGAAAATGTACATAAAATGTTTTTTGATGATTAAGGAAAAGATAAAAATGAATGACAGTTGTTATTCCTTGTTAAATTCCGGGTGGGCTATAAAGTCAAAATTTTGGACAGGTAGAGATTTTTGTTAAAGAAAAAAAAACAATGAGAATATGTACAAACATATTTCCATCCACAGGTGAATACTCAAGATATTGTCTTTTTTCGGATTACCGAAATTGTCATTACAAAGTGAATTTTCAAGCACACATGTACACAAAATAAATATCTACGGTCTTGGTAATCTTTAAAGTTATTTGATTTGTTTAAACTGTTCATCGAAAGATTCTCCCAATTTTTTATTTTAAGCTTCAATAACTTTTGTTCTTATATTTAACTTTGTTGAAACTTAGTCCATACGGTTTTTGTAATGGTTTCAAAAATTCTGCAATTGTCCATTTGTCACTTTCGGTAAATGTTTTATAGAATAGCAATAGACAACATAGTAATGTATGGCTACTCTGACAAACTGGCCTTGATTTTAAAAAATTATAAAGAATTTTAAATCGATCACATGAGCAAAAACAGAGCATCTTACCAAAGGGAGAATCACGTTATAAAATTATTTGTTGTCGATATGTCCTGTATCGGTTTATAACCGAGTGTGTTAAAACCACAGCAGAAGCATGTGTGGATGCTAGGGAACCACTGCTTCCTTTTTAAGCAAGATTTTTTAATTTAAGTATTGTTTCCTAGTTGATGTGTTTTTTAACACCATTCACCAGGTGCAGTTGTTTGAGCACCAGTTGTCGGAGAAATGCAAGCGACAAGCCTAGAGCTTCCTTTTCTGGTAAAAGATCTAGTTCAGTCCACTATAGATGAAAAATCGAATCAAGACACATACAAAATTTATAGAAATTTGAACCCGACCTTTTTCGATTTTTTTTAAACTTCGGTAATCGTTAGTATAAATAAAAAATATTAGTACGTGTTTTTTTTTGTTATTTTTCAATAGTTTTGAGACAGGGTGGCTCAAAATCTCTTAAAGATTTAGGGACAATCAAGGATTTAAGTTAAATTAAGCTCGTACGGGTTATTTGATCTGAGCATTTTTTTTTGTTCGAAAGGTTACAGAAATATTACGCTGACAAAATGTACCTTTTTGTTTCCTTGCATTTTTTTATATTTGAAATATTTTATTATTTATTATTATCGGCGTCTTGGTTGGATTTTCCATCTATACAGTTGCCTCTAACGCCACTGACTCAGCATCCATATAACATGGATAGCAAACAGCTTGGCCAGCTCATTTAAAGTTGATCGATAGCTTTTTGTTCCTTTGGACGTCGTTGTTACTGCCTCTAGTGATTTTAGTGTAGGTTGGTTGACTCAACATAGATGTTGATATCTCTCGTTGGCTTCATTTATTGTGATATTTTAGGCCTGATGTGCACTGAGCTGTTCTAGTAGACGACAAGAGATGTTAATATTTAACTGTTCTGTGAACGTTCTTCCTTCTACTGTAACTTCGACTTTGAAATCTTAAAATTCCACTACTTCCCTCCACGAAAGTATTTAATTCCTCCCCAAAGAAATCCTAGGAGGTTTTTGTCCTAACATATCAAGGGGCAGAAGATGCCGAATGACCCCCATCGCCATGGCGAAAACCCATCTTTTTTCCATGACCATAGTGCTACCATCGCATTTTTTGCTCTTGCCCTGTTTTGGTTATTTGGTTTTCTGTCGATTTTTCGATCCACAAAAGCAAGCTATTTTGTTTGCTATGCAAATACCAGTCCACTCCCCTCAGGGTTTGAGAGTCAATATCAGAACCAGAAAAGAACTAGTTCTGCTCGTGCATGAATTATTCCTAACTCACATTTTTCGGCCCATGTTAATGTTACTGCAAGGATAGTTTGCAATCGCTACATTAACGTTGTCGGGGATTAACCCAAAACAGAAACACAGACTCGTCCAACACAGTGTTTTTGTTCCTGCAGAGCAGTATGGGCTCGATCAACACTACCAAGGATTCTACCACATCCAGTTCCATCGGTACCTCCGTGATAGCTGCAGGTAATATGTTATTGAACGCTCCCTCTATATCCAAGAAAGCAGTTAGAATGTATTCCTTATGCTCTTTAGAATGTTCAATGTTATGTAGTAGAGAGTGCAGAACCGTTTCCACAAATTTACTTTTACTGTACGCATGTTGTACTGTTGACAGTTTGTTTTTGTTAATGCTTTGAGGAAGATGATCGTCTATCAACTTTTCCAGTATTTTAAGACCGAAAGATGATATACTGATGAGCCTAAATTTTTTTGGGTTCCATGTGAGTGGTTTATTTCGCCTTAGGAATGAAAACTACATTGACTTCTGTTAATTGAGCTGGTATATGAGACAAATCAACGCAGGCCGTATAAATTGTTTTGAACAAACCTATATAAACCATTCAAGTCGGTTGGTTCTGATAAGGTGGCCCGCTGATCAACAGAATACCTCAGAGCGGTTTTTGGACTCACGCCGATTTCGTTTAATGATTACCACATATTTTATACGAAACATTTTTTTTCGTGATTTTTCTCGATTTGACCGATTTATCGTCGTTCGGCAAGCTCCGAAAAATACCGATTGTCCGGGATTTTGTAAATTTTCTACCACAATTTTTTTAAACTATTGTTTTAAATTTGTTTTAGAACACGAGGATAACCTTTTTCAACAGAAAGTTGTCTCCTATTGTCGAGTCCAACAGTTGACATTTTGACATGTTTGGGTTACTTTACACGTTTTGACATGTTTGGGTTACCCTTGTGTTCTAAAACAAATTTCCACCCGCCATAGTTTAAAAAAAATTGTGGTAGCAAATTTACAAAATCTCGGCCCAATCGGCATTTTTCGGAGCTTGCTGAACGAAAAAGTGACCGTATCGAGGAAAATGGCAGAGCAAAAGTTTTTGGACTCGTCAAGGACAGGCGCCTCACAAAGTATAAAATATGTGGTAATCATGAAATTGGCGTGGGGTCCAGGGACAGCTCGAGGTATTTTATTGATCAGCGGACAACCGTATCAGGACTAGCTGACTTGAATGGTTTAAATTATTTAATTACCCGGAGAGTCTTTGACTCTGTCACTAGATCCTTCGGGCATTCAAACTAACGAAGGTCTAAGACTTTCCGCAGTAGTCGGGGTTTGGCAACACCCTGGGAAATGTGTGTGTCCATTAACAGATGAATAGTTGCCATACTAGAAGGGGCTCAAGTATCATCCGATTCAACCAGATAACCTGGTATTGTTGGGTTGGTTGCAAGGATTTTTCTAAACATTAAGACTGCCGTGGATTCCTCGATATTTTCACAAGAGAATCAGGACTTCATCTTGGCTATTCGTATTTTTACTTCACCACAATTTTAAATTGTGTGAAGTAATGCAATCTATCGTGAAAAAAAAATCCCTCATACCCCAAATTTTGTTTTTTCTTTTGTTTTGGACCATCCTCTATCTAAATAGCCAATAAAAATTTTGGTGTCTGTATGTGCGTGGGTGGGTGGGTGTGTGGGTGACATTTCTGCATAGGATCTTGATGAAAATTTGGCAAATGATACAGGTTCACTTGAAAATGGAAGATCTGGATTCATTTTAAATTTGGACAAAATGGCGGGGGGTCTCCCGAACACCTCTAAGTTTAAATCTTGAATAACTTCTAATCCCGTCTTATGATCTTATTGAAACTTAGTATATAAAGTTTTAGTACAGTTTCCAATATTTCTGCATACCAACTTCCGGTTTGTCACTTTCGGTTAAAAAGTTTTTTTTTTCAAGTGTTTATCCCTACTGTAGCCTACAATTACCGATCGATTTTCATGAAACGTTGGTAAAAGCTTTCAAGTATCATGAGAAAGATTTTATCAGCTTTTGGAGAACATTGGATAAAGGGTTGGACCCCTCACCATACAACAGGTGCTTTTTACCCAATGTTTTTTATGTTTGTTAGGAGCATAAAACATTCGTTCGTGAATGAATTTTGATGACACTTTGGAAAAAGATGCAAATATGTATGACAAAGAACTGATTAGTTTTTGAGCGATAGTGACCAAAGTGGTGTACGGTCCCCGGAGCACCTGTTTCTTCGAAAGCTCAATAACATCTGTACCTGATAATCGAATTGAATGAACCTTGGTACATCAGCATTTAATACGGTTTACAACAGTTCTGCATAGCAACTTCCGGTTTTTCACTTCCGGTAAAAAAAATTTTTTTGTACTTTTTTGAAATTTTTTCAGTGTCTTTATGCACACTACAGCCTACAATAATGAAGTGATTATGATAAAACTTATGGAAAAGGTTCCAATTAGTGTGAGAAGATAATTATCGTCTGTTGGGACACATTGTTCAAAGTGGCGGGGGTCTACCATACGAATGCTGACTTTTCACACTTTGTTTTTAAAGTTTGTTGGGAGTATACAGACTTCATTCATTAATTTATTTTAATGATAATTAGAAAAAAGATGGAAACTTAAATGACAAAGAACTGATTAGTTTTTGGACAATATTGAAGTAAGTAGCGGGGGTCCTCCCGAACACCTGTTTACTGTGTCACAATTTTTTCAATGTTTGTTGGGAGCACATAGCATTCGTTCGTGAATGCATTTTGATGAAACTCTGGAAAAAGATGCAACTATGCAACCTGTTTTTTTGAAAGCTCAACATCTGTACCTGATAATCGAATTAGATGAAACTTGATACATAACCATTTAGTACGGTTCACAATAGTTCTGCATCCCAACTTCTTGTTTGCCACTTCCGGTTAAAATTTTTTTTTACTTTTTCTCGTACAACAGAATTTATGTTTGATGGGATATTACTGCTTTCTTTAATATTTTTATAATTAGAACTACGCGAAATCTATAACATTGGTTAGCTTTTAAGTAAAGTATTTGATGGATATTAGCTCATTATATATCCAGAACACTGTTTCCAGAGCTGTGGTGAAGTCAGCCTATGCATCAGGGTCGCAATATTTTTTTTTGTAATTTCTAAGACTGTTTTTTAAAAAATCCCAGTCTTGTTGCTCCCTTTAGTGAGCTCAAGGAGTAGAGCTCAAGGCTCCACCACGAAGGTTTCTCCTTTCCCCTAGCTTTGTTTTGTGGATAAGCAATTTAGCAAACATAGATTTCCGTTAGACTCCCTACTAATCTATTGAGTTGTTCAACAAGATGAAAAGGTTTCAATGCTGTTTGTGACAACTTTGCCTCAAAACTTTCCTATAGTGTTATAAACACTGGAACTGGCTCGTAGGACTGCCTGTCTAGCGCGGTTTTTTTCCAAAGAGCTACAGCCATGTGTGTCCACGAAATAATTTCCCCCAGTTAAGTACAAATAATCAGATATCCACGTAAATAAGACAGTGTAAACGGAATTAAATAAACAAAAAGCGGGGACTTTGATGACCCGTAGAAACCGAGATCAACACACACCAGTATAACTAGATTATTACATTTAGAAAATTAAATTAACTATTTCACTCACCCCATGATTGTAGCAGATCCAACTCCTAATGCTCACGTTGATTCAGCCGATCATATTAAATAACGACTAGATCTAATTATCAACAAAAATAAAAAAATGTTGCGCCTTTGGTCCGAGAAATTGTATATCGAAAAAAATGTTGCCTCTCTGGTCCGAGCGATTGTTGATTTAATTCTGATAGACTGTCTTTTTAGAAACAAAACCAACAAATAAAATTGTTTTAATAGTTGTTTTATATTCACTAATTAAAATTAATTTTCTTTGAATTAAACTAATTTGGCTAATTAAAAAAAATTTTATTTGACTAGATTAAATTTGACTAATTATTTTATTTCGAATTAAAATTTGAAATTTAACTTCCAGTCGTAGTATAATCAAGAAACAGTCTTCTAAATACAAAAATTTTCATGTACATACAACAAAAAAAAATAATGAATAAAGAATATGTATATCAAAATGAGACAACATTCGATGAAAAAAAATCACGGCAAACAGGGTCGAGAAACATATGAATAAAAAGTGGATAAGTTGTATTGATCGTGTTGATTCATGCAAAAGAAAGTTGTCCGGACAAATAAAATTTTACAGGGACAACAGTTTCGTAACAAAAGCGTTCCAAATTCGTCGTTTTCCAGTTCTTAAATTCTGGTTTATTGAATGGTTGTATAACTAGAGAGAATAGAAGGTAAAAGTGGTATGAAGATGAGTGTTCGTCCGTCCATCTGCACAGATTCGGACGATATCCCCAGGTCATCCATGTGGATGTAGCTCATAGAGTCTTCGGATGCGAGCCTGCTGAACGTACACTTTAGTACAACGCCTTCTTGTTCGCTATCCGGTTCAAGATTCTGCCAGACACTTTCCTTCTGATTCTGAGCCAGCAAAACAAGAAGAAAAGACTCTGTTGACTCAGAGTCTTGGTTGCGACTTTACCATAAATGTTTAGTTATATAGTATGGAATCCTTATAGTAGATTTCACCATTAGAGATGGTCAGGGAGGCAAGCGACTCCCTACCGCCCGTTTCACTCTTTCAATTTTTCAATTAGAAGTCAACAGATTTACATTGCTTAGACGAATAAATTTCAGGATGCTCTCAGGATCTGAAAGGTATATCTAAAATTATAGTTCGAGCTCTTACTCTGCTGCGGATTAAATCTCTTTCGACCACCTTCTGAGACGTACCCGAGAAAAATGTCTTCATATGCATCACCTTGTATAACCGCTGATGTCATCTTACATCTCGACAGTTTTGTGATGGATCAAGGTTTTTAAGGAGTGAGCGCCGATTCTTAACTAAATGTCTTTGAATAGTAAACCTTTGCCTTTTTGGTCACTTTCACTACTTCATCCTGCGATCTTAGCCTCTTACTAGAAACGGTTCTTTGGCGATGGATCAAGACTTCTCAGCTTCATCTTTCATAAGTTTTTTGACCCAATTGAGTAAGGCTTGTTACTTTTCCGTGCACTTCGTGATAGAAATCAAATTAATCTTTTGGACTATTCTTTTCGAAATTCTTTCCTTTATGGCTTCGAATCAGACAGGTTGACCGAAGTTACTGACGATTAGTACTCTAGTCACTTTATCCTTAGTTAACCTTGCTTAGGTCTGGATATGTTCCAGGACTATTGACTTTGTTAAACTGCTACATAGAGTTCGTTTTCATCGCTACTACTTGAACGCTCTAAATTTTTTAATTTGTACACGTTTTTGTTGTGGTTTCAATGTTTACTTCGCCACAATATTCAATTGTGTAAAATAATGCAATCCATCAAGAAAAAAAATCTTGCAGGCCCCAAATTTCATTTTCTCTTTTGTTTTGGTCCATCCTCTATCTAAAAAGCCAAAAAAAATATATGGCTGGGGATGAGTGTTTTTCACCCAAAACGCATAGGATATTGATGAAACTTTGGTATATGATCCAGGTTTATTCGAAAATGGAAGATCTAGATTCATTAAAATTGAGCAAAATGACGGGAGTATTCCGATCACCTGTAAGTTTGAATCTTCAATAACATTTAATCCTGAATTTAGATCTTATTGAAACTTGGTATATAAGGTTTTAATACTTTTTCCAATATTTCTGCACACAAACTTCCGGTTTGTCACTTCCGGTTACAAAGTTTTTTTAAAGTGTTTATCCCTAGGTACTGTAGTCTACAGATTTTCGTTCGATTTTCATGGAACGTTGATAATAGGTTTAAAAAAATATGAGAAAGATTTCATTAGGTTTTGGGGTACATTGGAAATATGGTTGGGGTGTCCACTATGCAACAGGTGGGTTTTTTACTATGTTTTTAATGTATATTAGGATCAGACAACATAAATGTTCGTGAATGAATTTTGATGTCACTAAAAAATATGCAAATTATTAGTTTTTGAGCGATATTGAACAAAGTTTATGTCTGTTGAGATACTACATCTTTCTGTTATTATTAGCTCGATATTAGCTCAATACATATTCATAATATTTTGTTTTCCAGAGCTTTGGTGAAGTTAGCCTATGCATCGGTAACGCAATGTTTTTTCCATTTGGTTTATATGTACATACCAGGCGAAGGGGATCAAGTAGTCGGATATGCTTGACAGATTCTAAGTCCGGTACGTGTAATTATAATTCAGGCCAGTGGAAAAAGGGAATGGGAGTGAAAGGAATAGGGTTTAGGCGGTGGTCAGTAGAGGAGTGTTTGGTTCGGGATCATTATCTGATTATTTAGGGGATGTCAGCGAACGCATCGTACATTCTTTTTTCCTATCTACTACCTGTGGTCTCGTCTTATCGTTAACACCCGAGGACACATAAAATTTACAGTTACTTATGTTTTAAATAAACCTTTTTTTTGAAAGAATTTTTTCTGTTCGGTTTGGCCAAGTAGCTATCTGAAATATGCAAAGCCACACTCAAAGCTAATGTACCAAGTTTTAACTAAATTTTCAGTTTCGAAGTCAGTAAGTTTTAGATCGTTGAAGGAAAAGAAATTCATGAAAAACAATTAAATTTGTTATCAACTCGGATGCATACCCTAGGCTTGTGACTTCATACCTTCAACAATATGAATCTAACTCGTTGACGGAAATTTGTGACTAATTTGATTTAAGCTTCTTTAAACAAAAGTGTTCTAATTATTGAGGAATCTTGCAGAATAAGAGAATGCAATAAAATTAAATGAAAGTGTTTTACTTATTATTTTAAATATATATAATGATGTTGGTCTTAAATCATCGTGGTTCTATGAGATATTAACCATTTTAGAATAACAAACTAAATATTAAATAAAAGAAAACTATTCAATAACACAAAATCATGTCTTTCTACTACAATTGAAATTTAAAAGAAAATTAATTGGAAAATTAGAAAAGTTTTGTAGATTCTTATAAAACAATAGAAATGGGTCATACGTGCAAAGTTTTATTTACAATCTAAAATATTTATCTCTTGAAAAGTTTTCACTACAATTTATATATAAACTCGTACGAAAAACGCAATAAATTACTTACAAGTATGGTTTATGTTGTAGAAAGCTTTTGAACAAAAAATTTAAAAAAAAAATAAATTTATAATGACTCTTCATATGTAATACTAAGAGTTTTGGAATTGGTTAAATAAATTTATTAAAGTTATGATAGGTGTTAATATTTTCAGGATGCTTTGAAATAACGTCTACAAAGTTAATATTAAGAATACTTTGAGAATATGTACAGCATTTGTAAAATTATGATCTACCAATTTTCTTAGATTCTGAAAACCACCAACAAAATAAATGAACATAATCTTCCTCTTTCTTAAAAGTTTCTAACCTGCTTGCCTTATGTTTCACCTAATTCCAAATCATCTAACAATAAATAAAATTTTACTAACTGTTCATAATTTTATATCCATATTCACAATATTTTCCCATTCCCATTTAGAAAATTCATTGTTTCAAGCCTTCCAAATATATACCAGCAATAAAAAACAATTTATATATAATAATAATTTTTCCTCATTTCCTTGCTTATCACATTAACTTCGATTTTATATTTCATTATCTTTTTTGTAATAAGAATGAACAGAAAAAAAAATCTCATCTTTTCCTATTATTTGATCATAAACTTTAATCTAATCAAAGCAAGGCAAAATAGCGGAACAGATATAACGGAAAGGTTGGGAAAAAAATCGTATAAAGTTCAGATAAAAAAAAATTTTCATTTAATTTAATTCGCTTTTACCTCCCTAAGCTTTTCTCTTCAAAATCAAATTTCAGTTTTCTAATTCTGTTTATTTTCCTAATCAATCAAATTATATTTTTATTAGAATTTTTTTTTTTGTGTTTGTTAAAAGTTTAAAGCAAACGCATTTCGTTATCTTTGCTTATGGCTTCTGACTTTATTGGGAAGAGTATTTTGTGTAAAGATTTGTTTTAGGATATATTTTGGATGATTATATTTTTTGGTTGTTTTGGAGAAACAATTGGATTTAAGTGAAATTGGATAAAATTTTAAACTTTGTTTTTTTATTGCTGACTTACATATTTTCGGCTCTTGATTTGTTTTTTTTAATGACTTACGTATTAAATGAGATTATGAAATCCAATTATTGGTTTAATCTAAGTTCAAACAAAAAATATATATTCTTTTAAAGTTAGTGCGAAACATATTTATTATAGAAAAAATTGGCGACGCTGATGCATAGACTGACGCCTCGATTTGCAAATTCCACATACGTCCCAACATACATAATGTAAGAAAAAGATTAAGCCTCGTTTTTTATATATTTTCAGGTCACTTGGATCAGACATAGAGATTTACACCTTCTCACAGTAGGAAAAATGACATATACATCCGATCAACGATTTCAAAGTGTACATAATCCACAAACAGGAGATTGGTCGTTACAAGTAATACATTTTTTATCACAAATTTAAAATCGTTTACTGAAGCTTTTATTTTTTCAGGTCAGGTATCCACAACAAAGAGACTCAGGGATTTATGAATGTCAAGTTTCAACGACACCACCAGTTGGTTATTCGATGTTACTTTCTGTTGTAGGTGAGTGAAATTTCGAACAGAAATTGATTATGAAATTGATGTTCATGCTTAAAAGTTTTAATTTTTATTAACAGAACCAATCACAACAGTAGTCGGGGGTCCAGATTTGTATATAGACACAGGATCAACAGTGAATTTAACATGTATTGTTAAACATTTACCAGAACCACCACCTGCAATATATTGGACACACAATAATGAGGTAAGGGAATATAACTTTCTAAGATGCAGAATAGTTTACTTCTGTTTTATTAGCAATAAATTTTCTTGAAAATCGTGTTAAGTATAACCTTCAGTCACATAAGTGCAGTTCTATACCGATTTTATAAAGTTTATTTTCCTCAAACTATTAATTCTAAAATAGTGGATTTTTATTATAAGTACAGAGCTAGCTTACACGTATGTACATTAAAAAAAATAAGTTTTGAAGTGATTGTGAGGAAAGCAAATTCAAAATAAATTGAAAAATAGAAACCAATAAAATCTCAAGTTAAAGTTTATAGTGAAGATATAAATGTGTTATATTTGCCTGAGGAAATTTAATTAAAATAGTTTTGTTATGTGGAAAACATACAACTTTTTTCGTTGAATTCGTTTTTATAGTTGAAATAATTTTATAGGTTTTTCTTAATGTTATAGTGGTTAGGAGTGATTGATATGAGATAAGGATTTCACAGTTTATATATGTTTGGTTTATTGGAATTTGGTTGAATCAATTTCAAAATAACATTGACAAATTAAAGAATATCAATGCAAGCGATTAATTGAAAAAGTGATTGGTTAAAGTTATCGCCTATGACTGTTCTCGGAAGTTTTAGTGAATATTTGTCAGTTGATCGTAAAACCTAATATAGAAAGGAATATTAGAACACATAACCTTTCCGCTTCACAAAACTAACCAGGAAACCAAGTGTGTCATGTTTCACATCGACGAATTTCAATCAGTTTTTCAAATTTCTTGGTGCTGCCATTCTCACGCAGATAGCTTCAAATTTTTGAAATGTCTTAAAAACTAATATTGTTAGTAGATGTATTTTCAAAACCCAAAAAAATGCGCATCTTTACTTCAGAAAGGATCTCAGATCAGAATCTTTACTTGGACCTAGTTTTTGTAGAGGCGACTATGTAGTCATAGTCTGACATGTAGACTGTTAGGTCCATTATGGTTTGCTTTGCAGTAATTTTTTATGCATAGCTTGATCCTAACGTTAACCTATCTGAACGCATCTGGTGGTTTGTCGAGTCACCTGTAGAGTGAACATCTTGGAGACCTTACACCTTTCCCTCCGATGGGAGTTGCTGGATCGAAAGATAAAACCTGTTTAACCAGCGAACTTCTCCTACCTTTTGATTGCCAATTGCTAGTTTAGGACCAATGAGCCTCTTTGTGCCACTTTTCTTGACTCATTGGCGTTTTTGCTCCCGAGATTCTTACTATGCTCTGGTGTCCATACCAGTAATATGCTGTTCTTGAACTCGAGATAATTCAAGGACCTAGAACATGCATTGTTGCCCTATTTATAACCTAATAGTGTAGTTTCCCAGAGCTTTTAGAACAACCTGGCTATCAGTAAAAATATGAATGACCTTGCGATACCAATTAAACTCCATTTTTCGCGTCGAAGATGGATTTATAGCGAATGCTTTAGCTGCAGTATTCGCCAAGTTGATATTGCAGTCCAAGATCTTCATTTATGAAGTAGACCGCAGCTCCTGTACCATTTCCAGTAAATGATGCATTTGTGTAGATGCCCAACGTTTTTGCCGCACTGTCTAATAGCAAATCAGCTACAAACCGGTCCTCTATTGTTGGCATTACAATTCTATACTGTTGTCGAAAGAATGTATGAGGCTCTTTCGGTCGGCTTGGAACAAAATCTGATAGGTGTTCTTCTAGAGCCAGTTTTTTATCGCAACAACAGATTTTAAGACCTATAGCAGCTGACTGTGCATCTGACAACTACTTAATACAGCCAGTAGATTATTTTTGGAGTCAACGCCCACTTACTGCTAAAAAATCCTACTGCACTGCCACAGAACACGAGTTGCGTTTGCACATTTGATTGAAGCATTAAGCCGCTTGTCGTGAGTAACACCAAGATATTTAGCACTATCTTGAAGCGTTTATGTGTTTTTAGCTATTAAAGGGAGAGTGAAGTTGTTTAATTTCCTTCTGTTGATAAAAGAAATGAGCTATGTCTTAGAAGAAGCATTGAACGTGAAATCTTTCCTCAGACAGCAACTGTTAGTAGCGTCCAGGGCATTCTGCATTTTTCTGCAGAGATCTCCTTTCAAAAGAATTCTTACATCATTGGCATAGCCGTATATGTTTAGCCCTTTATTATTAAATTCATTTAGAAACTGGTTTACTATCATGTTCCACAGCAGGGGTGATAGAACGCCCTCTTGGGGACATCCACGCTTCACACCTAACTGTATTATGGTGTTGTCCTTTGTGTCAATAAATACAAATCAGTCATCCAGCACCCATTGTATCATCTTTATAAGAGTGTTTCATTGTGCCCCTCCGCTCTTGTAGTGACACAAAAGTTGCTTGGTCTTCCGTTACAATTGAGAGCCATTTCTATGCCAACACAAGCGCCAAGAGTGCCTGCCTTTTTTGGAGATAGTCTCTTCAATATCAAAGATAGCGTTTGAGAAGATTGTGTCCATAGGCTTGCCCGCTTGATAAGCGTGTTGTCTATTGCTTAGCGGATATTTCTTTCAGAGGTTTCTAATACACCAGTCGATCAGCTTCTCCAAAATGAAAGTTTGAGGAAAGATTGATCAGTCTGAAGTTTTTCATCTCGGCATAGGTTATTTTTCTGATCTTAGAATAAAACCTGTGCTACATAGCTAAAAGCTATGCAGGCCATGAAAATTCTTGAGCAAATGAGCTGGCCCGAGTGCTACAACTCTTTTGACCATGATCTCTTTTGGCCAATCCATTGAGTTTGGTGTTCTTTATTTCCCGTGATTGCCTTCTGAGGACTCTTCCCAATTACGCAGCCTGGAAAACGGTTTTAAAGGAGCGCTTTATAGGTTTCTGTGTTAGAAGAAGTGTGATTGTTGTTAGATAATCTTAGATTATCCAGTCTCAGTAAGGGATCCTTTTTCAAGGCCTTCATTAGCGCAGCAACTTCTATAATTGTCTCAATTGACTCACAGTACCTTTCGTAAGGCCTTTTTTATTTACGAACAACCGTTATGAAAAGTTTTTTTGCTTCACCGTACAGAGCCCAATTGGCTAACTGAACTTTTCAAAGCTCTGTTCATAAGTTTCTTTGACCCTTGTCTTTGTCATGTTTTTTTCCACCAGACCGTCTTGTGTGCACCACTTTGCCTCGTTTCGCGGGACGAACTCTTAAAGCCGCGACTAACAGATCGTTTAGCTGGCGATGACCTAATCAATAGCCCAATAGTCAGGACCTTGGAAATGTTGTTGTTGTTGTAGCGACGGTGCTCACCCTCCGACTCCATATCCAGGTTCAGGAACTCTGCTACTGCTTTTGGGCAGTACCACAAATCTTCCTTCGTCAGGTTAGTTGAATTTTTAGGACATCTGAATAGGTGGTCTACATCATGCGGCGTGCCCTCACATGCGGGACACTTGTCAATAATTTCAGGATCAATTCTACACATGTAGTTGTATAGGATGCGAGACCAACCGGATCTTAGTTGAGCTAAGATGGATCTAGTGCTACGGGGCAATTGAACCTCTTCGGCAGCGACATTTGGTGGCTTTTTATTTAGAACTCTATTTGGGACGTAGTGCCTGAGAACGTCTTCAACAGCTTTTGTATGAAGTGCTTTTAAGCCTGTTCTATAAGTAACCTCGTCGATGTTACCTGTTACTTGATGATCTCTCACCTCATGCAGAAAGCATCTTGCTGTCTTCCTTATGGCTCTAGGTGGTTCAATTTTCGATATGGTATCATTACAGTGATGCTGCTCTTTATGACAGGTCAATAGATATTGTTTAGTTAGCATTTCATTATGTTCACGGACTGGCGGTATATTACATTCCTCGTGCAGGTGATCTCGATGGGACATCAAATGACATCCATTGGTTATTTGTAACTTCTTCCAGTGCGTATCCGGACTTGGGGTGTCCTTGGGGTGTCCATATGAATCCATATGAGTCCTCGTGAATCAGTGTTTAGGTGCGAGTGCCATAGATCATGATGAGCATTCACATCGCCGAGAATCAGACAGTCTTTTGTATAAAATAAATGTTCTATTGACGGTTCATAACCGGTATCACAGCTGCTTACTGGTGGAATATTGACTAGAGTTATCTCGTGTTGCCAGATTTTATTATAATACCCAGTTGTTCTAGGTGCTTATCAGTTCCCGGTACTGCAGGTAATATGGTTGTAGAAGCTAGAACTACCAACCCAACACGCCCCTTTTATTCTAACTTCATTGAACATATGGTAAATTTTTATTTCAAAAATAAACAATCGAAAATAATAAAATTTTTCTTCAAACACTTGTAATCTTGAATTCTTGGATTTTAATAATCTTTGTCGTATAAACCCATTTTAGACTGATTGCATTTTTGCCTTCTGGTAGATCGACTAAATTCCAAGTTTTGTTTTTCATTTTTTAATGACATCATTTCAGAGTTCATTGCTTGTTTCCATTGATTACTAAAAGGTCCTTCAACGTCACTTTGCCAAGTTAAAGGCTCTTGCTCTTCGATTTCACTCTCAACAAACATAACATAGTCATTAAACTTAGCTGGTAGTTTGGTGTTTCTTTTCGATCTACTCGTTGCATTTTCCTGGCTAATATTCTCCGATTCAGCACTACTACTAGTGCTTCCAGAACTTGAGCTTTTATTAGTCGGAATTACGACTGGATTCTCTGGAATATTAACTTCTAAAATACTATTTTGCTCTGGTTCATAGTCCGTATTAAACCAGGGTATCAAATCTGAGCTTATTTCATGACTATTTGCTTCAGCAGCTACTTCAATCTTCTTAGTTTCATTTCTTTTAAAATGAATCTTATTTTCGAAAAATTCGCATTCTCTGCTGTTCACTATTTGTTTGAGTGTTAAACAACTTGTAATTTTTACTTTTTGGGGAATATCCTAAAAATATATGCTTAATCGAATGTTTGGTCCATTTTTCGCGTTTTTGCTTTGGAACACCCACCATTACTTCGCATCCAAAAACTTTTAGATAATTTAAATTCGGCCTTACCCCAGACCTGGCTTCAATTGGAGTTTTCTTGTCGACTGATGCTGTTCGAGAACGGTTTAATAGATACGTTGCAGTTGCCGATGCCTCTGCCCAAAACCTTTTTGGCATATTGGAATCAAAGAGCATACATTTTGCTTTCTCAGTTATACTTCTATTCTTTCGTTCTGCCACTCCATTTTGCTCCGGAGTGTATGGACAACTTGTTTGAAGTTCAATTCCTGCTGATTCTAGAAATCTTTTTACATCATTATTTACATATTCGGTTCCATTGTCACTTCGGAACGGCTTGATTTTCAGCTCCAATTGATTTCCGACTAAGTTTTTGTAAACTTCAAAAAAATGTTAAACTTCACTTTTCTTTTTGAGAAAATATATCATGGTGTATCGGCTTAAATCATCCACAAAAATAAGGAAATATTTACATCCACTTATAGATTTAGTCTTCATTGGTCCATTTAGATCTGTATGTATCAATTCTAAAGGACGACTAGTGATAGTCGTTGAATTTTTGAAAGGTTTTCTTGACTGTTTACCTTCTAGACATATTTGGTATTTTTCATTTATGGATTTTGTAACTTTATATCCATCTACTAATTCATTTAGCTGGATCATATACTTCTCATTCAAGTGACCTAACCTTTTGTGCCACATATGCGTGTCACCTTCATGTCAACTTTTAGCTTATCGACTGAGACTAGAGCCTTTTCATTATTTTTAGCTATGTCTAATTTATACATTCCTTTTGACTTTCTTGCCGTACCCAAAATCTCGCCTGACTTGGTGCTTATTGTACAACTGTCATTTTTAAATGTGATTATTAAGCCTAGTACGCTCAGTTTGCTTATGGAAATCAAATTGGCAGCTAATTGCGGTACATACAGCACTTTTTTTACTGTTAAATTTTTAGTTGTATTAGAAACTTTTACATTAAGTTGCACCTCACCAATTCCAACTGCAATTATTTTATTGTTGTCTGCCACTGTTATTTTGCGATCATCAATTTGTTGAAGATTAGCAAAATTTTTCTTTACAGGCGACATATATTGCGTCGCCCCTGAGTCCAAATACCAGCCCTCTAAACAAATCTCTTTTGCTGAAAAACATAAAAACCAGGCTGCATTTTAATCTGAATCTCCAGAAGAATCTTGAGGGAGATGACTTTGGTCCTTGACATTGGTTTTACTTCTGCTTTCGTACTTAAGATGTCCAAACTTTCCACATTTGTAACACTGCATATGTTCTTTGTTGAAGTTATACAGTTTACTGTTTACACCCTTGACCTTTTGAGGACCTATTTAAAAGAAAAGCAGATTCATTATTATCACTTTTATTTGAATCAATATTATCCTTTTGGACGGTAGCTAAAATGTTTGTTCGCATGGTTGCAGCCGTAATTTTTGTTCCGCTAGCTTATAAACCCATAACCATGGGCTCGTACTTGTCTGGCAAACCAAGTAATAACAATGTGCCAGACCACTCATCTGAAACCGTAAATGAAAACTTATTCAGTTGCTGAGCTAGACTCAAAATTTTTTCAACATACACCTCTGTGCTAGAACAATTATCTAATTTTGTATTAATTAATTTTTTACTCAATCTCATTTCATTATTGACACCTTTATCCTCGCAAAGTGCTTTAAGGTTGTCCCACATTTTCTTGGGAGTGTCTTCATCTATAATGTGTGAAAAAAGGCTTTCATCTACACTCATTACTATTCTTTGAGCGGCTTTTGCCATTTTATCTTCATTACTTGTTGCTTCATCATCACCTTCCACACACTTCCACAGTCCTTCACCTTTCAAATATGTTTTGCATGCATAACTCTAGTTCTGATAATCATCAGCATCTTTCAACTTTTTAATAAGCGGCACATGATTCGAACTTGCCATTTTTCAAATATTCTTGACAAAAAAAAATACTTTTTAAACACTGAACACACGTGAACTTATTTTGAGGTTAATACCGGAGATTTTCGTATACTACTTCGAGTATGAACGGAACCACAAAATACACCTTCAAAAATCCAGAAAAAAACAATACTGCAATTAACTACGCTTTAGTGCCTGGGCCGATGTAACCTGATGTTCTGGATATTAGTGAAGTAAATAAAAGACTTGTATTTTATTTACTTCAAAGCAGGGTTGCATTGATTTAAATCATTTGATTTAAATCAATGATTTAAATCAGATTTAAATCAACCTGATTTTCTTAAAAAAATCATTGATTTAAATCAATCGAAGAAATTTCTAAAATTTTTAAGCAAATTCAAAAAAAGTGTGGCAGGAATTTCAATGTGTTTCACAACAGCATATAGAAACCTTTTAAGAGCAAGGTTCCATAATAACATGCGTGCTAAGGTGATGACTGATGATGGACGCATTTTTTTTTGTTTTTTTTTTTTAAGTTTTCCTTAAAGAATTGGTAACTAAACAATAAATCCTACCACATAATAAAATATGACTTATGCCAATATTTCATGAAAGGATAAAGAAAATAAAAAGGGTAAGCTCGTTTTTTCGAGCAAGCAATACCGTGCCATCTTGAAGGAACCTTCAATAACTAACATTGAGAACACTACCGATGATTGAATACAGCTAATCCGCCAGCCCCCTTAAGATATCACCTTGGTTAGTGATATCTCACTTCTATTGACAGAGGTATGTAATAGATCACGTTAACTCTTATGTCAATTCAAGGGACTGGAGTACTTAAGGATGTCCGTCCATAGACCAAGAATAAAAAGATTTATAAATCAACAAAAACTGATCCCTCCATGTGAGTGTTAGAAAATTTGGGAAAATTGAAAATTCAATTTAATACAAAAATATTTTCAAATCTGCTACCATGGCTCTCGAGATCGTTAACTCTCAGTGATCATACATAACTTTTGAATAGTACAGAAAACATTGAATGTGATAAGCTACTTTTTGTCATTGTACCAGTCCCCAGATATCATAGTTCCGGATATATTCAAGTCCTGGTTGTACAGCTACCCCAGGCACTATCAAATGTTCTTTGATTTTTCTTCAAACTTTAAAGTACTCAGGCAAGCATTGTCGAAATGCGCTCACTATTCATGACGGGTGACATCACTCTAAAGCATCAACAATGAATCTCAGTTTGGCAACGGCGTTCGACAACACACGATTTTCATGTCGCTAGAATAGTGTAAAAATCTATTAACTAAAAACTTATTAAATAGGTTTATATTCGCTTTTAACCCGACAGGGATCATTTTTAAGAGACAATTAATTTCTTTTAACCTCACTATTTGTGATTTTCGAAAGTTAGTAGGTATATTTGTGGAGGTCCACACCAAAACGCTACATTTCCATTTTCTTTAAAAAATAAATTGTGTACTTAGATCGGCTCCAACTTCTGAATTCGATCGAAAACTCAAAAATTTATCTATGCTTAAATTAGAATTGTTTTTCCCCTTTGTAGAATAGAGCTTGCTTTAGACATAATGTAATCAGTGTAATGACATAATCAAATTTTCTTGAACTGCGTTGGAAAAATGTAATAATGGATATGTAGCGTTTTGGTGAGGACCTCCTCATTTTATCCCATACTATCCTAAGTCACGTGTGCAGTTATTATTGACTGTTACCAATCAACTTGAAATCAATTTTACGACATAATGTCAAAGTAAATTAGTGAATAGTATGAATTTTTCAATTCGAAATCAGTTTTTGGGTTATCTGAATAAACCTTATAGTGATTTGTTAATAAAAACAACTTTTATCTCTGAACGTGTTTCGGTTAGAATTCGAACTCAGAACCTCATCAGTACCAACTGAGTTTGAATCTTTTGGTAGACACGCTATCAACTGCCCCACGGCGTTGACATTAGAAACATTTTTAATTACGATAACTAACTTTCGAAAATCACAAATAGTGAGGTTAAAAGAAATTAATTGTCTCTTAACTAAAAACTGTTACTTTACTTTTATCTTTTCTTGCCTCTCAAGAGAATACAACCAAACCTAATGATTTATATAAAGTAGTTAGGACCACTGCTTCAAAAGTGTGAATATAGGACCATTTCTTCAATAATTATACAAATTTTTTTAAAAATCCAAAAAATCCGATTTAAATCAAAAAAACTGATTTAAATCAAATAAATCGGAATTTTTTGATTTTTTTTAAAAAAATCAGATTTTTATGCAACCCTGCTTCAAAGTATTATAGAGCGATTTTTCTGTTCCGGTGTTTACCGCAATGGCGCTGCAAAAAGGGGATTAGAGAATAAATTCAAAAAAATTTATATGGGATTTCATACAAAACACAAGTTGTATAATTTTAAAAATTATTTATGAAATTTCTTATTTTACTACAATTAAATAATTTAAATTTGCTTATGAACTATGATTGACTAAATATTAAGCATAATATATAAAATATTTTATTATCTGCTGTCCATAAAACAAATACGAAAATAGTTTAAATTTTTCATACAACTTTGTATGTGAAATTTTTATGTTGCTTTTTTGAGCGACTTAAGAATAATATTTTATATATTGCCCTTAATATATAGTCAATAATACTTCATATGCAAATTAAAATTGTTCAATTGTGGTAAAATGAGAAATTTCATACAAAACTTTTAAAATTATTCAAATTGTGTTTTGTATGGAATTCCATATAAAATTTTTGTGATTTTTTCTCTTATCCCCTTTTTTGCAGCGCCATTGCGGTAAACACCGGAACAGAAAAATCGCCCTATAAGGGCGATGATACATGTAAAATAAATATCTTTCAGACATAAAAAATTTCGCATTTAATTGGTTGAGGGGCGGTAACATTTTTTATATTTCAAAAAAATATTTTTGACTGAAAGACAGAAAAAATATCTGTAAGATATAAAAACATAACCTAAAAAGATATTTTTTGCTTGACAGTTAAAACTGATTAACTGAAAAATTGATTTTAAAAGTAAGTTTTACCAATAATCAATTACAATTAACTTAATTTGATGATTTAGTTACAATTAAAACAATTTATTTACTTATTCATGTAGATTTAGATTAGGCGATAATCGCAACAAAAAAATAAAAATTTGGTCCAATGTGAAAATGCCTAAATCTATATGAATAAGTAAACAAATTATTTTAATTGTAATTAAATAATCAAATTAATTTAATTGTAATTGATTATTGGTAAAACTTACTTTTAAAATTAATTTTTCAGTTAATCAGTTTTAACTGTCAAGCAAAAAATATCTTTTTAGGTTATGTTTTTACATCTTACAGATATTTTTTCTGTCTTTCAGTCAAAAATATTTTTTTGAAATTTAAAAAATGTTACCGCCCCTCAACCAATTAAATGCGAAATTTTTTATGTCTGCAAGATATTTTTTTTACATGTATCATCGCCCTAAGTTTTTATTTCAATGACACAAAAAGCATTTGACAATAAGCCTAGATGTTTTTAATAATATAGATGTAGGCCGTGACCCATTTCTCAAAAATGCCGATGAAATTGAAATTTTGACGTTTCTCGCTGAAATATTAGTTTTTGTTTTGCTTTATTTTCTTCCAAAAAAATTAAATTACGAAAAAATAATTATTGAAAAACAAATTTTATTTGAATTTCAACACAATCTGTCAAAATTTACTCAAGTAGGATAGCAGAGTAAATTGAAATTTTTTAGTCGATTTGCAGATTCAATTATAATTTCATCGAGAAATGGGCCACAGCCGTAGTATAACGGTGCATGCACAATGTATGAGGTTTTTCCTCATGAGATTTGAGCAACTTTTTATTATTATTTTTTAATAGCAATACAATGCTTTAAAATGTAGGTAGCTCAATTCTCTATTAATTATGAGGAAAAAGTTACGAAATTTTTAACTTTTTTATTGAGGAAAAAGTATTTCAAAAAAAAATTTTTTTTTCTCAAAATAAATTTTCATACAAACTTGGATCTCATGAGTAAAAGTATTTTCATTGTGCATGCATTGTAATACGCGATGTTCAGGTTGTACAACTGTAGGATTGCAAATATGTACTCAAGTTAGAATTACCAACCCAACAATAACCTCATTCAAAACATGAATATTCAAAAACATAACAAAATCCATGTTAATTTTATTTTTCATTGAGATTGGATTGATTTATTTTGTATATATACGAGAAAGATATTATTGGCAACTTCATCGCATTAAATTTTAAGCAATCATCATATCTAATTTGTCGTAACAAATTAGCACTTCTAATCTAAAAAAAACACCATTCCAAACAAATATTTTAATAATTACAAATTTTGCAATTTTTCAAATATGTTTAACTAACGAAGTTTTAACCAACAAATTTGTGTGAAAAAAAATGAACATAACAATTTTACCGCATTGAACTGTGGTATTTTCTTGGATATATAATAATTTATTGAGAACTAGAGTATAAATTATGCATGTGAAAGAAATCCTAATTTCCTTTGAAAATTTGGAACAAAAATATAAAATTCACAAATTACCGATTTAATTCAGATTTATGGTGGAAAAAATTAAATTTCTCTAGAAATTTGTATTCAACTACCAAAAACTATAAATTCGGTTGTATACAGTATACAAAGATTTACTGATTTTTAGGTACCACAAAAATTTACCGACATAAATACAAATGTACACACATATTTGATAAATTATGTATAAATTTTTTTTTATGCTTTCAGGAAATCAACTATGATTCACCTCGTGGTGGTGTTTCTGTAATAACAGAAAAAGGAGATATAACAACCTCATATTTATTAATTCAACGAGCACGAATTTCTGATTCAGGAAAATATACATGCTCACCATCTAGTGCAAATCCAGAAACGATAAACGTTCACATATTAAATGGTAAGTTTTAATTATTGTTTCAAAAACATATTAAACATAATATAAAATATAATAACCCTTGGAGATATAATATTCTGAGCAATTGTTTCGAAATTTTCAAACCCTGTGGCATAAACTTTCACGAAATTTCATATATATTTTTTACATTATATTTTGTTTTTATTTTATTAATGTTCAGTTGCTATTTGGCCAGTGCTCTGGTTTCCCAGAAAATCAAACCACTACTTTGTGAGCCAAATAAATATATTTTACCTCAAGTATTTGTAACTTTAATTGGTCCTCAAATATTTGTCACATATAATTGTCAATGGGGGAAAACTGGTACCGGAAGATAAACACCGACATGTTCAGAAGACTGGTCGGGACCCTTGTTGATTAGGGTGACCAATATAAATTTTAGCCAATCCGGGACGATTTGTCGGTTATATATTTGTTAAATATTTGTCGGTTATATCAGTTATATATTTATCAATATGTTCTATAAGCGTTTTTTTAGGAAATTAACTTTTCGTGAAATATTGAGTTGAAATCTTTGCAAGAGTCTTGCAGCAAGACAAAGCGATGTTACATCTTGAAATCACCTTTGCTTTTAAAGCATCGATCTCTCTCGATTTTCCGATGTCCATAGATTATAAATTATTGAAAAAACTTGTTCAGTCGCTGCATTTGTTCCGGGCAGGCACGAACATAGTTCCACTAATATTAGGATATTTTTGAATAGGATGTGATTGTCTGCCAAATAGTCGGCCCATTTTGTATTAATACTGAAGTTGCTGTTGTTCCATTCTGCTAGTTATTTACTTTACCATTCTGCTTGTATTTACATACTGTTTAAGATAGGTAAAGTCATGGAATAAATTATTTCTCATTTCGGTAATTTCGTTCATATCAAAATATTTACGAACACATTGACATGTTTTTTTCGATTGCGATGTCGCTCCATTTAACATCACTAATGAGTTTAATAATTCATTTAAAATGACAAATCAAAACTCTGAAAACTGAGTGCTTCAAAGCTATCAATATTCCACACAATTGGAGTAAACATTTACGATATGGCCAATAAACCATTCTCGAGTTACAGCCCCAGGAGAAAGGAATTCGTGGTCGGTTCGTGCTTGACACTTCACAATGAGATCACATATATCTTCTGAAAGTCTGTGGAAGTCATCATCTCATCTTAAAAAAAAACATGAATGGTTCTTGGCATTTTTCACACCACCACCATAGCTCATTATTGCAAGCACCTCTGTTTTAAGTTCAAAAAACTTTTACAGGGTTTTTCATAAGCTCAACCATCGATCGACCGAGTCAATTGTGTCTAAAACATTTATATGTCATCAGAAAGTAAAATAGTTATATATTATTACCTCAGTCAAATTTATTTAGTTGCTCGTTTCGATCCCTAACCTCGTGGAGGTTGAAAACAAATAAAAAAAAAAAAAAAAAAAAAAATAATATTTTTTGTGTTCAGCAGTATACTAAGTGTATCTGCTGCTAAACAACCATAAAATTCATTTTCAAGTAAGGACGATTTAAGATCGTTCCGCAAGGTCTCGTAATTAGTGCAATCCAGAAGAACATGTAATGCATGTCATCCACATCACATGTTGTGCAACACGCTTCAAGCACTCTCTAAATTTGCCATGTCCAGTTATAAACTGAACCATAGGACCTGTCAGAGCTACCTTATTCGTACCTAAAGCTAAAGCTGAATCGCTGATAAAAAGATACGTATAACCTTCCCGTATCTGAGACCTCCCAATGTGCCTTCCATTCATTGAGGGTCTCCTGGTGCAGTCCCTTTTTTATTTGCTTCCTTTCAACTCTGCTGTTTGTATTGACAGCACGGTGGTATAATTTGGGATTGTGCCCGTAATGACCTGAGTCGCGGTTGTAGAAATGGATCTCAAACCTTGGATCATGCGGAGTAACATATTTCTTTCAGCGCTTAGTAACTGTGCATTATGCTTAACGTTAGTCTACTCATACCAACCAGCTGAGCAGTACGACATAATAGATTCCACTACGATCTTATAAATAAGATGTAGTATATTTCTATCAAGATCCCACCATTCATGAGATAACCTTGTGAAGCTGTGGAAGAGGGACTTGGTTTTGTTGCATATTTGTGTAGCATGACTTGATACCCTCATCTTCACATCCAAGTTAACACCAAGGTATCTAGTTGAGCTGGCCATTTTGATTGTTTTTTTATTAACCTTAATGGTTGGTGGTCTGTCGTACTTGCCCTTTAGCTGTAGCATAACAGGTTTTTGCTCCGAATTTGTTTCTTCTGCACCAAGAATAAAAAGTATGACTTTAACCGTTGAAATAATTGTAAAATTCTTTCTATTGGGAGCATAACCGCCAACCATCTTGTTTTGCTTGCGCCAAGTGGTCGACGAGTCAAACTTATGCAATTTTCAAAAATTGGTGCTAGAAAAACGGAACAATTCGGGACTTTTTTAATATTCCGGGACATTTTCAATGCGGGATGGCATACTTAAATCCGGGACGGTTGGTCACCCTATTGTTGATTGCAAAAGCAAACAACACCGGTAACTGTCGATGCTTCATTCTAAATTTTAAAGTACTCTTGCTTACTCCAAATCAATTCTGAAAATGTAACTTTTATCTCCCATATTACTTTCTGTAATATTTTCTGCTTTAATGCAGTATCGACGTCAACTTCTGACTATCAATCGAGTTCCATTCAACAAATTTCTTTTAGGTTAAGATTTCGAAGAAGCATGATAAATGAACCAACTTCCAATTTCAGAATATGGTTACCCATTCCCGATGGACTTTGTGTTTAAAAATTCAAATTGAAAATCATTGGAATCATTAGTATCATCTGAAAACATAGAATTAATGCTCATATAAACAGTTTGATTTCCTACAATTAGTTCCAGGATTTTGAAATTGAGTTCTGTAGCATCAATGTTTTTTTTGCAGTTTCAGAAACTTTTGTATTACTCGAGGCGAATGAACGAAGAGCGTCATCGATTATCAACAAAGATGAATCCGAGGTGTAGAATTTGTTAGACCTAAGTGATGGACTGATTATATTTGAAACAGATGTTTCATTTGCAAAAGTGAATTTTTGGATCGACTATGAGTTGTTCATTCGCCTACCAACAAATTCGGTGCAATTTCTGTGGTGGCAAATGCTTAAAGCTTTAGTCCTTGAACGACTACATAGGTCCAAGTTTTAGTCCTTTAACACTTACATTCCTTAATGGGTAAAACGAATCTCAGCTCTCTCCATTGCTTGTTCCTCTTACCCGTCTTGAAAATATACCATCTTCTCATCAAAAAGTTGCACTGCAAGGTGCTAAACTGTATCGCAAACACGAACGGGGATTGGATTTTAAAAAATTCTCCAAATTGCTTTTGGAGCGCATACGTAAAGTGCTTCAAGATATTGTTTCATCGTGAACAATAGCCATTATTTGAATTTATTTGCACTGAAGCGCAGTCATAATCTTAAATTTATGGCCTTAACTCATTGATATGCCTCTACGTTGATATGGTTGTGTGTGTCAGGAATTTGTTGTATAACCCAACAAAACGAGAATTGACAGACCGATCTCCTAATTGCAGTTTTTTACGCCTTCAATAAATAGGATGTTGGAAAATGTCTGTAGTATGCGCTTTGACGAAAACTCAATTTATGTTTCTTGTCTTTTAATGCAGTACTCAAACCTATAATTCATTTTACAATCAGATTTACAATCAATTAATTAGTTTGAAATAGTTTTCTTACATTAGTTTTTTTCTTTCACAAATTTTGAAATGTGAAACTTTTCTCGATTATTAAACCAGCTTTCTTTATCTTTTGTTACAATTACTGAATCTCAAATTTTAATGACTTTAAGTTTCAGGAAAACGTATTATCTGCTTGGATATCAAATTTCAAAAGAAAGAATAAACTATTCAATATTTTAAAACAAAATTTACAAAGCATACTATATAATTTAATTTTGAAAGTTTATTCGACTTCTGCGTTGTGTTCAATTATTTGCAACATTTCTCCCCGGGGTCGAGTCTTCTTGAGAGTCGACTTTTAATATTGCAATCCTTGCAACAGGTCTGGTGTAGATTCCGAGTTTCGTTTTCACAACACATTGTCGAATTCTCCCATCAGGTGCTTTCTTGACTTCTGTAATGATTCCTTTTGGCCAACAATATCTTGGGTGGCTTGGATCTACTATGACAACGACATCTCCAATTTTAGGTGCTTGAACCTCTGAATACCATTTGGATCTTAACGTTAATTCTGGTAAATATTCGTTTATATTATTATATTCGTTTATTTTATTATCGGCACAGTTAAGAAGTAGCCAGCCATTTTTCTGGTAGCAGCCTTCGAAGTGAGGTTTAATAACCTCGAATTCTTGCTCTACTACCAAATCCATGAGTTGTGTTTTTAAAGTCTTCAGCAGCGATATAGACTTTGATGCGCTTGGTGACATCGCTGAATGTTGGAAGTACAATTGTATTCGCAACATTGCTTGCTGTGTCCCCTACCTCATGCTTAGGTCGGTCGCTGGCAGATGACTTGTGCCGTTTAGCACCAGAGGTAGCTGACTGTGGAGAGTCTTACGATGTCACGGATCGGACCCTCTTGCTGCTCTTGGTACCTGTGTCCTTCCTTCTATCTACTACTTTCAGAGCTAGCTCTTTAGGTATGCCCTCTTTGACCAGGGTGGCCAGGTCAAATGATTTGGGAAGGGCACAGACTTGTATGGCTTCTTCTTCAGAGAGGCCTTTCTTTATTAGTGCTTTCTTGCGCTTTCTGTTTGTAACAAAAATGTATTTGGGCTGATTGTCGGATTGAGAGACAACCAATTTCGGGTCACTTAATCCGATTGTGTTGGATACGTGGATATTAGCTACCTTTCGGTGTATATCCGACGTGATGGTGACTACTGACATGTCAGAGTTACTGTCGGATTCTGAGTCACATGCAGTCCCGATTGTGGATTCCGGAGCGGAATCAGAATCGTTTACGAACTGATGGTCTTCTTCTTCCGACAGGTGAGACGTTCCACAGCCCTCTTTTATGGTTGGCTCGCGGTATGCCATTTCTGACATGACCTTCGAGCTTGATGAGATAGGTTTACTATCGTCGACCTTAGTAATTTTGTTTGTGTTGCCGGAATGAAGATGTGCTGATAAATCAGGCACGATATTCGAGTCCGGCGAACACGTGTTTGCATTTGTTGGTTTAGGTGATGCGTTTGGAGAAGCATCGCTCTCGTCTTTTTTTATATGTAATAAATTATCCATACGTGGTAGGATGAAAATTAGGGAATAAAAAGTTACGCCACAACAGAGCCCTTGGCTGTGGTAAGGCTATATTGAAACTGGAGGACGCCCGGTATAGAGAGTTCTGTACTAGTAATCAAGCACCCCCTTGACCATGCTAAGCTTTCAGCGGACGTGTCTCACCTTAGCTTTGGGTTTTGGACTTGATCTTCGCTTCGATTCTCACCTAGGACCTAACGGCATGGGTGACCCTACCGTTGTAGCTCCTAAGATCATTGAGTCTACTGAGCCCCATCACTGCTTCAAAGTGCCAAGTCCATTCGATGGGGTATATTTTTTGTTTTGTCTATATTAATATTAGTTCAAATCAAAAATGGTCAAGTTCAAATTTTAAAAATAATTTCTACCAGGTTTATACATAAACAAAAAAAATTTTTTTTTGATCGCCGCAATGGTCAGCATGGTGCGAGTTGTACTATGCTGTTGTACACACTATTATACGAATAGTTGGCGAAACTATCATCCACCACAAAGTTAAGTTTCTCTTTTTACGGAATAATATTTCACTTGTGAGTACATTGATCTGGCTCTTAAGACTCTCATTATACTGAACCAAATTGCAGTTTTAAAATTAGAGAAAACATACCGGGTATTAAAACCAGCATTGGATATATGTTTAAAATATGAAAATGAGTTAACACAATTGTAATTTCATCTAAAAATTTTTCTGTTCATTCACTTCGGAACTAATCAGAGGGAAAACGTAAAAAAACTCCCACATTCAATGTTATAGGAAAAACAATCCAGTGTAAAATTCTTCCAACAATTCCTTAAATATTGCGCTTATCGCACACTATAGCACAGACACCGTACTCCCGTAAATAGGATAATTTTTTTAAACATAACCAAAAATAAAAAGCCTTTTGACAAACATCAGCCCGACAAATAAAATGATCAGAATTAAAAATGGTCGATTTTAGTGAGTTTTTGGTCGGCTTTAGTTGGAAAACATTTTCTCCGTCTTTTCAATCCCCATGTTGATAATGAAATAATTTTTAAATTTGAATAAATTATTCCTCATAATTGTCAATGGAATATAAAAACAATGAATTTCATGTCAAAATTTTATTCGTTTTATTCCGTAAAAGTTTTATTAAATATTTTTAAAAGCGTGTTCTCGAAGTGGAGTTTTTTCCAAGGCAATTTAATACGTATTAAAATAAAACAGTAAAATTTGCATCGTTCTAATTTTAAGCTTTCAAAGAGATATAAAATGCAAATAAAATAAAAAATGCTCATCAAGTTTTAGATATAAAAATGTATGTTGAAATTCTTTTATTCTTTTACCACTCTGAAACATGTGTAAGAGAAATTGAGTTTTTTTCTGGAAAATCACTTATCACCGAGCAATTAAATTATGAATGAAACTCAGAAATAGGGTTTTGTAAAAGTCTACAGAAATACTACCCTCGAAAGTTTTGGGTTACCGAATATTAAACTTGTAAAATTCTGTTACTTTCGTTAATAATTAATATACTAATGAATAAAGGTAAATGAGTTGTTTTCCGGCCCACTGTAACAAATGGTGTAATTGTAATATATTAACTTAAAATTCATCTTTTGTATTGAAAACAACTTTATTTCACTATTTATAAGGTTTAGTTGCTACCTAAAACAGTTTGAGTATTTTTTTTATTGGTGAGTCTCGAAGCTGTGCTGAACTAATAAATTAGGTAGTTCGATAAAGACTGACTTAGATGAAGTTGATGTCACCTGTCATGCATCATGTTGATATCTTCAGAGACTCTCTCATAAGATCGATTGTTTTAAGGGAGAGACGGTAATGTTGCCTAAGATATTTTTTAATGCAGTAGATCTTCCCACATGCCCCATAGTAGTTTACTGCATTTGAGCTCTTAGAACTCTTGGTTAATCCCAAGCACTTTTCTGAACCAATGATCTTGGTAGTGGCTACTTCTTGGCTGGCAAATCTGCTACTATATTGCCGTGAACTTCAGAACCAATAGCGTCGCCAGACTATCACAAATAATGTATATATCAGTGTTGCTGTATCCTCTTTTAGCACACAGCATTGCACTGTAGCAGTAATCCCTTCCCTCGCTGCAATTTTGAAAATAATATATCTATATTAGTGATATTTGGCACACAGTCCGAAATTGATGTCTCTTTACTTCATTCTGCAGTTCCGAGACGGTCGTTCACCAACGGTAGGGTCATGTTTACCTCTCACCATGACTGCTGTATTGTCGGTCGGCGTAGCCTACAGTATGAAGCCAGATTTTTTCAGCCTATTTAGACAATCGTCAGCAACTATCAGGCAAAGCACGAAGATGTTACTCTTCTCTACGAAAATCTTCTAGAAACCCTGACAGTAACTGATGTATTTTCTAGTGTAGCTGTAATTTTCCGACTGTGTAGCATGTTGATGATCCACACCAAAAAGTGCATGTTGAGATTTTTCTTTGCAGCAATTTCAGCAATAGCTTGAAAATCCACAGTACCAGAGGCCCTTTGTTCGTCTATAAATGTGCATGCAAGTGCCTGCTTGTATTTCAGCGAGCTCTCAATGCATTTCACGACTTTATGTAAGGCCATTTCCGTAGATGTTCCGGTTTGGTATGCATGTTGGCATGAGTTGAAAGGGTTTTGTTTAAGATACATGCCGCAATGTAATTTTGATACATGCCCAATGTAGTAGTCCAGTACCTTCTCCATCGTTTTCAGAAGAAAAGATGTAAGACTTATTGTATGATTTGTATGTATGATGAATTATATGATGAATACTACACTACTCTAGTTTCTCTCCATATCTGTGGAATGTATGCAAGGCTTAAAATTTCTATAAACAGACGCTTGAAGTATGAGAGAATGGTAGTTAAACCTCTTTGCAGGAAGATCGTTCTGTTGGAGGAGAATATTTTGTTGGCTAGTTGGTCTAAATCCAGAGTTTGGTATATTTTCTTTTTCCGAGCTCAAGCATGTAAAGCCCGGGAAGTGGGTCTGTAATAGTATTTCTAGAGTTTCACTGCAGCTGGTAGTGTAGGTACAGTCCAGCCTCCAGATTGAACCCAGAGGGCTTTTGTGATCAGACGCAAGCAATTTTTGGAGTCTAGCTACAGCCGGTAGATCGTCAATCGTTCCGCAGAGCTCACTCCAACTATCCCTTTCTGATCGTCTGAGTTTTTTGTTGTAGTTAGTAAGAGCCGATTGATACTCCTTTCTTTTTGCCCTGTTAAAAAGCTTTCAAACTTTATTCCTCATTCTCTTAAAATTTCCATTTCACCAAGGCACATCTCTGGTTCTTTTAGACTTGCAAATTGGAGGATTGCCGTGGTGTACCGCATAGTCGAGCTCCATTGTGGAGTTGATCTCTTCCTGAGGTTCCTAAAATGGAGAGTACTCTCCAATTGGTGTTCTATGTTAAAGCATATATATGCGTGGTCCGACATAGAAGGTACATCCGAGACAGACCAGTTAATGATAACATTCTCGGTAATATTTCTGCTCAAGGTTAGGTCCAGGATTTGATTCCGTTTCTAAAGGTGAGTTTGCTGCCTTTGTTAGCTATAAATATCTTCTTTGTATATAGGTTTTGGAGCAGAGCCTTGTGTTAATGTTACTCTTTTGTGTTAATGTTACTACTATCCCACACGGTGTAATGAGCATTGGCATCAAACGAGATTATTAGGTTGTAGTGTATGTCCTTGCAGAGCTTACTTAGCTTGCCAACCTTATCAGGTGGTATTTCCTCCTCATCTCCTGGAAATTATACAGATGATAAAATGAACTTGCGAACTCCGCTATTATACCAGTGAAAATAGCTTTTTGTAAGGAAAAAATTAGTAACAGCACGAAAACTATTGGATAAGGAAGAAAACATTGCGCAAATGATGATAAAAATAAATTAAAGGTGATCCGATTTACGAGGGTGAAATGGGGTGAGCTTTTATGGGTATTGTAAGAATTGTGAAAATAATCGAATGTCGCAAATATTTTATAACACAAAAACCAATATTCTTTTTTGTACATAATGATTTCAACAATTTCGAAAAATAACATATTCTGACCATGCGTAACATCGTCAGATAATGTAAAAAAAAGACCTTTTCTATTATGAGCAAAATGCTCTAACCAAGATATTAAAAATAATTGTTCTTCTGGTTTATAAGAAATTTCATTTAAAACCGTTTGATATGTGTTTATAAAAATTGAATTTGGGATTGTACGTTTTCCACTTTTATTTCTATTTTCAAAGTCATAGTTGTCCCATGTAATAGCAAATTTTTGTTGATGTTTAACTGCTAAAGTTTTACACAAATTTATGTAATTTTTAGTAACACGACTAACGTTTTTAAAATACTGATGTTCAGCCTCAAATCGCATTGCTGAAAACTGTGATACCGGTCCTAAATTTTTAATAATTCGCGGATAATGTATAAGGAAATGATGTTTCGGTATTAGTCGCAAATTAAATTCATTATAAATGATTTTCAAATGACTTTCAATAAGATTTTCTAATTTGAGAATCAAAGAACAACTAAGTTGCCTAGCAAAAACAATACTTGCGATTTGTGACACAGTTGTAATTATATCCCATTTTTTTGAAAGTTTTTCATTTATTAAATCCCCAAAAATAAAGGGCATGTGCACAATGAGACACCAGGTCTGGGAAGCGGATAGCCCCAAAGATTCTTTAGTTATGATCGATGTTGGAAGCACCTTTCGATACAAATAGCCGTAATCAAAAGCCTGAACTCTAGCATTTATTTCTCCAAAATTAATAACTTTTGTGTCGTTTAGAAAATTAAACAGAGCGAGAATTGCAAAAGGGATTACACCCTCTAATAAATCGTGCATCGGATCAACTGTACCGTTATCTATAATATTATAATAACGAAGTTCGTTGAAGATGCAATATCTTGTAACGCCCTTAGAAAGCATTGGATCTTTAGAGTCTTCTTCAAGATTTTATTTTAAAGAAGCTACGGTTCTTAGTTCAACACATTTTTCGCTATACGTGGATTGAATATTTTCTTTTTTTATTTCACAAAATCTACAAAAGTAATGAGCATTGAAACTTCCAGAGAATCCCAGCAACAAGTTGGCGCCTAAGTTATCATGAGATATTCCGATCAATATTCCAAACAACTGAGTATTATCGGCTTTTATTCCAATAGATTCTAAATATTTGGTATCGTCGACAATGGGCTTTAACAAAATCCCCGAAAATTATTGTCATCATCACATATATGATCACTACGGAAATATTCATTTTTAAAACTTTTACTTTGAAAAAGTGTTTTGATTGTATTAATAATTGAGATATATTGAAAGGTTGTTGGAAGAAGTACACGCATATTTTTTTTAGATTTTCTACAATATTTTTGATCCCAACGTGAACCTATAGCTATTTCAGCAGGACTCACGTAAAATTTTGAATTTTCAATGGACATTTGTCTTTTGTATTTTGAAGAAAAGTGGTCTAAAGCGATCAATTGGTTATGTGTTATAACTTTCATACTTTTTTCTATCGTATTCTCCAAATTTGGTGATTTATTTACAGTCGCAATTAAGTCATTGGCAGCGTTTTGCAATAGAGCTTTTGTTTCGGATACGATTTTCGTCATACTACTTTCTGGTAGTCCTAATGATGAAATTAGTAGAATATACGAGCTTAATGCATTTTCAAATTGTTTTGGTTCAGTTTCTGCTAAACAGTCATTTTGAATAACATTTTCAACAAAAGAGTCTATATAATCATCATTTTTACTTTCGGAAAACTCGCCGCAAATAACATTTTTAGCCACTTTGGTGGCTTTGGATATTTTTGGTTTCGAGTTGCAATTAAACACATCACATGCTTTTTCAATCCTGAATATGTTTTAAAAAAATGCGGACATTCGCTACAAACTAGACATTTCAATTTTAAAAATTTAGAAGGCAGTAATGAATGATTTACTTTTAAATGTGAAAAAATTACATTTAGTATAGTGGATTTTTTTTTTTCAAACAAAACATTGGTACTCCATTTTTAAGTTATTCTATATGTCTTACTGCTAAACATAAAAAAGTATAAAATATAAAAGTATATCTAATGAAGGAAAATTCTTACGGCTGAAGGCGGGAACATTTCAAATAAACGTCTTTTACGACCGATGAAACAGAACATTCCATTTCATACAAATATTTCTCAAAGAAATTCCAAAACAATTTCAAATTATGATCATATCTTATATTAAAAATAAAATGTAGCTTGAATGTTAAGTCAATTGCGTCTAGAAACGTCCATTTTTGTCCTAAAGGTATTAAATGAGCATCCAGACTATCATATATTGAGAAATTGATGCTTTCATATCCCCAATTGCCAGTATATATGGAGCTCTAGCTGCTGATCCTTCTAAATACTCGTCATTAGTGAGCCCGGACTGTAAAAGTAAGAAGTAAGTTAAAACCGATCAAGAAATATATGGAGCAATGCTCATTTTATTTAAAAAAATTTTTGTATACAAACCTTTTTAAATTGTATGACACGATCTACGCTTTGCTCATCCGATAGACGGCTTAATTTTTTGCGACCGTTCGGCGAGGAACCAAGTACTCTCAATAAGTTTGTGACTGATAAAATCAATGTTTCCCAATCTAAACGAAAAATTATATTCACAATTGACCAGTTCAGGACAAAGAAAAAAGTATGGGCAATTTGTAAACGGGCTCAACAAATCTTTGCCTTTTAAAAGTTCTCGTCGATATTGCAATGTAACAAATAATGTATTTTTCTCAGTTTCACTCTGTTCAGGAAAAGTAAGATCTTGCAATTGGCGGATTTTTTCTTTTATGTTTGACAAATCCAAAATTTCATCGCTATTGAATTCAATTTCGTTTGGAGACTGCAGTAGATTTTGCAGTTTTTTGCGTTTAACGCGATTATTAGGGTTCCGTTTTTTATACGGAACACTATTGGTGAGAGTAAAACGTGTTTTTCATATTACATCGATTATCTCGTAAACTATAAATGCTATGGACTTGAAATTTGGCGTGCGTATAAAACTAATCTGTCCACATGAAATGACGGATACAAATGAAACTAAAGTGGTTTTCGTTTGGTTTACAGGGCTGCGATGTGAGACCTTTGAGAAAATACATTTTTTAATTGATTCAAGTAGGGTATCATATGAAAGGGCTTCATTTCAGTATTCCATAAAAATTTATTTTGGAATTTTACACCTCACCATTTTTTGTATAATTTTGAATAATGACGTTTTTCTCGCGTTTTCTTACCTCGATTAGCTCCGAACCTATCTGATCGAAAATTTCCAAATGTACTTGGAATGATAGAAAAATGAGTACGTTTTTAATAAACAATAAAAAAAAGTGTCATATTTCCATACTTAGATTTATTAAGGGGGTGGAAATGAGGAGGGGTAAAAACACTATTTAAAATGTGGTCAAGTGGGGTGTCATTTGATAGAGCACTTAATTTAAAAAACAAAGCAATTTTTTTTAGAATTTTGCGATGCCCAGTTTTTGAGTTATAGTAAAAAAAGTGCGAATTTAGACCGTTCCCTCCCCCCCCTCTACGTTTCGACACTGATTGACAGAAAAATTTGGAAAAATTCACAGAGTTAGGAAATTCGCTAAATTTTGTATGAAAACTATAGCAAAGTCTCCAATAATTATATTTCTCTGTTTTTAGAGGACCGGGGTAGAGGGGGTAAAAAAAAACTTTTTTTGACCCAAGCGAGTGGGGTGTCATTTGATAGAAAACCTAATTAAAAATTCGTTGCAATTTTTTTTAGAATTTTGCGATGGCCAGTTTTTGAGTTATTGTCAAAAAAGTGCAAAATCCAGACCGTTCCCCCCCATACGTTTCGACACTGCTTGACAGAAAAATTTGTAAAAATTCACAGTTAGGAAATTCGCTAAATTTTGTACGAAAACTATAGCGAAGTCTCCAATAATTATATTTCTGTGTGTTTAGAGGACCGGGGTAGAGGGGGTAAAAAAATCTTTTTTTTACCCAAGCGAGTGGGTGGTCATTTGAAAGAGCATCTAACCCTACGTTTCGACACTGATTGACAGAAAAATTTGTAAAAATTCACAGAGTTAGGAAATTTGCTAAATTTTGTATGAAAACTATAGCGAAGTCTCCAATAATTATATTTCTCTGTTTTTAGAGGACCGGGGTAGAGGGGGTAAAAAAAAACTTTTTTTGACCCAAGCGAGTGGGGTGTCATTTGATAGAAAACCTAATTAAAAATTCGTTGCAATTTTTTTTAGAATTTTGCGATGGCCAGTTTTTGAGTTATTGTCAAAAAAGTGCAAAATCCAGACCGTTCCCCCCCATACGTTTCGACACTGCTTGACAGAAAAATTTGTAAAAATTCACAGTTAGGAAATTCGCTAAATTTTGTACGAAAACTATAGCGAAGTCTCCAATAATTATATTTCTGTGTGTTTAGAGGACCGTAGTAGAGGGGGTAAAAAAAACTTTTTTTTACCCAAGCGAGTGGGTGGTCATTTGAAAGAGCATCTAACCCTACGTTTCGACACTGATTGACAGAAAAATTTGTAAAAATTCACAGAGTTAGGAAATTTGCTAAATTTTGTATGAAAACTATAGCGAAGTCTCCAATAATTATATTTCTGTGTTTTTAGAGGACCGGGGTAGAGGGGGTAAAAAAAAACTTTTTTTGACCCAAGCGAGTGGGGTGTCATTTGATAGAGAACCTAATTTAGAATTCGTTGCAATTTTTTTTAGAATTTTGCGGTGGCCAGTTTTTTAGTTATTGTCAAAAAAGTGCAAAATTCAGACCGTCCCCTCCCCCTCCATACGTTTCGACACTAAATGACTGAAAAATTTGGAAAATTACACAGAGTTAGGAAATTTGGTAAGTTTTGTATGAAAACTACAGCACAGATTTTGAGTTATGGATACGAAAGGGCAAAATTCAGATCGTGCCGCCGCCTACCTTGCGACGATGACTGACTGAAAAATTTGAAAATATTCACAGAGACCGGAATATTGGTAAATTTTGAATGAAAATCATATCGAAGACTCAAATAATTATATTTCTGTGTGTTTATGGGATGGGTGTGGGGAGGGAAAAAAACCATTTTTGACCCAAATGAGTGGGGTCATATGAAAGAGCACTTAATTTAAGAAATATTACAATTTTTTTTAGAATTTTGCAATACAGAGTTTTTGTGTTATTGAAGAAAAAAAATATTTTTAGTATGTAGCCTTTCCACCCCCCTAAATTTCAACACTCGATTGACCGAAAAAATAATCAAATTTAATCCATTTACAAGCTGGGCGGTAATTGAATCTTTTTTAAGTTACCAAAACCATCTATGGATAATATTTAATCTGAATTAACATTTTTTTGCCATTTTTGATCAATGTAGATTTGATTGTAATTTAACATTTATTTTGTTATGTGTCTATGGTCTGAAAATATAAGGACATTACAACACAACTGTTTGTCAATAATTTTTGATATTGTGTTCTTTTACATTCACGGAACCCTTGACGAGCGAATTTTTTTTTAATTTGGTTTGGAGAAATCCATTATTATTTTTATTAACAAGAAGGCTCTGTAATTTAAAAAAGTTAAAAAAAATCAGTAGTTTAAATTAATTGTAACTTACAATTTCGTAATCGTCCCCTGCCTTCAGACATCCAAATAATTCTACACAGGCTCCTGAACTGTTGGGCTTTCACCATAGGTTTCCTGGAGGCGGGATGCCAAGAATGAAACTACTTTTCGCCGTGCGGATTTTTGAAGGATGCCTGTTTTTCTATGGTTTTCGACTGTTTCGAAGTCACAATTTTGTTTACAAATAAACACTTTAAAACTCTGTAAATTCAGAACAGAGTCTACAATAACAAATATATTTTTAATTAAATTTTAAAAATTACCTCTGAAGTAATGAGAATGGAAGGACCTGTTGGTGCATATGTCCTTTTCAACAATGAAGAAGAATTAACTTGCGGAATTTGGCTTTGCCTTTGTGTTTGAGAAAATGAGTAAATACTATTGCTTTGGGGTATTATGTCTGTGCCATTGTCCAAATTTAGAATGGTTTTTGTTTTTATATTTAGATAAAAATCGGGATGTGAATGAAACTGGTTCACATACAATAAGAATATATCCTCTGGTATCGGGGCGTTTTTTGAGTTAGTGAAACAATCAAAATCGTCAAACGAAATACCAGCATCAGAAGTAGCTATAATAAGAATTTAAATTATTTGTTTAAATTAATTAAAAATAATTTATTTAAATAAATTTAATAAATGTTTGCTTTAACAACTTTTTTAATAATATTTTGTTACATGTTTCAACCATAAATGGTCATTCTCAAACATTTGAAAATATTATGAATCAAATAAAAACTTTTTATTTGATTCATAATATTTTCAAATGTTTGAGAATGACCATTTATGGTTGAAACATGTAACAAAATATTATTGAAAAAGTTGTTAAAGCAAAAAATTATTAAATTTATTTTAAATTAAATTATTAATTTAAAATTTTAATTTACACTATTGCTTGATTTAATTTTCATTTATTCATTACTATTTTTGTGAATAAAAATATGTAGTAATTATAGATTTTATCAGGTTATTTAATGAATATTTCAGTACTATCGAATGGCACGGCACACGATAGTTTTCATTCAATTATTCCCAACACTAATAAGAATATTGTGTAAATATTGCAGGTTTTCAATGTAATACTGCCTTATTCTTGACGATATGGGGGTTTCGGGGTACCATAGTGTAAAAGTTGGTGTGGGGTGAATCCTAGGAAAACAAACATGCGAATGACGATTTGATCCAAATGAAAATATAATTTTTGAGAAACCAACTTTTAGCTAATAATCGCAAGTAGTTTCATTCATTAAACACTCAAGAAAAAAATATTCGTGCGTGTTTTCTCCTTAACATTCCCGCAATACTCTTCACCGATTATTACACTCACGTAACCTGAAACACGTAAGAAAAAACAACCCGTCTAAGCATGGATCAAGTACATGTTTACTTTAAAATTAAACCGAATCACATGTTGTTTGACATTACGATATTGTGGACTATTTTATTCAACTTATATAAAAAAAACTCTTACCTGCATATAAAAAATCGAAATAATCCAAATCCGCAGTGTTGGTTGAATCACCGAATTTATTTACTTGCACTGCGCGTGCATTTATGCCGTCCAAATTCCACTTTTGATTTTAAACATGACTGCACAAATCTCATTTCAGAAATGAAATTTTATTCAATTTCTATACCAAACACATTTAACACAATAAAAATAGCGGTAATTTTTGCCATCTTATACTAATTTTATATAGAAATGGTTATTTTCAATCTATAGATCTCCATACTTTATAAGATTAGAAAATAAATTGTATACCAAACATTGATCAATGCGGTGCGGCACATTGAAATAACAGTGCTTTTACCTGAGCTTATATTATTTGGTTTAAAATTTTGAAGTTCAACTTATAAATTATCTGAATACTTCGCACTTTATAAAATTCAATACCATTTTTCGCGTACATATACTTTATAAGGAGAACGTTATTAAAAAAGTATTAATTTTAGACTAAAATTTTCAACAGTGCAGGAATTTCAATTTCCACAAATAAATTCTATAAACGGAAATACTTTCAAGCATTGGTTGAAGATCAAGATTGTTCTGTGTTTCTCCTGGCTTGAGAAATATATCAGTTGTATCTTTTGAGGGTCGATGAACCTTTTTTTGCTGTTTGCTCATAGTTCCTATATGAACATAATATCGTGAGTATCCTGTTGAATAAAGCGGTTCAAATTATCTGAGGGCGTTGCTGACCTCTGCTGGTTAATTTGAAAGTAACTTACTTTAGGCATTTTCTATAGTGGTCCAGTTCATTATGGTGCTTCAGCGAGGACCGTCGGTAGGTCATGATTTTTATGAAGGGTATCTTAGTTCCCGCAATAGTTCACCCATTCGGGGTTAGGTTGATGATTTTGACACGTGTTTGTCGTGTTTGTTTTCCTCTGATTGAGGTCGATGTTTGCAGGTTAGAAGACACCTAGCTGGAACCGCTCCTTACAGACGCAGATGAGGATGGTTCTTCAATTCCGACCGAAAGCCCCGAAGTTAGCGCAGTTTTAGGTGGGTTTGACTTTGTAAACTTTGCGATTCTTGCATGAATCGCACCGAATATGGAGTTTAACCTGAATTTGCATTTGCCAGGAATGAACACCAATATCGCGATAACCTTCTCGACAGTGTGCTTCAGGATGGCCATGATCTCGCCCAAATATCCGGATTTCAGGCACCGAGTCGTCTTAGTGGCAGCTTTCGATCTGAGGTTTAATACCCTGGAATTCTTGATCTATTACAAAATCCATTATTTTTTTTTTTAGCCCGCTGAGTTTCTCAGAACTTAGAAGGGTGGTGGAAAAGTCTTTAGCAGCGATACATACTTTGATGCGTTTGGTGAAATCACTGAATGTTGGAGGTATAATTGTACTCGCAACATTGCTTGCAGTGTCCCCTAGCCGATACTGTGGATGGTCGCTGGCAGATGACTTGTGTCGTTTCACGCCAGATTATGTTGACTGTGCAGAGTCTTACGATGATACGGATCGAACCCTCTTGCTATTCTTGGTACTAGTGTTTTTCCTTCTACCAACTACCTTCAGAGCTAGGTCTTCAGGCATCCCACCTTTAACCATTGTAGCCAGGTCAAAGGATTTGGGAAGAGCACAGACTTGCATGGCTTCCTCTTCACAGAGGCCTTTCTTTATTATTGACCTCTTGCGCTTTCTTATTGTGGCGAAAAGGTATTGGGGCTGATTTTTGAATCGAGAGACATCCGGTTTCGGGTCATTCAAACTGACTGTATTGTACACGTGGATATTGCTGATGGTTACTGCTGGCATATCAAATTTATTGTCGGATTCTGAGTTACATGCAGTTCCAATTGCCGATTCCGGAGCGGAAACAGAATCGTCTGCGAACTGACGATTTTTTTTTCGACAAGTGAGACGTACCAAACCATGTGTTTTTGGTTGGCTCACGGTAGTCATTTCTTGACATAACCTAAGACCTTGGTAAAATAGATTTACTATCGTCGACCTTAATACTTGTGTTTGTGTTGCCGGAAAGAAGATGTGCTGATAAATCATGCACGACCTTCGAGTCCGGCAAATACGAGGTTGCATTTAATGTGTTAGGTGATGCGTTTAAAAAAGCATTGTTGTAATCCACCCGTGGTATCTAAAATTTCTAAAATTATCAAAACAATTGACCTCTTGTTTTTTTTTTTTGAAAATATGTTCATTTCTCAACTCAAAAATAAAATAACTCGGAAAGTCCAGCGTGGCAAATTTTTAATGTTTGAAATGAAATATTAAAAATTAATGCTAATGAAGCCATAAAATCTATTTTTTAATAATAATAATAATATAATTTATTAGCACCTAACAAATAAATGTTTATCGTGCTTACAACTAATATATATATATAGGAAAAAAAAATTATTATAATTAATTACATAAAGTAGAAAGATTTCATAACTATAATTTAAAATAGATATCTTAAATCTAAAAATATTTTGATTTTTTTAATTACATTTAAATTTTTCATTTTCAATTCATTTTACATAAAACTTTTGTTTTATATATCATTAAACAAATTTATATTTCTTATAAAGAGCAGTAGATCTTCCATTTTTGATTTGTTGTTTCCCAGTATTTACTCAAGATTATTGGAGATGTTAAGTGCTGATCTATGATTATTATATAACATACATTTTAAAAGAATATGTCGAATAGTGAGAGGTAGTTGACAAGTTTCACAATTTGGTGGCTGTTGTTTCTTGAAGAGATGAACATGCGTAAGTCTTGTGTGTCCTATTCTCAGCCTTGTTAAAACGACTGCTTCTCTACGGGATGTTCTTGAAGAGGTTGACCATTTATTAATATTTTTTTTTAATTTCATTAAGTTTGTTGTTGATTAGAGAACTCCATTCTAATTGCCATTCAGATTTAATCAACTTCTTTGCTGTCAATTTAAAATCTTCATATTTTCAGGTAGAATTAGGTTATTTGTTGTTCTTGCCAAAGCATCGGCCATCTCATTACCCAATATACCAGAGTGTCCAGGAACCCATATGAAAACAATTTCTTTTTGATTTCGTATTTTAAACAACTGAAGCTCCTAATTTGTTGAGCAATCGGGTTATTTGTACCAATATTTTCAATACTTTCCAAAGCACTAAGTGAATCACTGACTATAACGAATTTTTCTGTAGTTGCATTTTCTATAAAAACTAAAGAATGTGATATGGCTGTAAGCTCAGCATTGAAAATGGAATATGATGTGGGTAATCGAAATTGCTGATATTCTTGAGTTAGAGTCGTGAATCTTGCTCCAACATTATCTTCAGATTTTGAACCATCCGTGTAAATGCATTTATAATCCGTGTAGCTACTTAGTAATTGTATATAAATAGAGGGATTCATCTCATGTTTAGCAAACTTTACCAAATCATAGTTTATGTTTGGTTTCGGTATAATCCAGTATGGAATTTCATAGTAAAAATTTGAAAATACTTGTGGAATTCGGTGTGTAGTTTTTTGTATTATTTTGCCACTCATTTCAATGAAAGAGTTTTTTAGCTGGAAATCTGTGTTTGTTGCAGCAATAGCTACATCATATAATGGGTGCAAAAGTTGACTATGTATTTTACATGCTAAAGCTGAAATCCTAAGTTTTCTGCGGGCTTCCAAAGGCAAAGCTCCACTGTCACATATAATACTTTGAATCGGACTGCTTCGAAAAGCTCCGGTTGCATATCTTAAACCCATATGATGTAATACATTAAGTTGAGATATAATATGTTTTGATGCAGAAAAAAATATTATCGACCCATAATCCAGTCTTGAGAGAATAATAGCTTCATGAAGTTGTATCATAATATCCCTGTCACATCCCCATTGAATTGAACTTAGTGCTTTTAAGATACGTAATCTTGCAACTACATTCCGTTTTAAATTTGAAATATGTATTTTCCATGTTAATCGCTTATCAAAATAGACACCTAGAAACTTGTACGAACTTACTATTCGTATTTGGTTTCCGTTTAAGTGAAGAAAAGGATCCGCATGCGGCTTTCTCATTTGACAAAAGTGAAGTAAACAAGTCTTTTCTTTTGATAAAGTAAAACCATTGTTAGTACTCCATTCAGAAATGTTATCAATAGAAATTTGAAGAGCTGTTTCCATATCTGTTATATTTTTTGATTTAACAAAAATTGTTAGATCATCTGCATATAATATACATTTAACAGATGATTGGATTATATTAACTATTGGATTTATAGCAAGAAGAAAGAGTGTGGCACTTAAAACCGCTCCTTGAGGAACTCCATTTTCTTGAGTTTTAAGTATTGATAAACAATTTCCTATCGCTACCCTGAAGCTTCTTTTGAATAAAATTTTTTTAATAAAATGAAACATGTTACCATTGATATTGCATTCTTCTAGACATTTAAGAATTAGAAACCGCCAAGTTTTATCAAAGGCTTTTTCAAAATCAAAAAACATGGCAACAAGATGTTCTTTAGCAGCAAATGCTTCGCGTATAGAATTTTCTAAAACTACCAGTCCATCTGCTGTAGACTTGTTTTTTTCTAAATCCAAATTGATTTTTAGAAATATAGTTATTACTTTCCAAATGCCAATTAAGACGGCGAGTGATTATCTTTTCAAAAAGTTTACACAAGCAACTTGTCAAAGAAATAGGTCGATAGCTATTTGGATTATTTTGATCTTTATCAATCTTTAGAATTGGTATAACTATCGGTTCTGACCAAGCATGTGGAAATTTACGAACATTCCAAATTTCGTTGTAATACTCTAGAATATACATTTTATTTTCCAGAGAGAGATGTTTTAACATATCATAGTGAATTTGATCTGGTCCAGGTGATGATCCTTTGCATTTAGACAATTCAAATAATAATTCATTTAACGTAATTGGTTCATTATATTTTTCACAAAGTCCATCCCGTATCATAAATGTTTCTTTTTCGGCATTAATTTTGATTTCTTGAAAGTATATGTTATACTGTGCCGTGCTAGATATTGCTGAAAATGATTGTGACTCTTGTCGTGATTAATATAGAATTTATTTCCAATGATGTAATTTCTTTGAATTTTGATTTTCCAGACATATTGTGAAACTTTTTCCAGACCAACGACATTGGTGTTGTTTTGTTCATTGATGAAACGTTTTCTCTCCATTTTTCTTTCTTTGCCTTTTTAATTTCATATCTGGTTTTAGCATTAATTTTTTTATATTCTATTAGCGTTTCTAGTGTAAAAACACGTTTTAATCTTCTCTCCAAGTTGCGTCTTTTGGTTATAAGACTGCCAATTTTAGGATTCCACCATGAGACAGGAGGTCTTGATGAATTAACTGAGGTTAGCGGTATTGACTTCTTAGCAGCATTAATTATGATATTATTTACGTATTGATTTTTATCTTCAATACAGTTGAACTTAATTTGATCATCAAATACGGCATGATTTTGAAATGTCATCCAATCAGCCTTATTCATCTTCCACTTGGAGCGTCTTTGTATGTTTTGAATTTCATTTAAAGATTGTAGAATGATTGGGTTATGATCACTGCCACATAGATCTGGATAAACAGACCAGTAAAAGTATCTTTTAATCAAAGGTGTGGTAATTGTTAAATCTATCGCTGAAACAGACCCAGAAGAAAAGGTAAAATGTGTAGGTGAACCATCATTTATACAGTTTAAATCATATCTATTAAGAAGTCGTTCAATAACTCTAACTTTTCGGTCTACACCCACAAAATTTCTATCCCATAATTCATTGTGCGCATTAAAATCTCCCATCAGAGGATTTGGTAATTGCTTTATGATGTTTTCTAATTCATTTTCAATTAATGTATTGCCTGGCAGATATAAACAGCAAAGAGTAAATTTAAGAGAAAAGCATACAGATACAGCTACTGCTTGCAAATCAGTTTGAAGAGGGAAAGTCTGACTCCAAAAACAGTCTTGCACAAAAATTCCTACTCCCCCTTTAATTCTTTCATTTTCAGTATAATTTTATATACGTTATAATTTTTCAGTTTTACGTTTTGTATTTGAAATGCGTTTCTTGAATACAAATAATGTACGGATTTTCTAGATTAATAAGCGTTTGAAGTTCTTCAAATTTATTATAGAATCCATTGTAAAATTTTTACTTTATTCATGATCATAAAGAACGTCCATAGAAGAGCTGATGGGTGTTCCAAAAACTCCTTCTATGATTTGATAGGAATGATCATGATATAATTCCACCATACTCTCTACTTGTTGCATGCTCAGTTCGAATAGTTTTATCATTCAATTCAATACATATATCATTTGTATTTTGTAAATTATTTGGATGTTTATGAAATTCATAAACTTTATTTTGTTCTAATAAGTTTTCATTTGTTTCGATTATGTTTTGATTATTTAATACAATAAGTTTGTTTTTATTTGACACATTTGTTTCTTGTTCGATATTTTTAAGATGATTGAATTCAATTACTTTTTCATTTGTTGACTGTTGAGTAATACGTTTTTGACTTTGTAAATTTAAATTAGGTTTAGTATTTGATAAATTGTTGCCCATTATTAGAATTGATATCATTTAGAATTTTTGATGAATTGTTTGTGTCTTTGTTACCAGATAACACAGTATTTTTGGATTTACAAGTACAAGGGCATTGGCAATCTTTTACAACTTTGGCATATGTCATTATTTGAGATTGTGTTTCTTCACTTTGAAAAGGATAGAGAGAATTATATTTTAACCGTGCATCTTTCAAAGATAATTTTCCTTCAGTTTTAATTTTCTGTATTTCAAATTCTTTAATAAATTTGGGACATTTTTTACTCCAAGATACGTAATCTCCAGAGCAATTCACACATTTGATTGGACCTGGACAGCTAATCCCTTCCTCATGAACTTTATCTGCACACTTTCCACATAATGCAACATAATGTTTTATCCGACATCGATCAGAACCATGATTAAATTTATGACAGTTAAAACACCTCATTGGGTTAGGTATATACGTGTGTACTTTGGCAGAATTTTAATCAATTTTAATAGTTTCAGGTAGCTGTGTTAAAGCAAACGAAAAAATGCAAGTACTTGAATTTACTAAATCGCTGGTTTCAGTTTTCCTTTTAATTCTTCTGACTGCAGTAACGGCTTGATCTTTTAAACCTTCAAGAAGCTCTTGATCAGTTAGAAATGTGAAGTCAGAACAACTAAATATGCCTTTGCTTATATTGAGTGTTGGGTGATCATAAACTTTAACTTTTATATCTGAAGGACCATACAACTTACTGATATTCAGAATTTTATTAGCTTGTATGTATACGATTGTATGTTTCAATAAGTACTGTCCCATCTCTAAGTCGTTTAATGATTCTAACATCTCCTGATATATGTGTTATTGTATTGTTAATAAAAAAGCATGACACTCTACTTAGATCAAGATTTTCATCACTTTCCCTTTTCATAATTAGAAATCTAGGACCATTTCGTAAATCATCAACTTTTTGGATTTTTTGAAAGAAGCTTGAATCTTTTGTAAAAATTTTCCGTTTAGCTCCTTTTTTCTCTGGGTTGGTATCCATTAGCACTAAAATCTTCTTTTAAAGAACTATACCTTGATGAGATTTCAAGATCGGGGGCCAACTTCAGGCCCCCGCCTGTTTTTGCCATGGACAAAAGTATTTATATGAGTTTCTTGGTTTTTGATATTACACAAATAGAAAATTTATCAATTTATATTCAAATAATAAAATTAAAACTTTGATTTAAAAGATTTAAATTATAATTTTATAAAAATTTATTCCTTGCTTTATTTTTGAGAGAAAAATAAAATCGTTGTTTTTAAAACGACTGCTCAGATTGGAATAAAAAAAAATCTATTTTTTATTTTATTTCAAATATTTTTAAAAGAATAATAAAAGTAGAAATTACATTATTTTATTATTTTGCATATTCGAGGTCATGAAAATAGCTTTTTTTCATTACAAACATTTTCGTTTCAAGTAAAAATAAACTTTTACTTTTCATTTTGATAATAAAATAGAAATTGATAAATTTTTTGAAAATTTTAAATTTAATGATTTGTTTATTTAAAATTCAAAAACTTAAAATAAAAATGGTTTTATTGAAGAATATCGAGTAAAAAATTATATATATATAAGACAAAAAGATATCTAGATATTTTGCCAAGTCTTGGATATTATTCAATTTGCTGTATATCTTTAGCAGTTCCGACAGAATTGAACAGTAACTTCTAGCTTCCAAAATTTCTTCTAGTTCGGCGGTATTCCTGTAAAAGATCTGCCTGTTATTTCAAAATGTAGTAAAATTCAGGATTTCAGGAAAGCATAGTAAAAGGTTTATTGAGAACTTTAAATGAAAAATTATCTGAGCCTGATGATCACGATTTACAGATGTTCGAACAAATTTTTATGTTTGATATACAGGTATGACGACCCGAGCCGAGCTGTATATATTCTTAACATACTCTCTATTTTGTTCTCATACTCTCCATTTTCTTCCCATACTTTTCATTCGAAGATGGTAGATGGTAAGATTCCGTAATGTACGCGCTCCAATGTCCGTGACCTGAAATGAGAAAAAAGTGATTGGATTTTTATCTTTATATCTCTTAATTTTTCAACTAGCGGTTCCCTGAAAAAACTTTTTGTAAGGAATTAATGCCCTTTGGTTTTAGAAGAGAGCTGCAAGGGGTCAAAGAAGGTATTATACGCATGCAAACACGTACTTGGAATGGCCGTATGCTATTTATTTTTTGGCTTAATAATAAAAAGAAAAAATAGCAAAATGTTCAGTAAAAAACTGCCACATGTTTGCGTTTTAGCAGTTCATATGTATCATTATTAGTTTGAGTTGTTTAAAAAAAATAAAAGTTTTTGAGATATATAACGAAACGCAGTGTTCACTTTATAAAAACTGAATTTTTTTCAAATCTAAGCATTATAAACCGGGTAAAGTACTAGAAAATATTTTGCTGGCACATCCCATACAATGGCGACCAGTAAACAAAATACAGGACAATTAATTAAATTCGATTTTTGATTGGTTGTTTTTTTGTTATTCTTAATAGTTAATAGACGATTATAGAATTGTACCCTTTTCGTCCCCATTGCGAATAGCTCGACAAACAGAGTACTCACTATATTAAAGTTAAGAGAGATTTTGTCATTTCAATTTGACTTAGTTATTGTCAACATTAATTCAATATTTATTTATTTTAATGATAAAAAGCATTTTTTTGTTCTATATTTTATGTTCTAAGTAATTCGAAAAACTGCAATTTATGTATTCAGTTATGGGATGAAAAAAAAAAATTAATTTAGAGCAAAATTTGAAAATGAGGTGCTGTATCTTTACAAATTTTGTTTCTAGATTAAATTTACAATAGTTTAACAAGGAAAGCATACTACTGGTGTGTGATAGGTTTTTCAGTGTAATGAGTTTTGATTAAACAAATATTTTGGCTCGACTAAAGTGTCGTTGGGAACCAACAATTTTGTTTATTTAAAATGTTTGAAGGCAAGCATAATGATTGCAGAATTTCGAATTGATTCTTTTTGTTTATCTGTCTGACTACCGCTATCAAAATTTAATGAAATGTTGTTGAATGTAAAAGTAATAAACAAAATCAATAATATTTGATCAATTTTCTATTTGACTGAGATAAAATTTTTGCCGTTTGTTTAGTTTTTCAAATTCGGTGTGTTTTCTCATATAATGGGTTTTGTGAAATTAAGTTAACCTCCTGAGTGGTTGGATGAAAATTGGGGAGTAAAAATGTACACCGTACAGACCTCTATGCTGTGGTAAGGCTTGATTGAAACTGGAGGGCGCACGTTATCCAGAGTGCCATACTACTAATCAAGCACCCCTTAACCGTGGTATGCTATCAACTACCTTAGCTTTTTGTGTTGGACTTGATCTAACCGATGAAGAGTGTGAGTATTAGTTGAACAGTAATACAAACGGTGTAAAAAAATGTATTTAATTTACCATATAAGCAAAACAGCTAACAGCAACTTTTTTCCATGTGTGTCTTTTGGACATCAACATTTCTCTAACAGTAAATATTTTTATCAATACCACAACATTTTGAGCACTTAATCCATTGTATTTCAAACACATTCATTAATATTTCAGTGCTGTTCTTTTATGTGTGAAAATACTAACCTTATTTGAACATCTAACTTCCACAGCTTTTATGATTTTCGTGCATACAAATAAAATAATCATCTGCGGAAATCTATTGAAATAATACGAAAAAAAAACACATAAATCCTGTAACATTCATTCCTTTGATGGAAATGAAATTCAAATCAACCAACATTAACCTAAGAATTTAGTATTATTCTGAAGAAATTCAATTCTCAGCACGATTCATTTAACCACCCTACTGTAACAAAAATGAAGATAAAATTCTAATCTAAGAATTTTTTTCACATTTTTCAACAAAAACCACATCTAATGCAATCATTTCTTATTTTGTGCACGCTTTTCGGTATCCATAAAGATGTTGTCAACAATTCAATAAAAAAAAAAACTCAATCTAATGCACGTTTTCTCATACATATGTAAAATCACACGATATCGAAACCAACAATAATATTATTATTTTTATGAGAGTTTTACGACTGTTTTTATTCATCCCTTGAAAAACAATAAAGCGAATGTAATTTTACGGTAGATTATTACAAAATCATTTACGACACATTTTTATTGCATCAATTTTTTTTTATTTTGCCTAGTGCAAAAGATTTAAACATTAAATTAATTTTCAAGTAGATAAAAGGAATATCTGATTTATTAAAGGAAATTACTATGCTGCAATTGTTTTCAAAACCGTCGTATTTCTCTAATTCCAGGTGAACAACCAGCCGCAATACAAAAAGGAAACAAAACTTTTTCACAAAATCCTTTTATAATATTTTTATTAACTTTTTTAATAATTATTATAGTTCAACGATAAAATTTAATGTTTTTTAATTTCTAAACTAATTTAAAACAAACAAAAAAAATTAAAAATTTAAATTAATTCAAATAATAATTTAAGCAACTATAAAATTATAGTTTTTCTAGTTGTTGCATTAAATTTTGTTTTTTATTTTTTTAGTAAACAATTTATTAAAGTAAGACAAAAAGTAAAATAAATTAAATAAAAAATCATTTAAATTCTACGAAAAATTGTAAATATTAAAATAAATTTTTAAAAGAAGTAAATGTATATTAAAATATGCAATATATATAAATAAATTAATTTATATAAAGTGTTATTATAATTTAGTTATAATATATATTTATTATTGTTTTAAATATTTTATTAACAAAAAAGCAAATTATACGTACATATGTTAAAGTATTGATTTAAAAATAAATTGAGTAGCACTATATTTTATACAGGCATCTACATCACTTTAAATCAATACAATACATCTGTTTACACTTTAATTTTAATATCTGCTTAAACTTTGATTAAATTTATAGCCTTTAAAGGTTATCATCTCTTTTCAGTGTTTGAACTCGTTCTTTTTAAGGAAACAACCGAACCTTTAAAATAATATAAATACAAAAAAGTGTATTGAAATAGATAATTAAAATTAAAATTTTAAACAAATTGGTTAACTTGAGTAAACCAATCTTCAATTTTTATAGACGGATAGCTTGTACGAGTGATTTACTTTGTTGAGGCTTTTTTTTTTTTCAAAATTATAGCTAAAGCAGATATTATATTTATAATTTTAACTTTATTTGCATGCCTAGTTTCAAATTCAAATTACAATAGTGTATAAAAAAAGAAATCTATAAATATATAAATAAAAATGTAAGAAAATTGATATTAAAGAAAACGAAAAATATATGATTAATAAAACTTTAACAAACAAAAATTTTTTCTATTATAATAACAACTATTCATTCTTCTAATCAGGTAGGTCTCAATTTACTCTAACCGTCAGATTTTTAAGAATAACCTATTTTTGTATTTTTCAGGTTCGAGGGCAATTTTTCTGCTGTTATATAATTCTGAAGTCGGCCACAATTTTCTGAAAAATAAAATAATAAACTTATAATGGAAGTAATTGAAGATGGTGACGAATATATATGAGTTAATAAATGGTAAGTACTGCTTTACTGGCTAGATAAACAGACAGAATTGTATAGATAGCTAGATAGATAGATAGACAGACAGACAGAATTGTATAGATAGCTAGATAGATAAATAGACAGAATTCGATAGATAGATAGATAGACAGACAGACAAAATTGGTTGGTTAGATAGCTAGATAGATAGACAGACAGACAGACAGAATTAGATGGATAGACAGACAGACAGAATTAGATGGATAGATAGACAGACAGACAGAATTAGATGGATAGAAAGATAGACAGACAGACAGAATTAGATGAATAGACAGACACACAGAATTGGATGGATAGACAGACAGACAGAATTAGATGGATAGACAGACAGACAGAATTAGATGGATAGATAGACAGACAGAATTGAATGGATTGGATGGATGGATTGGATGGATTGGATGGATTGGATGGATTGGATGAATTGGATGGATTGGATGGATTGGATGGATTGGATGGATTGGATGGATTGGATGGATTGGATGGATTGGATGGATTGGATGGATTGGATGGATTGGATGGATTGGATGGATTGAATGGATTGAATGGATTGGATGGATTGGATGGATTGGATGAATTGGATGGATTGGATGGAATGGATGGAATGGATGGAATGGATGGAATGGATGGAATGGATGGAATGGATGGAATGGATGGAATGGATGGAATGGATGGAAAGGATGGAATGGATGGATTGGATGGATTGGATGGAATGGATGGATTGGATGGATTGGATGGAGTGGATGGAATGGATGGATTGGATGGATTGGATGGAGTGGATGGAGTGGATGGATTGAATGGATTGGATGGATTGGATGGAGTGGATGGATTGGATGGAGTGGATGGATTGGATGGAGTGGATGGATTGGATGGAGTGGATGGAGTGGATGGATTGGATGGAGTGGATGGATTGGATGGATTGGATGGATTGAATGGATTGGATGGATTGGATGGATTGAATGGATTGGATGGAGTGGATGGATTGGATGGATTGGATGGAGTGGATGGATTGGATGGATTGGATGAATTGGATGGATTGGATGGATTGAATGGATTGGATGGATTGGATGGAGTGGATGGAGTGGATGGATTGGATGGAGTGGATGGATTGGATGGATTGGATGGATTGGATGGATTGGATGGATTGGATGGATTGGATGAATTGGATGGATTGGATGGATTGGATGGATTGGATGGATTGGATGGATTGGATGGATTGGATGGATTGGATGGATTGGATGGATTGGATGGATTGGATGGATTGGATGAATTGGATGGATTGGATGGATTGGATGGATTGGATGGATTGAATGGATTGGATGGAGTGGATGGATTGGATGGATTGGATGAATTGGATGGATTGGATGGATTGAATGGATTGGATGGATTGGATGGAGTGGATGGAGTGGATGGATTGGATGGAGTGGATGGATTGGATGGATTGGATGGATTGGATGGATTGGATGGATTGGATGGATTGGATGGATTGGATGAATTGGATGGATTGAATGGATTGGATGGATTGGATGGATTGGATGGAGTGGATGGATTGGATGGAGTGGATGGAGTGGATGGATTGGATGGATTGGATGGATTGGATGAATTGGATGGATTGGATGGAGTGGATGGATTGGATGGATTGGATGGATTGGATGGAGTGGATGGATTGGATGAATTGGATGGATTGGATGGATTGAATGGATTGGATGGAGTGGATGGATTGGATGGAGTGGATGGATTGGATGGATTGGATGGATTGGATGGATTGGATGGATTGGATGGATTGGATGGATTAAATGGATTGGATGGATTGGATGGATTGAATGGATTGGATGGATTGGATGGATTGGATGGAATGGATGGATTGGATGGATTGGATGGAGTGGATGGAGTGGATGGATTGGATGGAGTGGATGGATTGGATGGATTGGATGGATTGGATGGATTGGATGGATTGGATGGATTGGATGGATTGGATGGATTGGATGGATTGGATGGATTGGATGGATTGGATGGATTGGATGGATTGGATGGATTGAATGGATTGGATGGATTGGATGGATTGAATGGAATGGATGGATTGGATGGATTGAATGGAATGGATGGATTGGATGGATTGAATGGATTGGATGGATTGAATGGATTGAATGGATTGGATGGATTGGATGGATTGAATGGATTGAATGGATTGGATGGATTGGATGGATTGGATGAATTGGATGGATTGGATGGAATGGATGGAATGGATGGAATGGATGGAATGGATGGAATGGATGGAATGGATGGAATGGATGGAATGGATGGAATGGATGGAAAGGATGGAATGGATGGATTGGATGGATTGGATGGAATGGATGGATTGGATGGATTGGATGGAGTGGATGGAATGGATGGATTGGATGGATTGGATGGAGTGGATGGAGTGGATGGATTGAATGGATTGGATGGATTGGATGGAGTGGATGGATTGGATGGAGTGGATGGATTGGATGGAGTGGATGGATTGGATGGAGTGGATGAAGTGGATGGATTGGATGGAGTGGATGGATTGGATGGATTGGATGGATTGAATGGATTGGGGATGGATTGGATGGATTGAATGGATTGGATGGATTGGATGGATTGGATGGATTGGATGGATTGAATGGATTGGATGGATTGGATGGATTGGATGGATTGGATGGATTGAATGAATTGGATGGAGTGGATGGATTGGATGGATTGGATGAATTGGATGGATTGGATGGATTGAATGGATTGGATGGATTGGATGGAGTGGATGGAGTGGATGGATTGGATGGAGTGGATGGATTGGATGGATTGGATGGATTGGATGGATTGGATGGATTGGATGGATTGGATGAATTGGATGGATTGGATGGATTGGATGGATTGGATGGATTGGATGGATTGGATGGATTGGATGGATTGGATGGATTGGATGGATTGGATGAATTGGATGGATTGGATGGATTGGATGGATTGGATGGATTGAATGGATTGGATGGAGTGGATGGATTGGATGGATTGGATGAATTGGATGGATTGGATGGATTGAATGGATTGGATGGATTGGATGGAGTGGATGGAGTGGATGGATTGGATGGAGTGGATGGATTGGATGGATTGGATGGATTGGATGGATTGGATGGATTGGATGGATTGGATGAATTGGATGGATTGAATGGATTGGATGGATTGGATGGAGTGGATGGATTGGATGGAGTGGATGGATTGGATGGATTGGATGGATTGGATGGATTGGATGAATTGGATGGATTGGATGGAGTGGATGGAGTGGATGGATTGGATGGATTGGATGGATTGGATGGAGTGGATGGATTGGATGAATTGGATGGATTGGATGGATTGAATGGATTGGATGGAGTGGATGGATTGGATGGAGTGGATGGATTGGATGGATTGGATGGATTGGATGGATTGGATGGATTGGATGGATTAAATGGATTGGATGGATTGGATGGATTGAATGGATTGGATGGATTGGATGGATTGGATGGAGTGGATGGATTGGATGGATTGAATGGATTGGATGGATTGGATGGATTGGATGGATTGGATGGATTGGATGGAGTGGATGGATTGGATGGATTGGATGAATTGGATGGATTGGATGGATTGGATGGATTGGATGGATTGGATGGATTGGATGGATTGGATGGATTGAATGGATTGGATGGTTTGGATGGATTGGATGGAGTGGATGGAGTGGATGGATTGGATGGATTGGATGAATTGGATGGATTGGATGGATTGAATGGATTGGATGGATTGGATGGATTGGATGGATTGGATGGATTGGATGGATTGGATGGATTGGATGGAACGGATGGAACGGATGAATTGGATGGATTGGATGAATTGGATGGATTGAATGGATTGAATGGATTGGATGGATTGGATGGATTGGATGAATTGGATGGATTGGATGGAATGGATGGATTGGATGGATTGAATGGATTGGATGGAGTGGATGGATTGGATGGAGTGGATGGATTGGATGGATTGGATGGATTGGATGGATTGGATGGATTGGATGGATTGGATGGATTGGATGGATTGAATGGATTGGATGGATTGGATGGATTGGATGGAGTGGATGGATCGGATGGATTGGATGGATTGGATGGATTGGATGGATTGGATGGATTGGATGGAACGGATGAATTGGATGGATTGGATGGATTGGATGGATTGGATGGATTGGATGGATTGGATGAATTGGATGGATTGAATGGATTGGATGGATTGGATGGATTGGATGGATTGGATGGATTGGATGGATTGGATGGATTGGATGGAATGGATGGAATGGATGGATTGGATGGATTGGATGGATTGAATGGATTGGATGGAGTGGATGGATTGGATGGATTGGATGGATTGGATGGATTGGATGGATTGGATGGATTGGATGGATTGGATGGATTGGATGGAGTGGATGGAGTGGATGGAATGGATGGATTGAATGGATTGAATGGATTGGATGGATTGAATGGATTGGATGGATTGGATGGATTGGATGGATTGGATGGATTGGATGGATTGGATGGATTGGATGGATTGGATGGATTGGATGGATTGAATGGATTGGATGGAGTGGATGGATTGGATGGATTGGATGGATTGGATGGATTGGATGAATTGGATGGATTGGATGGATTGAATGGATTGGATGGATTGGATGGATTGGATGGAGTGGATGGATTGGATGGATTGGATGAATTGGATGGATTGGATGGATTGGATGGATTGGATGGATTGGATGGATTGGATGGATTGGATGGATTGGATGGATTGGATGGATTGGATGAATTGGATGGATTGGATGGATTGGATGGATTGGATGGAATGGATGGAATGGATGGATTGAATGGATTGGATGGATTGGATGAATTGGATGGAGTGGATGGAGTGGATGGAGTGGATGGAGTGGATGGATTGGATGGATTGGATGGATTGGATGGATTGGATGGAGTGGATGGATTGGATGGATTGGATGGAGTGGATGGATTGGATGAATTGGATGGATTGGATGGATTGGATGAAGTGGATGGATTGGATGGATTGGATGAATTGGATGGATTGGATGGATTGAATGGATTGGATGGATTGGATGGATTGGATGGAGTGGATGGATTGGATGGATTGGATGAATTGGATGGATTGGATGGATTGGATGGATTGGATGGATTGGATGGATTGGATGGATTGGATGGATTGAATGGATTGGATGGATTGGATGGATTGGATGGATTGGATGGATTGGATGGATTGGATGGATTGGATGAATTGGATGGATTGGATGGATTGGATGGAATGGATGGATTGGATGGATTGGATGGATTGGATGGATTGAATGGAGTGGATGGATTGGATGGATTGGATGAATTGGATGGATTGGATGGATTGGATGGATTGGATGGATTGGATGGATTGGATGGATTGGATGGATTGGATGGATTGGATGGATTGGATGGAGTGGATGGATTGGATGGATTGGATGAATTGGATGAATTGGATGGATTGGATGGATTGAATGGATTGGATGGATTGGATGGATTGGATGGATTGGATGGATTGGATGGAACGGATGGAACGGATGAATTGGATGGATTGAATGGATTGAATGGATTGGATGGATTGGATGGATTGGATGGATTGGATGAATTGGATGGATTGGATGGATTGGATGGAATGGATGGATTGGATGGATTGAATGGATTGGATGGAGTGGATGGATTGGATGGAGTGGATGGATTGGATGGATTGGATGAATTGGATGGATTGGATGGATTGGATGGATTGGATGGATTGAATGGATTGGATGGATTGGATGGATTGGATGGAGTGGATGGATTGGATGGATTGGATAGATTGGATGGATTGGATGGATTGGATGAATTGGATGGATTGGATGGATTGGATGGATTGGATGGAGTGGATGGAATGGATGGATTGGATGGATTGGATGGATTGAATGGATTGGATGGATTGGATGGATTGGATGGATTGGATGGAGTGGATGGATTGGATGGATTGGATGAATTGGATGAATTGGATGGATTGAATGGATTGGATGGATTGGATGGATTGGATGGATTGGATGGATTGGATGGATTGGATGGATTGGATGGATTGGATGGAGTGGATGGATTGGATGGATTGGATGGATTGGATGGATTGGATGGATTGGATGGAGTGGATGGATTGGATGGATTGGATGGAGTGGATGGAGTGGATGGATTGGATGGATTGAATGGATTGGATGGATTGGATGGATTGGATGAAGTGGATGGATTGGATGAAGTGGATGGATTGGATGGATTGGATGAATTGGATGGATTGGATGGATTGAATGGATTGGATGGATTGGATGGATTGGATGGAGTGGATGGATTGGATGGATTGGATGAATTGGATGGATTGGATGGATTGGATGGATTGGATGGATTGGATGGATTGAATGGATTGGATGGATTGGATGGATTGGATGGATTGGATGGATTGGATGGATTGGATGGATTGGATGGATTGGATGGATTGGATGGAATGGATGGAATGGATGGATTGGATGGATTGGATGGATTGGATGGATTGGATGGATTGAATGGATTGGATGGAGTGGATGGATTGAATGGATTGGATGGATTGAATGGATTGGATGGATTGAATGGATTGGATGGATTGGATGGATTGGATGGAGTGGATGGATTGGATGGATTGAATGGATTGGATGGATTGAATGGATTGGATGGATTGGATGGATTGGATGGATTGGATGGATTGGATGGATTGGATGGAGTGGATGGAGTGGATGGATTGGATGGATTGGATGGAGTGGATGGATTGGATGGATTGGATGGATTGAATGGATTGGATGGATTGGATGGATTGGATGAATTGGATGGATTGGATGGATTGGATGGATTGAATGGATTGGATGGATTGGATGGATTGGATGGATTGGATGGATTGGATGGATTGGATGGATTGGATGGATTGAATGGATTGGATGGATTGGATGAATTGGATGGATTGGATGGATTGGATGGAATGGATGGATTGGATGGATTGAATGGATTGGATGGAGTGGATGGATTGGATGGATTGGATGAATTGGATGGATTGGATGGATTGGATGGATTGGATGGAGTGGATGGAATGGATGGATTGGATGGATTGGATGGATTGAATGGATTGGATGGAGTGGATGGATTGGATGGATTGGATGGATTGGATGGATTGGATGGATTGGATGGAGTGGATGGAGTGGATGGAATGGATGGATTGGATGGATTGAATGGATTGAATGGATTGAATGGATTGGATGGATTGAATGGATTGGATGGATTGGATGGATTGGATGGATTGGATGGATTGGATGGATTGGATGGATTGGATGGATTGGATGAATTGGATGGATTGGATGGATTGGATGGATTGGATGGATTGGATGGAATGGATGGAATGGATGGATTGAATGGATTGGATGGATTGGATGAATTGGATGGAGTGGATGGAGTGGATGGATTGAATGGATTGGATGGATTTGATGGATTGGATGAAGTGGATGGATTGGATGAAGTGGATGGATTGGATGGATTGGATGAATTGGATGGATTGAATGGATTGGATGGATTGGATGGATTGGATGGATTGGATGGATTGGATGGATTGGATGGATTGGATGGATTGGATGAATTGGATGGATTGGATGGATTGGATGGATTGGATGGATTGGATGGATTGGATGGATTGGATGGATTGGATGAATTGGATGGATTGGATGGATTGGATGGAATGGATGGATTGGATGGATTGGATGGATTGGATGGATTGGATGGATTGGATGGATTGGATGGATTGGATGGATTGGATGGATTGGATGGATTGGATGGATTGGATGGATTGGATGGATTGAATGGATTGGATGGAGTGGATGGATTGAATGGATTGGATGGATTGAATGGATTGGATGGATTGGATGGATTGGATGGATTGGATGGATTGGATGGAGTGGATGGAGTGGATGGAGTGGATGGAGTGGATGGATTGGATGGATTGAATGGATTGGATGGATTGAATGGATTGGATGGATTGGATGGAGTGGATGGAGTGGATGGATTGGATGGATTGGATGGAGTGGATGGATTGGATGGATTGAATGGATTGGATGGATTGGATGGATTGGATGAATTGGATGGATTGGATGGATTGGATGGAGTGGATGGAATGGATGGATTGGATGGATTGGATGGATTGGATGGATTGGATGGATTGGATGGATTGGATGGAGTGGATGGATTGGATGGATTGGATGGAGTGGATGGATTGGATGGATTGGATGGATTGAATGGATTGGATGGATTGGATGGATTGGATGAATTGGATGGATTGGATGGATTGGATGGAGTGGATGGAATGGATGGATTGGATGGATTGGATGGATTGAATGGATTGGATGGATTGGATGGATTGGATGGATTGGATGGATTGGATGGAGTGGATGGATTGGATGGATTGGATGAATTGGATGGATTGGATGGATTGAATGGATTGGATGGATTGGATGGATTGGATGGATTGGATGGATTGGATGGATTGGATGGATTGGATGGATTGGATGGATTGGATGGATTGGATGGATTGGATGGATTGGATGGAACGGATGGAACGGATGAATTGGATGGATTGGATGGATTGGATGAATTGGATGGATTGAATGGATTGAATGGATTGGATGGATTGGATGGATTGGATGGATTGGATGGAATGGATGGATTGGATGGATTGAATGGATTGGATGGAGTGGATGGATTGGATGGATTGGATGAATTGGATGGATTGGATGGATTGAATGGATTGGATGGATTGGATGGAATGGATGGAGTGGATGGATTGGATGGATTGGATGGATTGGATGGATTGGATGGAGTGGATGGAACGGATGAATTGGATGGATTGGATGGATTGGATGAATTGGATGGATTGAATGGATTGGATGGATTGGATGGATTGGATGGATTGGATGGATTGGATGAATGGATGGATTGGATGGATTGGATGGATTGGATGGAATGGATGGAATGGATGGATTGGATGGATTGGATGGATTGAATGGATTGGATGGAGTGGATGGATTGGATGGATTGGATGGATTGGATGGATTGGATGGAGTGGATGGAGTGGATGGAATGGATGGATTGGATGGATTGAATGGATTGAATGGATTGAATGGATTGGATGGATTGAATGGATTGGATGGATTGGATGGATTGGATGGATTGGATGGATTGGATGGATTGGATGAATTGGATGGATTGGATGGATTGGATGGATTGGATGGATTGGATGGAATGGATGGAATGGATGGATTGAATGGATTGGATGGATTGGATGAATTGGATGGAGTGGATGGAGTGGATGGATTGAATGGATTGGATGGATTTGATGGATTGGATGAAGTGGATGGATTGGATGAAGTGGATGGATTGGATGGATTGGATGAATTGGATGGATTGGATGGATTGAATGGATTGGATGGATTGGATGGATTGGATGGATTGATGGATTGGATGGATTGGATGGATTGGATGATGGATTGGATGGATTGGATGGATTGGATGGATTGGATGGATTGGATGGATTGGATGGATTGGATGGATTGGATGGATTGGATGGATTGGATGGATTGGATGGATTGGATGATTGATGGATTGGATGGAATGGATGGAATGGATGGATTGGATGGATTGGATGGATTGGATGGATTGGATGGATTGGATGGATTGGATGGATTGAATGGATTGGATGGAGTGGATGGATTGAATGGATTGGATGGATTGAATGGATTGGATGGATTGGATGGATTGAATGGATTGGATGGATTGGATGGAGTGGATGGAGTGGATGGAGTGGATGGATTGGATGGATTGAATGGATTGGATGGATTGAATGGATTGGATGGATTGGATGGATTGGATGGATTGGATGGATTGGATGGAGTGGATGGAGTGGATGGATTGGATGGATTGGATGGAGTGGATGGATTGGATGGATTGAATGGATTGGATGGATTGAATGGATTGGATGGATTGGATGAATTGGATGGATTGGATGGATTGGATGGATTGGATGGATTGGATGGATTGGATGGATTGAATGGATTGGATGGTTTGGATGGATTGGATGGATTGGATGGAGTGGATGGATTGGATGAATTGGATGGATTGGATGGATTGAATGGATTGGATGGATTGGATGGATTGGATGGAACGGATGGAACGGATGAATTGGATGGATTGGATGAATTGGATGGATTGAATGGATTGAATGGATTGGATGGATTGGATGGATTGGATGAATTGGATGGATTGGATGGATTGGATGGAATGGATGGATTGGATGGATTGAATGGATTGGATGGAGTGGATGGATTGGATGGAGTGGATGGATTGGATGGATTGGATGAATTGGATGGATTGGATGGATTGAATGGATTGGATGGATTGAATGGATTGGATGGATTGGATGGATTGGATGGAGTGGACGGATTGGATGGATTGGATGGATTGGATCGAGTGGATGGATTGGATGGATTGGATGGATTGGATGGATTGGATGGATTGGATGGATTGGATGGATTGGATGGATTGGATGGATTGGATGGAGTGGATGGATTGGATGGATTGGATGGAACGGATGAATTGGATGGATTGGATGGATTGGATGGATTGGATGGATTGGATGAATTGGATGGATTGAATGGATTGGATGGATTGGATGGATTGGATGGATTGGATGAATTGGATGGATTGGATGGATTGGATGGATTGGATGGATTGGATGGAATGGATGGAATGGATGGATTGGATGGATTGGATGGATTGAATGGATTGGATGGAGTGGATGGATTGGATGGATTGGATGGAGTGGATGGAGTGGATGGAGTGGATGGAATGGATGGATTGGATGGATTGAATGGATTGAATGGATTGGATGGATTGAATGGATTGGATGGATTGGATGGATTGGATGGATTGGATGGATTGATGGATTGGATGGATTGGATGGATTGGATGGATTGGATGGATTGGATGGATTGGATGGATTGGATGGATTGGATGGATTGGATGGATTGGACGGATTGGATGGATTGGATGGATTGGATGGATTGGATGGATTGGATGGATTGGATGGAATGGATGGAATGGATGGATTGAATGGATTGGATGGATGGATGAATTGGATGGAGTGGATGGAGTGGATGGAGTGGATGGAGTGGATGGATTGAATGGATTGGATGGATTGGATGGATTGGATGAAGTGGATGGATTGGATGAAGTGGATGGATTGGATGGATTGGATGAATTGGATGGATTGGATGGATTGAATGGATTGGATGGATTGGATGGATTGGATGGAGTGGATGGATTGGATGGATTGGATGGATTGGATGGATTGGATGGATTGGATGGATTGGATGAATTGGATGGAT